>CAWUFW010006066.1:0-427500 GCA_963921515.1 Calotriton arnoldi
ATTTAAACTTTACAGAAACACACAGTCACTGGATGATGTCATCAGTGATGTCATTTGAGATGTCATCAGTGATGTCATCAGTGATGTCACTGACCATGTCATGAGTGATGTAATATGTGACGTCATCAGCAGTGCATTGCGGGGCGCGAGTTATAGTTAGCTGAACTAACTATAACGGGGAATTTCACGGGTTTTGTACGAGTGCAATGTCCAACTAACTATAACTGTCCCTAAAACCTATGGTTTTTTCAGTGAATTTCAAAGGTTTTTTAAATGCTAATTTGTAACTATAACGTCCCTAAAACCTATGGTTTTTTCAGTGAATATATATATATATATATATATATATTCATTTATTTTGCCCCAAAAATAGTATCCATTGATGCGTGCCTGTTTGTGAGGACATAAAGCATGGTACCAACCTTGTGAGTATCGCAGTAACCCACTGTGGGATGTAAGTTGGAACGAAGGAGATAATGTAGCAGCACCAATTTGGGATTTAAAAAGTAAATTGACTACAGAGACCATAATGCACATAGTGCACACGCCCACTTGGGCGGGATTTATTAACTTACCGCAAGTGCGATGTTACTGTTTGCTGCTACAACTCCGCAAAGCCTTGCCAGTGACCAAGGGCGAAGGAACGCCCGAAACGATTATGGATTATGAGGCGCATTGTACTGTGACAGCGATGTTGTTTGTCATGCGGTCTTGCGAACAATAAAGGAAGTTAACACGCCATGTGTGGCGCCATCAATGCTGAGCACTTTCATATGGAATATATATATATATATATATATATATACACACATACATACACACACACACATACATATCTATATATATATATATATATATATGTATACATATATATATACATATCTATCTATATACATATATATATGATCCTCTGGTCATTTAGGAAAAGAGTCAACTAAAACAATGCTAAAACCATTCACACCGAGGTATAACTGTGAAAGGACCTATAATTTCAACAGCCAACTTACTCTACGGTCCCTTTAGCAATCCCACTGCACTGGCAGATATTCTGAATCCCTTCCCAGATTGTGTGATGTGTGTGCACGTCACAGAGGTGACAAAAGAACATGTAGCTGCGGATTAATGTGCACTTAGATGGAATTTTGTGAATGATTGTAGTTATTAATTGCACATCGCAGCAGACTTCCAAGGTGCACATTACAGACTCAATTACTGGTGCGTTGAAAAAGAGATGCATGCACATCGCAAACTATGCACAGAAAGGACAGTTATTTAGTCAATATTGGGAATGTTAATAATAGACACTGCGTGCATATATGCAGTGTTTTTGATGACCAGTGTGTGGCGCTGCATAGAATCTGTTCCTTCAAGTTAACACTGTGCAGAGTCCCTCAAAATTGTGTCTAGCCAGAACGAGGCTTGGCACGCCATAGATCCATACTAGCTATTTCATGGATAATGCTCTTCTGAACTAAGCTTGGAAGCCTCCCGTGCACCGCTGACAAAATATAACAGGAGTTCAATCCAAATGAGTTCTATATTGGAGAATAAAAATGCAGGGGAATAGTTCTAAGAGCTGCTCTGGCAGTACAGCACATTCTCCTACCTTTGGGTTTATG
The DNA here is from genome assembly GCA_963921515.1 of Calotriton arnoldi. Classification (NCBI taxonomy): domain Eukaryota; kingdom Metazoa; phylum Chordata; class Amphibia; order Caudata; family Salamandridae; genus Calotriton; species Calotriton arnoldi. The sequence goes on from CAWUFW010006066.1 coordinate 1,620, forward strand.
AATCAAGAATTGTATTGTGAGTGTTGCCGCTGTGCCTACATTGAAGTATACAAAAGAGTGATGGATGAAATGATTGAATTTATCTCAGCCACTGGTAATTACTTGGGGTGTTATTTTGCACACTATGCCACCCAGTTTGGACCTTGCCATGTTCAAATCATTCTTGACCCTGCTCCAATGGGAACAGTCCGCCCCGAACGGCCAGGCGAGGTCCTCCCTGAACCGGAAAGTAAGCAACCCAGGACTGGGTTCATCCTTATTAGGGCTCATCAGCCGGGCATTGCGTGGCAGTTTGCATGTGACCCACGTCTAGGCATACCCTTTCCATCTAGGGTGACCACTGAAGTATACATGCCAACATTTGGAGAGAAGAAAGAGGAACTTTTTTTTAATGATCCAGAGGATTTATTTTCCCCATTGCCTTGTATTAAAAGGGGACAATTTCAGGTGGGAGAGAGCAAATTTTATTTTTCTAATAACATTTTTTTTCGATTTCCAAACAACACTGCTTTGACAACAATGACATCTGTATAGCACATGCACAAAACAGTTAACTACAGAAGAAATCACATTTTCAAACAATAAAAAGCCCCACCACCTGCCCCATATCCTGTCACGTTTGTGTGAACAGTCCCATGCAGTATATATGGGCTTCTCCAACTGAACGCACCAGTCAATCAATCAATCAGGATTTGCACAGTGGGGTGATGTGGGACCATTTGGGCAGGTTGAGGATGAATCTGGCCGCTGGTCTCTATCATCTGTAGTCTCCTCATGAGTTCGGTTGTAGTTCCCGCGTACAGTGCGTTGCCATAGTCCAGCCAGATGGTGACTACAGCTTGAATGACAGTTTTCCTCGTACCGTTGGGAGGCCATTTGAAGATTCTTCAGAGCATGCGGAGGGTGTGGAAACAGGTGGAGGAGACTGTGTTGATCTGTCGCTTCATGGTGAACTTGCTGTCCAGGATGATACAGTGGTTGCGGGCGTGGTCTGTCAGTATGGGAGTGGGTTCGAGGTTCAGTGGGCCACCAGGTGTTCTTCTAAGGGGAGACATTGTTGCCAAAGATCAGCACTTCGGTCTAGTCATTTTTGACCTTCAGACAGTTGGTCTTCATCCAGTCGGTGACATCCTTCATGCAGTTGTGGAAGTTGGTCTTCTTGGTGGCGTGGTCAGCTAAGAGCGGGAGGATGAGCTGGGAATCGTCGGCGTAGGATATGATGTTGAGGTTGTGGGTTCTGACGATGTGGGCTAGAGGTGTCATGTTGGTGTTGAAGAGGGTGGGGCTGAGGGATGAATCTTGAGGGACGCCGCAGATGGTGCTCTTGGGTTTTGAGGCAAAGGGATGCCTTCGGGTAGCTGTTCGCGCTTTACAAATAGTGGATTTATTTATTATTTATTATTATTAGATGGATTCTATGAGTTTGGCCCATGAGCAATGATGTGATCCATCTGAGGGCATCTTCCTGGATCCTGATGTGGTGCAGTCTCTATCAAATCCCATTTGCGGAATCCCTCCAGTCCCGCAGTGTGACTGCGCCATCGCACCCTCCAGAGTGGGGTCATCCCAGTCAGTCTATGGTTCCAACCCAAAATTCTCAGTGCAGACCTCCAGCAAAGGAAGACCACATGAGTGATGTCGGGCAGAGTGTGTATGGGGCACCATATAGGATATCTAGAACGCAATCAGGCCCCATAAGAGAAAGCGCCCCCTGATAAGCTGGATCATCCCACCCTCCACTAAACCAGTCATTAATGACAGCTAGTTGGGAAGCGTAATAATAGCACTGGAGATCCACTATCCCCAGTCCACCATCATAAGGGGATTGCCTACCATTAGGAAATGCTATTCGCGACCAACCGCTAGACCAAAGAAAGAAAGAAATGGCGGAATTAAGGGTATGAAACCAGAGGGGTGGATCGGGAGGGGGAAGTGCTGAAATATAAATAGAAAATGAGGAAAAATCCCCATCCTAAAGAGGGTGATGCAGACCATCACATGTAAAGGGAGGCGTGTACACCTCTGGATGTCCGCTTTGATCTTGGACACCAATGGGGGTCAAATTGAGGTGTTGTGCAAATTGTGGGAGGAGGGAGATAGGAAACCCAAGGTATTTAAAAGAGAGACGCTTCACCGGTATATCGGATTGCCACGAGCAGGCACTAGCATCACCTTGGATAGGGAGCAGTAGAAATTTAGCTGTATTCATCCGGAGGCCCAAGGCCTCGCCGAACAGTGTGAGAAGTTCAAGACACCGGGGCCTGGAGGACTGGGGGTCAGCCAAGAACAGCAGGATATCATCTGCATCGAGGACAATCCTCTCCTCTGGTCCATTTTCCCATGAACACCCACTAAACTGAGCTTTGCAGCGGATAAGACGTGCCAGAGTCTATTACAAGGGCAAATAAGAGAGGAGATAGGGGACAGCCCTAGCGTGTGCCCCTGCAAATGGGAAAGCGGCCTGAGAGTGAACCATTGACCAGGATTTGTGCATACAGCTGGTGGTAAAGACACTAATAAGGCGCTGCACGTGCCTCCCGAGTCCTGCACGTTCGAGGACAGCCTTGAGAAAGGACCAGTCCACTGTGTCGAACGCCCTCTCAAAATCTTTAAGTATTAGTGCTGCTGGGGGGAGAAAACTAAATTAAAGCCATTTTGGGGTTTAAAAATCAGTCTTCCCCCTGAATTGGGTTTGTTGTCATGTATGACTGTAGTAGTGTCTGCCACTCCTGAACCTGCTAAACTCATTTGCTATATCCTCTTGCCCTCGGAGCTTTAGAACTTCCAATGAAGACCAGAATTGGGAACTTGGGTGCCCTTCTGGAGAGTTCCTCATTGGTGTAATAAAATCCATGTTCCCAACAATGAGAAGAAATATATCTGGCATATCCATCACTTCCAAAATTTGATTCTTTTTGTCTATAGAAATACATCTGCAAAAATGCAATCTGGACTCTCTTGATTAAGATTCTGGGATCTGTATTACTATTGGGTTATTAACTGCCGTCACATTCAAGTAGGCGCCTTTTAGGTCTGTTATCACACCAATTCAAGGCATCAAGGTGCAGAATGTGTCACTGTCATCCTGACTACCTCTGCTACAGTGGCTACCTCCTCTGGGCATTTCACTTAGGTCTCTGATAATTGATAAAAGAAGGGGATCAGGGGGGCATGGCTTTGCCACGAGCGAAAATGGCAGCTCTTTGCTGAGCTCTGCAAGCAGAAAGGGAATAAACTCTTCCATCCGTCCTAAAAACCGAAGTCTGGCGTGGACCCCCTTGACAGCAGGCATGCCCCAGTTCTCTCGGTGACTGGAGGGGGGGGAATGGTGAAGGCTCTCAAACTCCTCCTGAGGCGGCGGTGGGGCCGGACGGAGCAGCGTCTGCCTGTGGTGAGCACGGAGCGAGCTGAGACGAATAGCCAAGGTTGGCTCCTGGGGGCGGCGCCGGGTTGCTGAACGCAGCGGAGCCGGTGGCAGAGTATTTGATCGGTACAGAACAGAGCCCGGGTGGGCGAAATACAGTGTGGGCCACCGGAGGGAGCTGAGGACTCGGACTCGGGGCCTAGGGCGTGGCCCGGCGCAGCCGATATCCTGTTTTCGGGGGGGGGGGAAAGCACGGATCGGTCGATCCCTGCGGCGATCGGCCCTGCGGTCCCCCGGGTTATTGACGGAGCTAGAGGCAGCTGTGACGCGGCACTGCTGCCGGGTGGAGACCTGCGCCCCCCCCCGCTGCACGAGAAGAGGTGAGCCAGGAGCGGGGAGAGCGGGCAGTAGCGAGAGCCTCCCTCGTGGTGTGACCGAAAGTGGCAAACGGGACTTAAACAAGGGGCCCAGGACTTCGCTGGTACCCGGGGGCCCTGCCGGCCAGACCACTGAAGAGATCCGGGGAGTTCAAGCTGAGGCCCCTGAAAACATGGTGAGGGGGAGCCTCCTGGAGGCTCATCACCCATAAAATATCCGCTACCTACGGGGAGGATTTGCCTGGAGGCAGCCTTCCTGCCCGGCCTCGGGTGAAGGGGTAGAGTCGGACCGAGACCCTGACGAGATCGGCTCTAACGAGCCTGGGGCGGAACCGTTCGTCTCGGTTGTTGGATCAGCCGGAGCTGGGGGGCAGAGCACAAGGCGCCCTGAAGGGGTCAGAAAAAGGGAGAAGCACCCCAGAGAAACAACTACAGCGGATAACAGGGTTTGACATGACAAGACTAGTCACGAGACCAGTCAGCTCTGGGAAACCTAAGAGGGAGGCTCCACCGTTGGCACACACGCAATAACTCCCCAATCACCCCCTGGGTCATAGCAGACAAAGAATCCGGGGGCCCACACGAACACAAGTGCAGAAGAAATGGTGAAACCCAAGGGACAAGCGGGCATGCAATCAAATAAAATAGACAACTATGCAATCCCCAAAAACCTGCAAGTGGAGGGGCCAGAAGGTGCAGCCGAGCCCTCTATGAGTGCCATACTGGCCGCAATAAGTGACTTGAAAGAGACTCTCGAACCCAAAATTGACACTGTAACAGTGGAAGTAAATTTGATTTGAACCGATCTGTCGAACCTCCGCGAGAAGGTGACAACGGCAGAAACGCAAATCGCCCAGCTTCAATCAACAACAAAGCGCCTGAAATCCCAGGTGCAAAAGCTTACTCACCAAGCAACAACGATGGGTATCAAGCTAGAAGATCAAGAGGGCAGGGCCAGGAGGTACAATATCCGTGAAGTGGGGGTGTCGGAGGGGGCGAAGGGCCCTGGTGTGGAGCTCTTCCCGGAGGACTTCATAATTAACAGACTGAAACCCAAAAGGTTGTCCAGGTTTTTCACCGTGGAGAGGGCCCATCGTGCTCCGGTTCCCCCGCCCAGACCGGGAGCTCCTCCAAGAACCATAATTGCGCTAATTTTTAACTATCGCAACCGTGATGCCATCCTACAGGCGGCTAGAGCGGCAGGTGACATTCAATTCGAAAATACGCACATCAGGTTCTTCCCGGATTTCACGTTATTAGTACAACGACAACGAAGGAGCTTTGAAGCGGCAAAGAGAGAACTCGGTGAGAGGGGCCTTAAGTACATGATGTTGTTTCCGGCCAAATTAAGAGTTATAGTGGATGGCAAGACTTGGCACTTCGAGGATCCGGATGCTGTATGGAAGTGGCTGGAGGAACGCTATCCTGGAGTCAATAACAGTGGAGGCGGGTCAAAGCAGAGTCGCAATGATCTAGTCCGAGGACAGAAGCGGGGAGAAAACTCAAACTCTCGGGGGGAGGAAGGAGCAGAGAGTGGCCCACTGGCCTTAAGAGATGCAGCAAGCTGAGAATACGGGGCCAGTATCCTTGATAAACATAATGGGGAAGGGGGGGGATGAGATCGGGGCAGCAATGGGACAAGTGCCTTTCCAGATCTTTGGAAATGCTGCAGGAAACTTAGTGAGTGAGTTGGGAATTCAAACTGGGAATGGTAAAGGGTTGTACCTTTTTTCCAAAACAGTACTCACCACGCTCGCGCGACCGTACACCCCCGCACAGTGTGTTGACAGAGTTTAGGGTTGTGGGCGACAGGCGCTCTGCGGGTTCGAGGAGTTGGGCATGGGCAACCTATTTAGCAGGGTGGGGGGTGGAGGGAGACCGGGGACAGTTAGAGAACTTTAGTTATGAGGTTTATTTAGTTCAGGTTGACGCTTAGAGACAGTCGAAGGCGAAAAGTGTGACTAACAATGCCAAAACCCCAGTCCAGGTAGGCCCCCACTCCAAAAGGAGTAGGAGAAGAGAGGGTATCACAGATAGTCCTAATGACGCCCATTGATACACCGACAGGATCAGTTCAAATATGGTCCTGGAACGTAAATGGCCTCAACAGCGGGATAAAATGCACAATGGTGCTACAGTTCATCAAGAAACACGCTCCAGACTTGGTCATGATACAGGAAACCCACCTCCTGGGCAACCAATGTAGGGCACGGAATAGATATGGTTACAAGCTGCTGGCACACGCGGGCTACACTCAGGCTCCAGGGGGGTTGGGATACTGTGCAAGACATCCTTCCCGTACTTGCAAACACAACAATGGTCTGACTGGCTAGGCACATACGTAGCAATAAGTGGCCAATGGGAAGGGAGGACTTTGATCCTATGCTCGGTGTATGCCCCCCACCCCAGGCGTGCAGGCCGCGACCCTTGATATGGTGGGACCGCTGCTGCTAAAGCTTCCGGAGGATAGAATATTCTTGGGAGGAGACACGAACGATGTCGTCTCGACAGAGGTTGATACACTGAGGAAAGCCACATCTGAGAGGAAAAAGGGCCCTCTGGAGGAGTTTATCCGAGCCTTGGGACTTAGTGACATATGGAGGCACCAACACCCTGGAGTTAGGCAATACACACATGTGTCGGCATTCCATGGGAGTCTCTCCAGACTAGACTATATCCTAACACAGGCCAGTAACCTGAGAGATGTCCGGAGGGCGACTCATATAGCTCGAGGAGTGTCTGATCACTCCCCAGTGAAGGTGGTTCTGGAAGGCCCCCCATGAGATCACTCTCTTCCCCCCAGGGTTGACCCATGGTACCTTAAGGATAGTAAGATTAAATCAGCCCTTAGGAAGGGGTGGAACAATTTTTAAATGAAAATATTGGATCTGTGAACTCTAAGGTAACACTTTGGGAAGCCTTTAAAACCGTAATGAGGGGACAGGCCCAGGCCCAAATAGGCGCGGCAAAGAAGGAGCAAAATATAAAACGATTGTCGCTAGAGGAAGAAATCAGAGCCCTGGAAGCTAAACTAGAGAAGGGAGAGGTAGAAAACGCGGACGCGTGTCCTTTACTACAGGTGAAACACAGGGAGCTGAGGGACCTTCTGGAGGATAGTGCCAAAACATTAGCACGAGCCACGCAACATAGATTGTATGACGCAGGAGAGAAGGCAAACAAACTACTGGCATGGTTAGAAAAAAAACGGAAGGAGGGTAACTGGGTCCCTGGAATCATTGATGAGGGAGGACAGAAACATGAGACGAGCAAAGAAATTGCTGAAGCCTTCGCCAAGTACTGTGAGTCAATATACACTTCCCCCACGGCACACACGGAGAAGGAATATGTAGAATTCCTCAAAGACATACGGCTACCGATGCTTTCCGAGACAGACCGGGAGGAGCTAGAAATTGACCTACCGGTGGAGGAACTCAAAAATGCAACACGCACACTACAGTTGGGGAAGGAGACGGGTCCAAATGGCCTACCGGTGGAGCTCTTCAAACTAATGTTGGATAAGTCAGCAGACCACCTGCTGGCAATGCTAACAGAGGCCAAGACAGCCGGGCCCTTCCGCCCGATCAGATGGTAGCGGTGGTGGTTGTGATCCCCAAGGAGGGCAAACCCCCTGATAGATGCGGGTCCTATAGGCCCATATCTTTAATAAACTATGAGGCCAAAGTCCTAGCGAAAGCACTGGCCATACGGTTGGTGGCAGTCATCACGTCAATAGTGCATCCTGACCAATCCGGATTTATGCCCAACAGAAGCACAAGGCTCAACTTACGTAGATTGTTTGGTGTACAAACGACTGACAACGACAGTCAGGGGATCGAGTCGGGCAGCCCTTTTGTCCCTAGACGCCAGAATGTCGTTTGATAGCGTGGAGTGGAACTACATTTTCGCGGTCTTGGCCCCCTTGGGCTTTGGGCCCAACTTTATTGGATGGGTCAGACTCCTGTACAATCAACCCCTAGCGAGGGTGAGAGTCTACTCTGCAGTGTTGCAGGCTTTCACGCTACAAAAGGGAACAAGGCAGGGATGCCCGCTATCCCCATTGCTTTTTGCACTGGTGCTGGAACCTCTAGCGGCATGGGTGAGGCGGGACCCCCTAATCTGGGGCATACCAACGGGGGTTGAGTGGGAAGAGTGCATATCCTTATATGCGGATGTTAACCTGCTCTACTTCGAAAGGCCGAAGCAGTCAGCAGACAGGATACTTCAAATTTTTCATATTTATGGGGAATACTCAGGGTACTGTATCAACTAGGACAAATCTGTGCTGTTTCCACTGGTGGGTGGCCCCCCGGCACTCACAAGGGAGTGCGTAGTGCCGGTGGAAATAGACGGCTTCAAATACCTTGGGATCAACATCGCCAGGGACCCTCAGGCATTTCACACTAGAAATGCTGGAAAACAGCCAGCCCGATTGGTATCTGATGCAGCAAGATGAAAAACACTCCGTCTGACGCTGATGGGACGGGAGCTCTATTCAAAATGATGCCCCTCCCCAGATTGATCTACGTAATGCCAAATACCCCCCAGGAGCTACCAGACATATTTTTCCGCAGAATAGACTCCGAATTGAGAGACTTGATCTGGTGCGGGGGAACCCCGCTGACAGCCCTTAAAAAGTTGCAGAGGGGAGTCTATGAAGGGGGCTTGGCTGTTCCCAGTGTTAAAGCATACTTTTGGGCTACGCAGCTGGTGTGAGTGAATGACTGGGTCTTCGGCGATAGGGAGGAACCGGCCTACAGGGTAAATAGAGAGGCTATGGGGCCAAGAGGATACCCATCTATCCTATACGACAGAGGTAGGGTTAAGCATCTTCCAGCACACACGCAAGTGGTGGTGAGAGCTTGGCACGCCGCCACCAAATACACGGGCTGGTGGGGGAAACTAAAGGAATGACTCCGTTGTGGGATAGTAAATACTTGCAAAGGGTGGGCTCACTACGTTGCCTAAACAAGTGGGAATTTCTGGGATTAGAAAAGCTAGGAGACATATGGTGAGGCCAGGCCTATATCACGTTTGAAACCCTGCAGCAGGAGTATGAAATGGGACCGGGAGAATGGTTAAGATACCTCCAACTGGGCGACACCCTCAAAGGTTACATGCGGGAGGGAACTTCACTTCTGGAGGCATCCCCCCTAGAGGATAGGCTATTGACAGAGTGAAAGGAAGACGAGGACAGAGCACGTTGAAGGTAGGAGCGTAGTTTAATGCGAGTGACAACCTCCAGTTCCCGGCAGCAACTGCTGTGTCCTAGGAACCCCAGCACTCTAGAGTGGAACTTCCACAACAGCACGGGCTCACAGGCTCACGCCGAGCTGGGTGATATTACCCAGTTCCCAACACACCCCCTTTCCTTCACTTCAAAAACAAAAAAAACAATAACAGAGATTAACAGAAAATGAACATAATGAATAGAGACACATTAATACATTTCATAATCATGAAACTTTGCAGGAATGTTTTTCAATCTACTAGATGCACATCTGGGAAGGACACGGTCTTGGTGAACAGTTTCCTTGCTAGGAACATTAGGAACTACAACAGTAGAGGAGTGCTGAACACCAAGTTTTCTGTTGACATACCCAAGCATAGGCTCAGGCACCTTGGAAACAGCACACTTGTTCCCTACCTTTCCGTTCTCCAACACCACTACACGATCCCTCACCACAGACACTCTTTTGGGAGCTGAAAAACGAGATTCACCCTTGCGAAGAAAACCGGGTTTTTTGACTCTCACCCAATCTCCTGCTTTGATAGACAAGGGATGACAGACACCAGACTTGGTACCATACTTAGCCTGAACAGCAGCTCTAACATCAGCTACCCTTGACATTTTTTCTGAGTCAATTACCCTCCTGGACATCCATTCCTTGTTTATCTTAGAACCAGCTACCCTACCCCTCAGTAAGGTAAACGGAGCAATCCCAGTACTAACATGGGGAGTGGTCCTTACAGCCCACAACATATCACTAACAGCTTTCTGCCACTGCAACCCATTGACCAAAGCCAACTGTAAATGTTCCTTGAGAACGCGGTTGAAGCGCTCAACAAGACCGTTGCTGCGGGGGTGATAAAGAGACGTAAGGGTGTTTGACACCAATCCCCTTGAGAAACTCCTGCATCTCACTCGAAACCAACTGGGTACCGTTGTCCGAAACCAACTCTTCGGGAAAACCCTCCCTGAGGAAAACGTCCTGTAAAAAATTAATGACCGACGAGGAATTTGCACTGTCAACAAACCTTACTTCAGGCCATTTCGACATGTAATCAATCAAGACAAGCGCATATTTGGGAGAACTCCCAATGAGCCCAAAAGGACCCGCAATGTCGAAAGCCAACTTGGTCCAAGGTGTATTCTTCACCACGATGGGTTGAACTGGAGAGGGATGGGTCACCTGGGATTTATCACTCGTAACACACGTGCAACAGTCACGGACAAAATGTTCAACATCCCTGTCCAGAGCAGGCCACCAAAAATCCTGTCTTATTCTGCGTTTCATTGCACGAATACCAGGATGACCTTCATGTGACAAAATTAAAATCCTCTTACGTAAAGACACAGGAACAACTAACAACCCACAACGTCTTAATACACCATTCACTACAGATAATTCATCTTTAACCCTTTTATAAGGCACAAGCTCAGAAGGACATTCCTTGTCACTAGGCCACACACTGGCTAAAAGATCAATGATCCTAACAATGTCCACATCTTCTGACACACACTCCAACCATTCGTGTTCCGAAAGTGCACCTCCAGTAGTTTCTTCTAATGAACATACTGCACATACAATTTCTAAATCATCACAATCACCAACCCCTTCACTACCACCCGAGAGAGGTAGTCTGGACAAACAATCAGCCACATGGTTTTTGGCCCCTGCTACGTACTCAAGACTATAATGAAACTCCTGCAACCTGTATTGCCATTTTGAAATGCGCGGAGTGGCTCTTCCACCACCTTTAGTAGTAAACAGGTCCACCAAAGGCTTATGGTCAGTTCTGAGAATGCATTCATTGCCCCACAAGAAATTCCTGAAATGCTGGACACCCCACCACAAACCCAAAGCCTCCTTCTCAATAGTAGAGTAAGTGCTCTCAGCACCTCTTAAAATCCTAGAAGCAAACGCTATAGTTTCTTCTCGACCATCGTTCCTCCTCTGAAGAAGCACTGCACCTAGCCCAACATTGCTAGCATCAGTAGATACAATGCATAAGTCATTAATGTCAAAAAGTTTAAGAGGGCGAGCATGCACAATTTCTTCCTTGATGGATTCAAAATTTTTGTTACAGTCAACATCCCATACATACTTAACATTTTTCTTAAGAAAATTACGCATGTAAGCAGTTTTTGTGGAGAAATTGCTGATGAATTTGGCATAATATTCTACCAAACCTAAGAAGGAACGAAGTTGATCTTTGTTCACAAGTACGGGTGCATTCTGGATAGCTTCAATTATCTTTAGTTTTGGTTCAATCCCATTAAATGAGATATGATGACCAAGGTAATCAACACCTTCTTGGAAAAATTTACGCTTGTCGACCCGTAACGTTAACCCACAAGATCTAATAATGGTTAACACCTGTTTAACTCTCTCATCGTGTTCAGATTCAGATTTGCCATAGGTGAGGATATCGTCTTGGAAAAATACCACACCCCTTACATCCTTAAATAATTTGGTCATCAGTCTTTGGAAAACAGCCGAAGCTAACGCAAGGCCAAAAGGCATGCGAATATAGCGATAAGCACCCTCAGGAGTGACAAAAGTTGTCAAATGTCTAGATTCTTTGCACAGCTCAACCTGATGGTAAGCTGAGGAAATGTCCAGGGAAGAAAAAAATGTTGCGCCTTGTAAGGTGGACAACATTTCGTTGATGTTAGGGAGGGGTTGACGATCAATCCAGATGTTGGCATTGAGATCTCTCAAGTCAACACACATGCGGAGAGATTTGTCAGCTTTGCATGCCAAAACGATAGGGGCCAACCACTCTGAACCTTCTATAGGCTCGATAACCCCGGCACTACACAGTCGCTCCAATTCACATTTAAGTTCCTTACGTAAACTCAAGGGTACTTTACGAACTTTGTGGGCTACTGCCTTTGCACCATCTTTTAGTACAATACGATGTTGAAATCCCTTGAGTTTACCCAGGTCAGCTCTAAAAACTTCAGGAAAATGTGTGCCCATTTGTTATTGGAGACCTGAGAAACGCTACGTGGAAGAGGAGTGTCAGATAATACAGAATTGTAGAGACTGAGTGAACTACGGGACACTACCATATCAGGATGATTGGGGTCTAGTATGATGTTAAGAGCACCCTGTTCATCCCACCCCAGCAAGTTTGCATCCTCCTTGACCACAAATACAGTTCCATCAGCTTGGTCAGTATCAAAAACTAAATTTGCAAAATATTTACCTAAAACATCTACCCTCTTGCCCCCATATGCAAAGATTTTGATATTAGAATGATCCAATTGAATACCACCTAATTTATCAAAATCATTAGCGTTAATGAGGGTAAATGGTGAGCCAGATTCGGCGAGGAAACCAAGAGAGATGCCATTAACAAGAACCTTACAAGAGGGAGATTTTCGTTTCTGCAACCCCCCAAGCGAAGATAACTCAACCACACCTACAGGAGTTGACGAAGAGGGGGATAACATGAGCAAGTCATAACTTTCTTCGTCGGAATCAGTAGGATTTTCCTCAATGGCCTTTACAACATGAGTGGGATTCTTTTTAGCAATGACAGCTCTGCACATTCTAGAGTAATGACCCTTTTTCCCACACTTATAACAGGTTTGATTGAGAGCAAAACAAAACTTAGCATTACTTAAATGTAACTTGCTACCACAACGAAAACACAGAGGGGCCGATTCCGATTCAGGCCGGAAATCACTCCGACCGAGCCGGACCCGGAGAGATTTCCAACCGAATCTGACCCTAGCAGCCCGACCGAACGAGTACGATGCGTACGCATGCAATCGGACTCGATTCGGTCGGACTCCCATTGAAGTCAATGGGAGCCGGTCGTACAACGCGTACGCGGGCTCCCATTGACTCAATGGGTGCGAGGCGAACAAGGGCGCCCCCTACAGCGGGTACGCGTCGATGCGACTCGCGCCGTACATGCACAGGTAGGGGGGACCCATGGGTCCCCCCTGTGTGCGACTCGCGCGGCTACGCGTACAGGGGGGTCCGACACGGACGCCCAAAGTCCGGCTCCGACTGCCCTTTGGAGCCGGACGGCGCGAGTCGGTCGGACTGCTCGAGGCGCGCATCGTACTTGCCCGGCCGGGGAACGTCTCCATTGCGCGGTGCGAGTCGTGTCCGTGCGAGTCGGTCGGAGCGGTTCGGACCCGCGAACGAGTCAGTCGGCGATTTCGCGTGCGCTCGCATCGTACTCGCTCGTCCGGACGCACGTTCGAATCGGTCGGGAAAGAGGGCTCCGAATCGGATCCGGTTAAGCCGAATCCGATTCGGTGCCCTACCGGCCGAGATCGGAATCGGCCCCAGAGTCTCATTAGGTTTACGCGTGCCCTTGGAGAAAGGAGTAATGGCGTTATGTTCAGAATCGTCTTTGGAAAAGGAAGAGGTCGATGAGTTAGGTATTGAGCTTCTTGCTTTGGAGACAGACTTAGCATTTAAAAGCTTAACCTCATTGGTGAAACCAACATTACTCATTTCTTTCATGCAAAATTGGGAGTGCTCTACGCTCCTGGCTAAAGTGAGAGCGGTTTCCAGATCCGGATCGTCAGAGGACAAGAGTTTTTGTTAGATGTTTTTTCGATTAGCTGGTCACGTATAATCTCATCTCTAAACTCTCTATAATTGCAGTTGACTGCTAAAATCCTTAGAGCAGCAACAAAATCATTAATTGACTCGCCAGGAATCTGAGCACGTTGTAAGAACTTGTGACCTTCAAGAACAATGTTCCTTTTGGGGCTGAACCTTTTGTCAAGAGTTTTAATGACCGTAGCATAGTCATCAACAAGAATAGAGTCCCCACTCTCGCCACTTACCAGCGTACTAACTACTTCGAGACGAAGAGTTTTCAAAATGTTCCTACCTTTTGCACCTAAATTGTAAACTAAAAGCGACTTTTTCTTCTTGGAAGTGAAAGTTTCACCATCAATGGCTTCAATGTAAGCTTCAAAAGTGTCTTTCCACTGCTCCCACTGGACAGGAGGTGTACCTGCGGACTGTAAGAACGGTGGAGGAGCAGTAGTATGCTCCATGGCCGAATGTGGGTGAGTTGCTGCCCCCAATCAACCAAAAATGATCAACAAACTGAAGCAGAACTGGGTACCAAATAAAAATGCAGTTTAAATAAAGTGTGAGAACAGAACACAACAGAATGAGTTGAAATCACAAACACAACGTGCCCATAGCTGCCAGACTAGGGTGTGAACATCACAGAACGTACCTCGTGAGGATAGTACAATCGCTAATCAGAGTATGAGCTGGGTGTGCGCATCACCGAATGCACAATAACAGTATTTCTTCAATAAACGATTCCGGAGTGAAGGTGTGCGCATCACCGGGAGCGCCGTGGAGTAACAATACGAAATGCCGATTTCCTTGATGAAGAGAGAAATGCAGGTGTGCGCATCACCGGAGGAGCAGCCTGATTCAAAGATGGCCGCTAGACGTCCATACGCACGACGTCACGAACGTGGTGCGCCTGACGTCACAGGCGTGTTTCAATGACGAGCTGGTGGTGCGCGCATTGGCAAGGGGTTGCTATGCGACGGTGCGCTAACCGCCGCCAGCTCGAGCGCAAGCCAGAAAATGCCCCAAAATTTGCCCCCGCTGCACCGACCTGTGCACAGAGGTAGCGGAACATTCACAACGAAGGAGGCAACAGAATGAGGGCGGACCAGCACTCCAGGAAGGTCCACTAAGCGATCGATAAATCCGGAGCACTGAGCAGCATGGCACAGCTTCAGGGGTGCCCAGAAGGAAACTGGAGGTGTCGGGTTCCCGCTCGTCGCCACTGAAAGGAAGACGAGGACAGAGCACGTTGAAGGTAGGAGCGTAGTTTAATGCGAGTGACAACCTCCAGTTCCCGGCAGCAACTGCCGTGTCCTAGGAACCCCAGCACTCTAGAGTGGAACTTCCACAACAGCACGGGCTCACAGGCTCACGCCGAGCTGGGTGATATTACCCAATTCCCAACACAGAGCCATTGCATTCCAAGGCCATCTCAATGATATACAAAGAGATTACCAATAACTCGCCGGACCCCTTAGAGGGCCTAAGAGCCCAATGGGAACAAGACCTGGGCGCACTGGATGAAGAAGAATGGGTGGAGGCAATGCAGGGTTCGAGGGAGGTAGCTATCCGTGCGAGATTCCGATTGGTCCAATTAAAGATCCTTCATAGGGTTTACTACCCCAGAACCACACTACACAGGATGGGACACAGTGAAACGGGGCAGTGCCACAGAAGTTGCGGGCGCGAGGGGACGTTTTTTCACCTGATTTGGGAATGCCCAAAGATACATGCATATTGGAACACTATTGGGAACAGAATGGCAGAGGTAGTGGGAATGGAAGTTCCAATAGATCCAAAATGGTTTCTCCTACTGATCTCGACCGAGCAGGCCTGGCCTAAATACATGACAAAGTGGCTCAAGATAGCAGCGGTGGTTGCCAAATGCCACATAGCTAAACACTCGGGAGCCAGCTCCCCTCCGGGGGAAGCAGACTGGGCCAGTGACTTGGACTGGTGCCAACAGGTGGAATATACAATCTATTTGAGTAGAGGGTGCCCGAGGAGATGGGAGAAAATATGGTCGAATTGGAGGGCGTATAGAGGCATATAGAGGGTAAATAAAAGGGTGGGGGGTGGGGAGGTCTGGGTAACAGCTATTGTAGATCGCCAAATCAAATGGTATATACTGGAACAGAAAGCCTGTAAATTTGACTAAACTATGGGATTATAATGTTGAATACTGAGCATGTTTAATAAAAAGAGTTTAAAAAAAAAAAGGGGATCATTTAGCAACAGAAGGCAAATAATGGGAGAGAAGATGCTGGGGTTACAAACTGAGGGTGCACAAGGCAAGAGAAGATGCTGGGGTTAAGAACAAATACTAGAGAGATAAAAGAGAATCAGACATCATGGTTTGGAAGCAATTGGTAGCTCTCATATCAAGGTAAACATGGGCCATCAACAGGCTAATGACAGTTGACATTACCAACACAAAATGTATGGTACCAACATGTACTTCTTGGTATCCAGCTGGACATGGGTCATTAACAGGCTAATTAAAGTTACAAACTTACTTTTTGACATCAATGGATACTATTTTTGGGGCAAAATAAATGAATATATATATATATATATATATCACATTATTTAAAAAAAAAACAAAGGTTACAGAGACATTATAATTAGGTTCACGTTTAACCCACACAAAATTATAGAAATTCAGCAGTTATAGTTATACTTATAGTTATACTTATGTTAAGAAGCTAAATCTCATGGCCTAAAGTTACTTAAGGGCACAAGTTATAGTTTAGTCAGATAAATATAACTGTAAGTTTTATGGTTTTGTGTGGGTAAAACATGAACCTAACTGTAACGTCCCTGTTACCTTTAGTTTTTTCAGTGAATTTGTATGTTTTTTTTTAACTTAAAGTAATATATAATTGGATCCGCGAGTACCCCCGGATCTGTATGTTATTTCTTTAATAAATCAAAAACTATTGATCAGATTTACACCAAAGAAGGGCTCTTTCTGGACCAAGAGCTAGCTTTCTGCCAAAATTTGGTGTAAATCCATTCAGCGGTTCGGCCTGTAGCCGTGTCTAAAAACTGTAAAATCCCCATAGACATTGCACAGGGAAAAATCGTTTTAGGAACCCCCCTTTTCTCGTCCTCTACTTGATGAATCACCCCGAAACTTTCCATGCAGAACTAGGCTACTTTTTGGGAAAAATTCCATGAAGATTCGTCAAATGGCAACAAAGTTATTAACAAAACAAAAAATGCTTTGTCTATGGGAACAGTTGGTCCTAACTATAACTACCTACTGGCTTTTGCCAGTGGTAGGGGTACACGGACACCCACACACACACACACCCCAACTACATCAAAAGAAGAGAGCACGCACACGAAAACTGAAGAATCAAAACTCTTTAATGCGTTGGGCCTCTCTCAATCCGGCAATTCAGTGAGGCGCATTTTGGCTGAATCAACAGCCTTAATCAATCCGATAAACACCAATTTGTTTAACAAATATATACTTTCTCCAAGTCATAGACATAAAAGAATTATCCCTTGCAGTAGTTACAGATTTCATTACAGAGAGGTACTATTGCAAATGTAAAACATTTTAAGACACAATGTAATGCTTTATGTCACAATAGCAATAATATATTGATACAATGCAGTCCACAAACCCTAATTGATCACAACTGCACAGGGAAATATAAAAGTCTTACAAAACAGAGAGAACCCTCTCAAAACTGCAATATCCGCCTTTCAGTTTCAGGCCGCAAGGCCACATCTATTCAGTGACTCTTCAATATTCACAGCATCACTGTGCTCATTTGAAACATTCAAAACAATACCTCTGTGTTTGCTTAAAAATTATAAACTTTATTTTATGGCAGGGCACGGAGGCCAACAATATGCATATCTCTTTAATTGCAACTCACAGCAGCAACTACACAACAAAGCAAAGAACTTAGAATAGGAACCTATTAGAGTTCTGTTGGCTACTTGGTTCCCTGTGTGGCAGCCATCTTCCTTCTGTGTTGGTGCTCACAGCTACAGATAAGTCCGCTTTTCTCTATGGCTCATGTTTGGGTTTGGTTGACGTTGTGTTTGTGCTTGTGTGCTAGCAATAAGAGCTGCATGTGGTTAGCTTCCCTACGGGTTTCTGATTACAACCTTAGCACTTATATTTCTTCAACCTGTTTAATTTCCGTTGTTTCATCTTAACGCTTTGCGTTTTGAAATTGGTTTAGCGCGGGCTCCAGATTACCTAAATCGAGTAAAGGAACTCAACGCCAGTTCCACATGCCAATTTAGACCAGAGGATCCGTTTTCAGGCGCTGTTTTCAGGTGCCTTGAGCGCTTGGAGGAAAACTCTCCTGATGCCGTGATCGGCACAAGGGACTCGCGTGCTTACACCTTGAAACGTGTGTTAAGGCGGCAGTTGGTGCGCACGAGGACTGACGATACCGCGATCGGCAGCCAGGTCTTGCGCGCACCAACAGCTGAGTTATCAATAAGGAAAGTGAATTTGTCAAGAATATTTATTTTTTAAATGAGATTAAGAGTTACTCACCCTCTTCGGCGCCTCTACCCTCGCGCCTACCATCGCTGTAACTCTTCATGCTTTTGAACCTCTGGGGCCACCATCCAAGCGTCAGGTGAAGCAGTGGCCATCCTGGTTTGGGCTCACTAGGGAATTACTATTTGGACTTAGACAGCCATCTTTTGGGCTGTCAAAGGAAGCTGTGAAACGTCTTTTCCCTGTCAGTTACACTTGAGGTCACAGGTGTAACCGACTTCAGTGTTATTCAGAGTAATTTCTTGAGGAGGACTTATTTTTTGTGGCAGTTTGGTCTTTTTCGAAAAGTTTTAAAGTGTGGTTATTTATCCAAAGGGATATTGAGAAGGATAGAGCTGTTGAAGGCAATGTTGAGGGAAGAGTTCAAGAGTGTGTTGACAAGGCAGTCTCTGTATTGGCTACACAGTTGGGGAAAAATTGGATGACTGCATTGATAAGTTGGAAGGTAGGTTTGGAAGAAAGGCTGACAAGGAACAATTTTGGTCAGTTGAGGAGGTGGCAGTTGGGGGTCACAGTAAGTGGTACTGGTAAGAAGGCCAATCAAAAGAGGAAACACCTCTCTAAGGAGAAACTCAGCAAGGAAAGAGGGGCCTTTAACCAGAAAGGCAAACACAGGCTAACCTCAAAAGAGGTATGTGGTAAGGTTATAAAGGCCGCTCAAAGGGATCACAGGGCTATTGCCTGTGATGAATCTTCCAGCAGTGTGGATATTGTAATCTCCTGCTCTTCCGACTTTGATACCTCTGAGGATGAGGAGGTTGAAGCGAAGAGAGTTAAAACAGAGAGGAGAGAGAGGGAAAGCTTGGAGCAAGTCAAAGACCCGCTAGGTGAGCTTATGTTTGACCCTAATACCATTCAGCACCCACTTTCTCCCCAATGGGTCCCAATAAAGCATGTAGCTGAGTATGTGGAGTTCTGGATAAGGAGGGAGATGCCAAAGGAGGTTCGGACTCGACTCCGTTCCGAGTGCCCGAGGCCTTCACTTGCAAATAAGGTGGCATACACACCCGAGTTGGATGCTAAGGTGCTGGCATTTCTTAATAAGATGGTTAGAGACCCGAGAAGGGGACTTGCTAAGGGTTTGAGGGGCTGTCAAGATCGCCTACTAGACGTTTTGGGCCCTCTTACTAACATTTTTGACCTTTGTGAAGAGGCTTACCTCCAGGAAAGCTCAGTAAATGTCTTGGAGCTGAGGCAGTGGGTGTAGAGAGCGGTTTGTTTATTGGTGAATGCAAATGCGTCTCTGTGCTCAGAACGCAGGAAGAGCCTGCTTATGAAGATTGACCCCAAGCTGGCTGAATTGTCAGGAAAGGAATCAGGTGAGGAGAAGGGTCTCCTTTTACGGGAAGAGTTTCTGAAAGAGATGGCTCGGTATGCAGGGGCCTTTAACTCCATACAGAAGGTGCAAAAAGATATCAGAAAGGTTTTTGGAGCGGCTGATAGAATGCGGGGTCGATTCCACGGCTGAGGTTTTGGAATTACGCAGAGCTCTTTCTCATGTGGTTATAGACCCATTGGCTTCCAATCATCATGGAACTTTTCGCCTAGTTTCTTTCCCTAGAGGCAAAGAGGAAGAGGACGTTTTTAGAAGAGATAGAAGACCAAGACAACAAGGTATGTTTAGCAAACAACCTTTTATCTATACAGGGAAAACTGGGTGGGAGACTCGCCCATTTTTTAGACGGATGGAAGGAGATAACCTCAACACTTGGGTGCTACAAACTGTAAGTGGTTATCAGATAGATTTTGTGGAAACGCCGGGCCAACCCCTTTGAGGTTTGTAAAGGAGGAGGAAAAAATGGCAGACCAAGAGGTTCTAGAGTTAGCAGAAATGGGAGCAATAGAAAGGTCAAACGATTGCGCTGCAGGGTTTGTGAGCAATCTGTTTCTTGTTGAGAACAAAAACAAGGGCATGAGACCAGTGATAAATGTCAAAGAATTAAACGAATGGGTGGAATACAATCATTTCAAGATGGAAGGAATACACATGTTGAGGGACCGCCTAAGGAAAGGGGACTGGTTAACCCGCCTAGATCTGAAAGATGCTTACCTGACGGTTCCTGTTTGCCTAAGTCAGAGGGATTTCTTGAAATTTCGATGGAAAGGGACCATGTGGAGATTCAAAAGCCTTCCCTTTGGCCTAACTTCGGCTCCCTGGTGCTTTACAAAGTTGATGAGGCCAATATTAGCATGGTTGCATACAAGAGGGGTGAGGCTGATAGTCTATTTGGTAACTAGTCATAATATCGAATGAAAAATATCGAATGGACAAAATATCGAGTTTTTAATATCGAGTGGACAGGATATCGACTTGCAACAATATAGTGGTTAAGAATATCGACATGCAGGTAAGAAATATCGATTTTAATAATATCGAAGTTAGTAATATCGATTGTCAAAATATCGTTGTCAATAATAGATTTTTTTTTGTGTGTTTTGTCTGTTAGTATTTGTGCTAAAAGTATGTATATATTTTGTAATGTGTGTTTGAATTTTTTTAAAGTAATGAATTTTATGTTAATTAATTTTTGCGTAATTTAATTCCATAGCGGGTTGTGGGTTTATAGGGGAATAGGGTGGGAAGTAATTTAATTATAATATATTTTTTAAGAATTATTTAGAATTAATTAATTATATGTTAATTACTTTTTGCGTAATTTAATTCAGTAGCAGGTTGTGGGTTTATAGGGGAGTAGGGTGGGAAGTAATTTAATTGAAATTAATTAATTAATTATTTTATTAATTAATAATTTAGTATTTAATAATTTATATTGTTAATTAAGTTAATTAATTTATTAGTAATTAATTATGAATTGATCAATAACAATTAATTGGTAATTATGTTAATTGTGTTAATTTTTTATTAATTAGTAATTAATTAGATATTAATTATTAATAATTACTTTGTAAATATGTTAATTGGGTACTTTTTTTATGAGCGGGTTGAGGGTTGATAGGGGAGTAGGGTGGGAAGTAATTTAATTTTAATGTAATTTTTTAGTGTTAATTGTGTGAATTAATTTAGATCTGATGGTTATTAATTTTATTGTTATTAGTTAATTAATTAATTGTTAATTAAATATGTTAATTTAGTAATATTTTACAATATTGTAGGTGACGTTTATAGGGGAAAATGGTGGGAGGTAAATTAATTTTGAAAAATTCCCACCCGCTATCCAACACTTTCCCTACTGTTGCATTCGCTGGAGTTGGAATAGTAATTTTTACCCTCCCACTATCCAACACTTTCCCTACTGTTGCACTCACTGGAGTGGGAATAGTAATTTTTACCCACCCGCTATCCAACACTTTCCCTTCTGGTGCACTCACTGGAGTGGGAATAGTAATTTTTACCCTCCTGCTATCCAACACTTTCCCTACTGTTGCACTCACTGGAGTGGGAATAGTAATTTTTACCCACCCGCTATCCAACACTTTCCCTACTGTTCCACTCACTGGAGTGGGAATAGTAATTTTTACCCACCCGCTATCCAACACTTTCCCTACTGTTGCACTCACTGGAGTGGCAACAGTAATTTTTACCCTCCCGCTATCCAACACTTTCCCTACTGTTGCACTCACTGAAGTGGGAATAGTAATTTTTTTGTTCCCACCCGCTATCCAACACTTTCCCTACTGTTGCACTCACTGGAGTGGGAATAGTAATTTGTACCCTCCCGCTATCCAACACTTTCCCTACTGTTACACTCGGTGGAGTGGGAATAGTACATTATTCCCACCCGCTATCCAACATTTTTCCTACTGTTGCACTCACTGGAGTGGGAATAGTAATTTTTACCCAACCGCTATCCAACACTTTCCCTACTGTTGCACTCACTGGAGTGGGAATAGTAATTTTTACCCACCCACTATCCAACACTTTCTCCACTGTTCCACTCGCTGGAGTGGGAATAGTAATTTTTATCCACCCGCTACCCAACACTTTCCCTACTGTTGCACTCACTGGAGTGGGAATAGTAATTTTTACCCACCCGCTATCCGCTATCCAACACTTTCCCTACTGTTGCACTCACTGGAGTGGGAATAGTCATTTTTACCCACCCACTATCCAACACTTTCTCCATTGTTCCACTCGCTGGAGTGGAAATAGTAATTTTATCCTTTACGCTATGTAACGTATTTAGTATTGTTATATTTAATGTAGTGTAAAATATTATTAGTTTAAAAAATATTTATTTTAATGTTTTAACCTTATATTGAATTTTTTTAATATTATTATAGGTTTATTTATATATATATATGTAATTATATTTTAAATTATGTTTTTACATTTTATAATTAAAAATATTAATTATTTCTAATATTATTAAGTTAATAGATATAATAAAAAATAAAAATGCATGTTTATTTTATTTTTTTACATTACATGTATTATTTATTAATTTTAACGTTTTTAAATTATTTTTAAGTATGTTTTACTTAATTATATTTAATATTTAGTAAATTTTATATTACTTTTAAGACATTTAAAAAAGTCGATATTTTAGCAAACTATGGAGGTCATTACGATGGCGGACGGAAAAAAAACCGACCGCCATGGTAGCGGGAAAATACCGCCCGCCGCTACCGCGAGAAAACTGACGGCTAGATTAGGATCCCCAGCGGTAAAACCACAACCGCGGCGGAAAGGAGACACGAAAATCCGCCGTACGCCTGCGAAAAGGGCACAAAACCGTCCGCGGCGGTCGGTGTCGCAGCGGAAACAGGCCAAACGCCCGCAACCACAGCGGAGACACCGCCATCAAAATTATCCCCGACACCCCCGCGGTGCAGTGCGCTGCTACCGACCGCCGCGGTCGACAACAGTGAAGAATCAGTGAGACGGCGGAAGCGCCATAGCCGAGCCACCACTGCGGACGCTCCGCAAAAAAAATGGCGGTCGCCAGAAAAACACACAACATGGCCACAAAGTGCACCAACCACACAAGGCATGCACCCAAAAATAGCCAACACAGCCCAAAGACACCCCCCATGGGAAACACAAAAACTACAAATCCCAGGTACACACACACACCACACCTGCAACCAACACCCCATCCTGACACACCCACAGACACCAGTATAAATCCAGCACCCAACAGACCACAATCCTTTGCAAAACTCCACAACTGAGGGGACATCCACCACAGATGACAGGAGAGGCAAATCTGCACAACACACACACATCACCACCACCACTACCACTTCCACACCTGCACCTCTAACACCTTTGCACAGCACACACCATACACACCATACACATCACAACCACCACTAACACTCCCAAACCTGCACCCTAAACACCTTGACACATCACACACCATGTCACCACAGAGAATGCCCTAATTCACTGAGAGCGAGTTGAGGGTCATGGTCAATGAGATAATCAGGGTAGACTAACAAACGTTGTACAGAGAAGAATCGCATCCAACTTCTGAAACCTACTGAAAAAACTCCATCTAAACGGATCGTAGTTGTTTCTAAATTTTCTACGCTTAGTGCACGGTACAAACAATCTATCCTCAAACATTGGTCTATTTTGAACATGGAATCGGATTTCAAAGGTTTTTTCCAAGAATCTCCCATCTTCGCTCATACTAGAGGCAAAAACATCAAAGAATTAATCACAAGAACACCCACACAACCCATCGAAACGACATACAAAGGTAACGTCCCGTGTTTTAACTGTAACAATTGTCACAACATCATCAAGGGACCAGTTATAACACACCCCATGAAAGGGACTAAGATCAAATTGAGAGTCAATGCCAATTGTGATTCCAACAACGTTATTTATATGCTCAAATGCCCTTGCGGATTGGTTTACGTGGGTAAGACAGAGAGAAAAATGAAAACCCGTTTGAATGAACACAAAAGCAACATTCGTACGAACAACACCAAATCAGTTTTAGCCATACATTTCACGGAACATCGGCACAACGTTAGTCAACTGCAGTTTGCCATCCTAGAAACAATCATCAGACGTGAAGGCATTAACAACAATGCTTATATTCTTCAAAGAGAGAATTATTTGATCAAGTTTCTGGACTCTATGAAACCGAACGGTCTTAATGACCGGATGGAATTTCTCTGTTATCTGTTATATCTCTATCTGTATGTTTGCTCTGCACATTCGGTTTACTCCACTGTCATGCACATTTATTTTACGTTCTCTCTTTTTTCTCATATCACTTTTTCTCGATTTAGCATTGCAATTCGTTTTTCTTGATATATATAATTTGTTTAAGATTGCATTTAAACCTTCTGGTTATCTGTCGTTTATTTTACCACTTTTTTCATTTCAGTTTTCATTCACATACTTTTTTGTTTTTATTGTCTTATCAAAATTTCATTTCATTTTTTTTTAACTTGATTGTCACTGCCATCGCAGGCACGTTTTTTCTAAACTTTTGAAAACCCTCCCTTTCCTTATCTCAGCTACGCTTTCTCGTTTTTCGTTTTTCATTACGTTCATTAACACGCTCTGTTTCGTTCTATACATTCAGATTCACTTAATGTTATTTATCATCGAGGTCATCATTGCAGCACACTATCTTTTTTCACGTATTTTGTCACTGGTCAGACTTTACAGTCTGACGCATTTAACCACTCTAAGATGGCGTTCACAATTTGAGCCGACTGCACGTGAACTGTTTAGTCCTTCTTCACTTGCACACTGAGTTACCATATATTGCAGTTAGCCGGTCACATTCTGTTTCCCGCTATCTAAGCTTTGAACCACATTGGATGCAAGTAAGTTCACTCACCGGCACGTACCCATTTGGGTCTTTTTAAGCTTTCGTCACCTAACCGTTTCTTAACTTTTCACAACACGGCAAGGGCATTTATGCTTTCGGATTCTCCTTGTTTAATTGTTACGCGTGTAACGCGGCCTGTTCAGTTTAAGTAGCATTATTCACCTGAATGTTTGTTGTCGTAAGTGTTTGTGAATTGGGGTATCTCACGGTCACTTAGAATCGACACTTTGATGTGTTCTGATGTCACAGTTTATTTAGTTTTTCAGCACGTTCTTTATTCTCAGCACACGTGGTAGCAACGGGTCTTTTTAACCATTTTTCACATATTTTTTGACACACGGGTATAAGCATGTTTCACCACAATACATTTTGTCGGAATTTCACATATACATTTTTGTAGAGAATCGTGACGCTCTGTTTTCTCCGCATTATTGTTTTTAGACTCTTTTCCCCTGACAAAGGGCTTGCATGCCCGAAATGCATCGGGAGAGTTTACATTTGATGGATAACATGACTTCCAATCCATGAGTTAATGGATACACTCATGCACGAATAAAGATTACAGTCATCATGTTGAAAACTACTTCATAACTTCCTTGTTCTTTTTCAACTTCTTGTTAAAATTTTAAATCTGATTTGTTCAGACACCGCTGTGCCCAGAGGGATACCACTCATTCGAGTGGCACTACTTCAAGCATACAATTGTTTGGTAACCAGGTCCAACAGACACCACTGGCAACAAGAACGCAAATGTGGAGAAGGATAGTAGAGAAGGTCAATGCAGTAGGGACCGTGCCACGCAATAGAGATGAAATCATGAAGAGGTGGCACGATCTGAAGGCAGTGGTCAAAAAGAGGAGAGCCAAGAACCATGAGCTGGCTCAGAGGACAGGCAGTGGCCCTCCCGTTCCACTCAAAACATTCACTGAATGGGAGGAGAAGGTGCTTGGCATTCTACATCCAGAGAGTCTCTCAGGAATACCCGGGGAGTGGAGGCTGGTAAGTACAAACAAATGCCTAACATCACACAAATGTACTGTCTTGCCCAATCACAAAATAATACCTCCTAGGTACAAATTCATTCATGTGCACAACACTCCTCCCAACACATCTCTCACAGATACAACAGACACTCCCCTGAAGCCCCCCAAAGGTAGTAAGCAACATCACCATGGGTACATGTGTACATGCTGCCAGCACTACAACTCCCACCAGGCACCCTTGTCCCACAGCTGAGCAGGATGTAGCCCTCCCCCCACCCAGAAGCAAGCCTCAGCCATTGTGTTCTTCACCCTCACCTAACAGGTAGGTAGCCATCATCACAGGGAGGTGGGTGGGTGTTTGGGAGGCCTGCACTACAACTCCCACCAGGCCCCCTTGTCCCACAGCTGAGCAGGATGTAGCCCTCCCCCACCCAGAAGCAAGCCTCAGCCATTGTGTTCTTCACCCTCACCTAACAGGTAGGTAGCCATCATCACAGGGAGGTGGGTGGGTGTTTGGGAGGCCTGCACTACAACTCCCACCAGGCCCCCTTGGCCCACAGCTGAGCAGGATGGAGCCCTCCCCCCCCCCAGAAGCAAGCCTCAGCCATTGTGTGCTACACTCTCACCTAACAGGTAGGTAGCCATCTTCACAGGGAGGTGGGTGTGTGTGTGGGAGGCCTGCACTACGACTCCCACCAGGAACACCCTGCCCCATCACTCAGCAGGATGGAGCACCCGCTCCCCCCCAGAACCATGTGGCAGCCATTGTGTCCTTCACCCTCACCTAACAGGTAGGTAGCCATCTTCACAGGGAGGTGGGTGTGTGTGTGGGAGGCCTGCACTACGACTCCCACCAGGCACACCCTGCCCCATCACTCAGCAGGATGGAGCACCCCCCAGAACCATGTGGCAGCCATTGTGTCCTTCACCCTCACCTAACAGGTAGGTAGCCATCTTCACAGGGAGGTGGGTGTGTGTGTGGGAGGCCTGCACTACAACTCCCACCAGGCCCCCTTGTCCCACAGCTGAGCAGGATGGAGCCCTCCCCCACCCAGAAGCAAGCCTCAGCCATTGTGTGCTACACTCTCACCTAACAGGTAGGTAGCCATCTTCACAGGGAGGTGGGTGTGTGTGTGGAGGCCTGCACTACAACTCCCACCAGGCCCCCTTGTCCCACAGCTGAGCAGGATGTAGCCCTCCCCCCACCCAGAAGCAAGCCTCAGCCATTGTGTGCTACACCCTCACCTAACAGGTAGGTAGCCATCTTCACAGGGAGGCGTGTGTGTGTGTGGGAGGCCTGCACCACAACTCCCACCAGGCCCCCTTGTCCCACAGCTGAGCAGGATGTAGCCCTCCCCCCACCCAGAAGCAAGCCTCAGCCATTGTGTGCTACACCCTCACCTAACAGGTATCAATCAATCAATCAATCACAGAATTTGTAGAGCGCACTACTTACCCGCGAGGGTCTCAAGGCGCTGGGGAGAAAAAAGGGGGGGGGGGTGCTGCTACTGGTCGATAGGTAGCCATCTTCACAGGGAGGCGTGTGTGTGTGTGGGAGGCCTGCACTACAACTCCCACCAGGCCCCCTTGTCCCACAGCTGAGCAGGATGTAGCCCTCCCCCACCCAGAAGCAAGCCTCAGCCATTGTGTGCTACACCCTCACCTAACAGGTAGGTAGCCATCTCCACAGGGAGACGGTGCAGTGTGTTTGGCTATCCGTCCCACAAAATGCTACATGCATGCTGTCCCACCACTATGGAGGATGTGACACTACACCCCCAATAAGAAGCATGTGGCAGGCAATGTATGCTACCCACCCAACTCACAGGTAGGTAACCGCATCTCACAGGTCGGGGTGTGTGGGGCTGGAAAGCTTGCACAACAACTCACACGGGCCCACCTGACCGGCAGCACACAAGACCCATTACTCCCTGGCACCAACATGCATGTGTCAGTCATTGCAATGTACACTTCAAAAGAACTTGCATGTGGACATATCATGCTGACCTGTCCCACACTGGACCAAGATGGAAGCCATCATAATACACACACAGAGAGGTCTCACAAATACAAGGAAAACACAGCAAACACAACATATCCACAGCCACAACATAAAGCCAGATATGCATTTAATAAAACATGTCGGCATAGGACACCAGGCCTCTCAATTCACAACTGCACACCCAGATAGCATTGGCAACTATAGTGTGCACACACCTAAGAAAATGAAACTGTGACAGCGACCAAAGTGTGAATGACTGAAACACATGTCGATGGAACTCCGAGCACAACCATGCACACCACTACATGCCATCTGACAGTAGCAGTGGACCAGACCACCTAGGATCTACTGAAAGCAAACTTAAGCATGTCTGGAATTGCAAATACAGATATCTACACCACAATGATAAGGTATGCATGAAACTACAATGCTCACTCACTGTGCAGAGAGAACCGCTACAAGGGCTCAACAAGTGACACATACGCGTAAATGGATGACATATGATTGATCAATAACAGGATGCCAACATGAGACTGTCAATGTCAAAAAACATATATTGTGCATGTCATGTCTTGAGAACTCCCAATATGGACAAGTAATGCATGTACCACAACAGCTTGTAATGCATCACTGGATGTCGGTCAATGCAAATTTGTACAGTGAACAACTGCTGGATGTACAAACAGTTGATGTAACACTGCTAACACTAACTTTGCTGGGTGCAACACAATGACCATTTCTCATCTGACCCACAGGTGACCAAGAACTCACTGCAGAGGATGACACCACCCTGCAGAGCCAGTCCCCCCCGGAACAGAGACAACTGGATGAGGACTCCCTGGATTCCTTGGATGAGGAGCTCCACGCTGGCCCATCTGGTGTGGCAGGCCGCAACCAGTCCCAGGCACCCATTGTCCCCCCAACCACATCAGCTGCAGCTCCTGACCATCCTCTGACAGCTGCTGTCACGGCCTGTGTGTCAACCACCACCACCACCACCACAGCTGCCCGCAACACCCTCCCTGCCCCAGGGGTTGAGCAGCCCACTACATCGACTGCGGAGGCCAGGGAGAGGATGCAGCGGGCCAATGTGAGGACCGGACAGGACCGTGGCAGCAGTGCAGGTGGTCGGGACAGGGTCATGCAGAGGGGGACTGATCCTGGGACGGAAGCCCTGGGCCACATCGACAGAGTCCTTGGGGCCTACCAACAG
The DNA here is from genome assembly GCA_963921515.1 of Calotriton arnoldi. NCBI lineage: Eukaryota > Metazoa > Chordata > Amphibia > Caudata > Salamandridae > Calotriton > Calotriton arnoldi. The sequence goes on from CAWUFW010006066.1 coordinate 30,642, forward strand.
GCCCAGGGACGAATGGGCCGGTTAGAGGAAGAATCTCGGGAGCACCTCTTGCTGCTGAGGTCCATGGACACACGCATGGGACAGATTGTGGACCTCTTGGGGCAGCTAGTGGTGGTTCTGAGGGACAGGCCAGCGCAACATTCTACCCTCCGCCTCCCCTGTTGGGCAGCAGGATGACACTTCATCATCCTCCCCTGCGTCCACAGAGGGGGTGAGTCCTCAGACACCACTGTCCCTGCAGCAGTGGCCCCTCCAGTCAAGTGCAAAAGGGGCCGTCCAAGGAAAGGCCAGGGGGACCCACGTGCCAAAGCACCTGCCAAACGCTAGTCCCCGAGCCAGCTATGATGGCAGACCACTGCACCACTGCATTGACCTTTTGGACTATCCTTCACCACACTGCCATGTGAATGGCATCCATCTGTTGGACTGGGTCTCCACATCATTGTGGGGACTACTCAAGTATCTCATTTACCTTGACTGTCAACTCACTTCTTCAATTACCCCTTCACATTTCCTCCACCCTTGCATGTCACAGTTGTTAATAAATACACCTTACACACATGTTGTTGTGTCTGCTCCATCTTTAATACAGGATGTGCAACCTTCACCGTGTAGGACATGGTCCAGGGGAATGGAATGTAGGTAACAAGTGAGATGCTGAAGGGACCTACGGAAAACAGCAGAACAAGAGTCACTTGTATGGGTGTGGCATTGCACACATCACACGACACTTGTCAACAAGGTACTCAGATCTACAAACTTTACACAGAGCAACAGTCACCATAGAGACAATCAGTTCCACACTAACCAATCACACATACATTGGCAGGCAGCAATGAGTCAACACCAAGCTGCAGTCAGCAAGCTCACATACACCCACACAGCAACAGCAACACCATCAGACCATTTTGTCCCTTCTACATCGTCACTCACCTTCAAGTGAAGTAGCGGGTGATGAGCTGACGACGCATGTCGACCCCTTCCTCCTCTCCACTGCCCTCGTCACTGGATCCGGCTTGATTTGCAGGCGGCGGCCTTGGCTGCTCATCATCGTCATCCAGGATCAGGGGTATTGCCTTGCGAATGGCGAGGTTGTGGAGCATGCAGCATGCCACCACTATCTGACACACCTTCCCTGGCGAGTACATAAGGGCCCCCCAGTACGGTCCAGGCACCGAAATCTTGATTTTAGGAGACCAAATGTCCGTTCTATCACACGACGTGTCCTCCCATGGGCATCATTGTATCGCACATCAGCTGGCGTGACGGGGTTCCGCAATGGGCTCAGCAACCACGGGCGGTTTGGATATGCCGAGTCACCTGTGTGTGAGAGACACAGATTAACCTTGCAGTCCCAAAATGCTACACAACAGCATGTCACACACACACACCACTCTAATCCACTATACATACTCACCCACAAGCCATGCACGCTCAGGAAGCAGATTGGCCATCAACTGAGGAACGATGCTGCTGCGCAAGATGTGGGCATCATGGGCTGAGCCGGGAAACTTGGCACACACGTGTGAGATGATCATGTCCGCCAGGCACACCACTTGAACATTTACCGAGTGTGAATGCTTCCTATTGCGGTAAACCTGTTCACGTGCCTGTGGTGGCACAAGCCCAACATGTGTGCAATCAATTGCACCAATGACATGGGGGATATGTCCAAGGGCATAGAAATCGCCCTTCACAGCCACCAACTCAGGCCCCCTGGGAAAATGGATATATCTGTCTTTGTACAGCATCATGGCCGACAGGACATTCCTCAGCACCATGCTGAACATCGGCTGTGACATCCCGCCTGCACTTGCGACCGTGTGCTGGAATGAGCCCATTGCAAAGAAATGCAGGCATGCCATCACCTTAGCTGTTGCGGTGAAAGCTGTTGGATATGTACGACGTGGCTGCAGGTGGGGCTCTAACATGGCACATAGGTTCTGCAGGGTTTGTCGGTCCAGCCTGAATTTGCGGATTATTTCCTCATTCTCCATGTCTGCCAGGACTGTGAACGGACAATGGATATTGTGCCTCCTCCTCCTAGGACAGATCACAGTGCACAGATGTCAATGCAGAAGACCATGAAATGTGCATCACATCAATTACTTCTACAGACACATTCCCAAGTCTTACAACATGCACCATCAACCGACAGGGCACTTCACAACTAGGTTCACATCAGGCACACTACTCGTACACACCTGTCCCCTTACCAGCAGCAATTATCTGTGCACCCCTCCGGCTCATTCGCATGCACAGTGTGATATACTAACAGATATGTGTGCATACCTGTGAGTCTGACCCCCAGCATATGTTGATAATTGCAATACTAGCCGAACACACCATGTTGCTGGCCCTGATACACCACCCAACACAGGTTGCACATGGCACACATCAACTACACACTCACCACCGGCTGAGCATGGGGGACACGTGTGTGCATGTGCATTGGACAATGTGCCAGTTGCTGATGCCCCTAGTCCAGTCAATGAGACGACATTGTGCGTTACATTGCACACACAGACATTGACCATTATCTCCATATGCTATGCAACACAGTAACTGGACAGTCTACATTTCATTACACAGCACATGTGACATGTGCGAGTGTATGTGCCCATGCAATGTATTGGCGACCCATATATGGTATGTGTTGGTGACGTGGAGTGACATGTCCCTTTTGTGCATTTGCCCTCATGAGGACCCTTCAATTGTTGAGACCCTGGGCACTGCATATGTTGGCCTATGCAGAGAGCTGGAGGACACGTTAGGTGCAGCACAGCTACTCCACAACTCCATTAATGCTCACTCCAGGCACTGTCTGCCAGACATGTGGCAGTGTCTACCGCCTGGCCACTGAGGTGCGGCACCGCACATAACCCATGCACGATCGCGGGAGACACCGCCAGTTATGTATGTGACAATTGCGGTCACCATGTACCGCTACCCAAATCACGGTCACTCCAGGCACTGTCTGCCAGACATGTGGCGGTGCCTACCGCCTGGACACTGAGGTGCTGCACCGCACATAACCCATGCACGATCGCGGGAGACACCGCCAGTTATGTATGTGACAATTGCGGTCACCATGCACCGCTACCCAAATCACGGTCACTCCAGGCACTGTCTGCCAGACATGTGGCGGTGCCTACCGCCTGGCCACTGAGGTGCGGCACCGCACATAACCCATGCACGATCGCGGGAGACACCGCCAGTTATGTATGTGACAATTGCGGTCACCATGCACCGCTACCCAAATCACGGTCACTCCAGGCACTGTCTGCCAGACATATGGCGGTGCCTACCGCCTGGGCCCTGTGGTGTGTCACCGGCATGGACCATGCCCCTGCAGCCAATGGGAAGCAGCCTCGCGGTAGCCTGATGCGAGTTTGAAAATCGCGGTGGGCGTGCACCACCCCCGCGGAGGCGGTCACTGGAGGCATTCATAAGATGCACCACCGCGGTAGCGCGCACATGCATCCTACGGTGTGTCACCGGCATGGACCATGCCCCTGCAGCCAATGGGAAGCAGATTCGCGGTAGCCTGATGCGAGTTTGAAAATCGCGGTAGGCGTGCACCGCCACCGTGGAGGCTGACATTGTATGTATTTGAATGAGGCAGACCTCGTACACCAATTGCAGCACCCTGGGACCACTGACACAGCCCCAGGGGCCTATATATGTGTGGGAGGGCGCACCACATTCCCACAGCTACCAGGGACTGCTGACTGACACCCCTGCACCTGCTGCTGCTGCCTCAAGGGACTGCTGGCTGCCACCCTGCACCTGCTGCTGCTGCCCCAAGGGACTGCTGGCTGCCACCCTCCACCTGCTGCTGCTGCCTCAAGGGACTGCTGGCTGCCACCCTGCACCTGCTGCTGCTGCCTCAAGGACTGCTGGCTGCCACCCTGCACCTGCTGCTGCTGCCCCAAGGGACTGCTGGCTGCCACCCTCCACCTGCTGCTTCTGCCCCAAGGGACTGCTGGCTGCCACCCTGCACCTGCTGCCTCAAGGGACTGCTGACTGCCACCCTCAACGTGCTGCTGCTGCCACATGTCCATTGTGATGTCGAGGACTCAGAAGATCCGTGCCAGTCCCATCACCAGTGAGGAGCTTGGGGTCCTGGTAGACGGGGTGCTTGCACAGTACCCAAGGCTTTATGGCGGACCTAATGTCGTGGTAAGTTTCCCAGACTGTGAGTGAGAGTGCAGGGTGTGCACACGTGGGGTGGGGGTGCTTCGGTACGTGTCAGTGGTTGTGGGGCTCTGACATGCACTGCCCATCATGTTTGCTACTGCGGGAAGGGCTTGGTGGGCTCTTTCACACGTTACCCTGCATGCCTATCCAGAGTAGAGGGACATGTCCTGTAGTGTCAGCCATACAGTGCAGCTGCATTTTGGTGATGCAGGAGTCTGGCCAGTTAGCGTTTGTGTGCATGGCTGTGTTGCTCCCAATTGACCCATTCAGTGTCAGTCGACCTGCCCTGCACAGTCCCCACCGAATGCCACATGTCAACATCACTGCATGTACAGTGTGTACCATGTGTGTTTGTCTCACGCCTCTTCATCTAAGTCCCATCTCTGCCATGTAGATTGCACAGGACCAGGCGTGGGAGAAGGGTGTGTGTATGACAGTCGTTGTCACTCTATGTGAGTCCCAAGACACAGTGAGGCTTTCACAGGGCTAGGACACTTAGGTCTGCGCAGTGTTGGACACAGTGAGTCCAACAGCATGACACATGTTTTGCTATCTTCTGTATGTGTAGTTGTAGGTAACTGCAGACAGTAGCTGCAGGCAGACTACACGTGTGTTGGTATCCTGCATGTGAATGGGGTGTGGAGGTACTGTATCCACCATCGAACATGCATGCCTGTACGTCTGATTGACCAATGACATTGCATCATGTTCAGAGCAATTGTTGGCTATGTGACAGTTGTAGCTTGAGTTTTGGATGAGTCACTGTCGTGCTACTGCATTTTCGTTGTGTTGTTATTGTGCACTGTGTCACTGGCACATCACCCCTCTTGTCTCCCATGCCTGCAGCTGAAGGTCCACCAGCGTAAAGCCGTGTGGAGGGCCATTGCCTCCAGAGTCCGGGATCTGGGTGTGTCAAACCGAAGGCGCACCCACTGTCATAAAAGGTGGGACGACATCTGCCGGCTGAGCAAGAACGTGGCCGAGATGACGCTCGGGCTGCTCCCTCGGACTGGCAGGTTGGCTAGGCGCAGCATGACACCACTAATGGCCCGCATCCTGGCTGTCACACAACCTGAGCTGGACAGACGACTGAGGGAGCATCAGCAGCGAGCCAGGGGTGAGTATGTGTTGCAGGCTGCCTTTGGCTGGGAGTGGGTGCATGTGTCTACAGAGTGTGCAAATTGTCAGCTGTGTGACGTTGGTTGTGTGGTGCAATGTTTTGTGAGTGGCCTCTGTGCTGGGTGTATTTGCCATGCTTTTGCCCAAACGGCGCTTCATGAAGTGAGTTTTAGCACTGTGCATCTCTCTTACATTTGGAGTTGTGGCCTTCAGGTACCTTCTGCTGTGGGGTAGTGTGTGAATTCTGATGGATGGTAATGCCAGTGTGCCAACTGTGAATGCGTTTCAATGAATGTGTGCAATTCCAGACCTCAGATGTCTGCCAGTCAGACATCTGAGGCCAATGTGCAACAGTAGATGTGCCCATGGCCTCGATATGGTGGATGGCATGTGTGCAGGGTCATTGTGGGCTGGTATGTTGTAAAACACACAAGATGATGGACGGAATGCTGCACATTGGCAAACATTCACCCCCAGTCACAGATCTGGGTTTAATCCATCGTTATTTTGCTTCACCACGCCACCCCAGTTCAGACATAGCCATATGCAAATCAGTCTTGACCCTGTGCCTCATGGGAACAGTCCAGACCGAACTGCCAAGCCATGCCTTCCCTGGACCGGAATCAAGCATCCAGACGTGGGACCCGTGCTCACTACGCCACTGGAGTCAAGCTATCCTGGCTGATGAAGGCTGATAGCCTGAAACCGGTCCTAGGATGCTTGATTCCGGTCCAGGGAAGACATGGCTTGGCAGTTCGGTCTGGACTGTTCCCATGAGGCACAGGGTCAAGACTGATTTGCATATGGCTATGTCTGAACTGGGGTGGCGTGGTGAAGCAAAATAACGATGGATTAAACCTAGATCTGTGACTGGGGGTGAATGTTTGCCAATGTGCAGCATTCCGTCCATCATCTTGTGTGTTTTGCATTTCGCCCTAAGTGGGAAGGGTATGCCCAGACGTGGGTCCCGTGCTCACTACGCCACTGGAGTCAAGCTATCCTGGCTGATGAAGGCTGATAGCCTGAAACCGGTCCTAGGATGCTTGATTCCGGTCCAGGGAAGACATGGCTTGGCAGTTCGGTCTGGACTGTTCCCATGAGGCACAGGGTCAAGACTGATTTGCATATGGCTATGTCTGAACTGGGGTGGCGTGGTGAAGCAAAATAACGATGGATTAAACCCAGATCTGTGACTGGGGGTGAATGTTTGCCAATGTGCAGCATTCCGTCCATCATCTTGTGTGTTTTGCATTTCGCCCTAAGTGGGAAGGGTATGCCCAGACGTGGGTCCCGTTCTCACTACGCCACTGGAGTCAAGCTATCCTGGCTGATGAAGGCTGATAGCCTGAAACCGGTCCTAGGATGCTTGATTCCGGTCCAGTGAAGACATGGCTTGGCAGTTCGGTCTGGACTGTTCCCATGAGGCACAGGGTCAAGACTGATTTGCATATGGCTATGTCTGAACTGGGGTGGCGTGGTGAAGCAAAATAACGATAGATTAAACCCAGATCTGTGACTGGGGGTGAATGTTTGCCAATGTGCAGCATTCCGTCCATCATCTTGTGTGTTTTGCATTTCGCCCTAAGTGGGAAGGGTATGCCCAGACGTGGGTCCCGTGCTCACTACGCCACTGGAGTCAAGCTATCCTGGCTGATGAAGGCTGATAGCCTGAAACCGGTCCTAGGATGCTTGATTCCGGTCCAGGGAAGACATGGCTTGGCAGTTCGGTCTGGACTGTTCCCATGAGGCACAGGGTCAAGACTGATTTGCATATGGCTATGTCTGAACTGGGGTGGCGTGGTGAAGCAAAATAACGATGGATTAAACCCAGATCTGTGACTGGGGGTGAATGTTTGCCAATGTGCAGCATTCCGTCCATCATCTTGTGTGTTTTGCATTTCGCCCTAAGTGGGAAGGGTATGCCCAGACGTGGGTCCCGTGCTCACTACGCCACTGGAGTCAAGCTATCCTGGCTGATGAAGGCTGATAGCCTGAAACCGGTCCTAGGATGCTTGATTCCGGTCCAGGGAAGACATGGCTTGGCAGTTCGGTCTGGACTGTTCCCATGAGGCACAGGGTCAAGACTGATTTGCATATGGCTATGTCTGAACTGGGGTGGCGTGGTGAAGCAAAATAACGATGGATTAAACCCAGATCTGTGACTGGGGGTGAATGTTTGCCAATGTGCAGCATTCCGTCCATCATCTTGTGTGTTTTGGCTGGTATGTTGTAGTCTGTGTGGTCCCCTACTGCTCCACACATATAGGTGATGTGCACCATGTCGTGGTGTTCATCCTTGCCAACATCGGGACAGTGTGTGTGCACAGGGCATTTTGGGGCTGTGTCTGATGTGAGCCAACTGCAGGATGGAGTGCTGTGTGAATCACCTGGGTCACTTATGGCAGGACGTGTGGCAGACATGCACCGTTGTGTCGAACTTTTGGGTGTCAAGATATATGTGTGCACAGGGTGGCATGCAATGTGCTGCACTCCTCTTTCTAGGATGCAGATGTATTGGCACGTGTTAGTTCTGTTGATGCCACTCATCTCACACTACTTCTCTCTCCTATGCAGCAGTTCCCGTATGTGCAGAGGGAGTGGGGACGGACACCAATGGTGAGGCTTCCACTGCTACAGCCGCACCGGAGCTGACTGACACAGATGTGACCAGCGCCGAGGAGGGGGACAGGAGTCTGCTAGAGGACTCACAGCTGGAGACACAAAGCTCTACCTCATCTGACGCCAGCGGTGACACATCCATGTTGGGGGGTACAGGGAACGGGGAATCTGCCTCCTCTTCCACCACACAGCGTCCAGTGCCCAACCTCCCTTCAACCTCCACTGGTGCTGCCCGTGTCCGCACAAGTAGGAAGGGTAGAGTCACCTTCACCCCAGGCACAGCTGCCCCAGCCCATGTCAGCCCTGCTGCCCTCAGTGCAGAAGCAGTCGAGCTATTGCGCCAGATGTGTGTGGGGCAGACAGCACTTCTCAATGCCTTCCAAGAGCATGACAAAAAGTTGGGGCAGGTTATAGCTTTCATGGAGGGCTTACATTCCGGCGTTGGTGGGCTACACCGCACTGTGCAGTCCTTGTCATCAACTGTGACAGCAGCCCTGCAACAGGCACATAGTCAGGGAGCGACTCCCAGCACTCGGTCTGGCCCCGTGTCACTGTGCACCTCTGACGACAGTGACAATGCCCAATGGACCCCAAAGTCCCGATACAGAACCCGCAGCACACAGGAGCAGCAGCAACCCAAACGTACTAGGGCACAGACACCATCCCCACATAAGAGTAAGGCCACCCCAGAGCGCAGAGAGAAAAGCCCATCAGGCGACAGCAAGGGCCACAAAGCAAAGAAACACTCATCAGGGTCACAGGCCTCACCTTCCTCCCCTGCCAAAGACTCCCCTGTCCCAAAGACGTCTCGCAGAGGCAAAAAGACAGTTTCCACACCCACTGAGAAGGTGTTGCCTGCAAACATTACACAGGATGAGGGCCCCATGGATAATCCATCCTTGACCTCCACTCCCATCCCAAGCCCTGTGAAGCCAGCACGGGAGGACACTGTAGGGGGCAAAGCTGGTGGATAGAGGGAGGCAGGGCGGCGGCAAACACCAGGCAAGCGCACAGCGGGTTCCAGCATGTCCCCAGAGGGGGGGTCACCATCCACACCAGAATCAGCTTTGGTGTTGGGGTCACCTGTTGTGTCTGCCCCAGTTCCCCTCAATCCCCTGACAGGGAAGCCTTTCAGGATCCCCAAGAAGTGGAGAGGCACCCCTCCACATTCTCCGGCACACACTGTGTCTCACCAGGGCATGAGTCCACCTCCCCGGGCCACCACCCCACCTGGTCCAAGCAGCCCCCAGCTACCACATGCACAGTTGGCTCTTCCACAGTTGTTACTCCCACTGCCCAGGGTAGTCCGCCAACAGACCCCAACACACAGTCAGCTCCAAGTCCGACAGACAGCCCCATCTGAGTGGTGGTCACCCTCACACACCTGTCTGTCCACAGGGGTGCGTGTGATGCCCATTGTCAGACCCATTACTCTGTTGCTGGGCATGGCATGGTAGAGTTGCATACATTCCCTGTGTAGCTTCTGATGTGACTACTCTGCACATTGTACTTGCCTTGTGTTTCACTGCTGTGTGCCCCCTGCCTGTGCAGCTTCTCATGGACTCACTCTGCACTTTGTCCTGCCCACTGGCCTTGTTGTTCACTGCTGTGTACCCCCTGCTTGTGCAGCTTCTCATGTACCTCACCTGCACTGTGTCCTGGCCACTGGCCTTGCTGTTCACTGCTGTTTGCCCCCTGCCTGTGCAGCTTCTCATGTACCTCACCTGCACTTTGGACTGGCCACTGGCCTTGCTGTTCACTGCTGTTTGCCCCCTGCCTGTGCAGCTTCTCATGTACCTCACCTGTACTTTGGACTGGCCACTGGCCTTGTTGTTCACTGCTGTGTGCCCCCTGCATGTGCAGCTTCTCATGGACTCACTCTGCACTTTGTCCTGGCCACTGGCCTTGTTGTTCACTGCTGTTTGCCCCTTGCCTGTGCAGCTTCTCATGTACCTCACCTGCACTGTGTCCTGGCCACTGGCCTTGTTGTTCACTGCTGTGTGCCCCCTGCCTGTGCAGGATCTCATGGACTTAACCTGCACTGTGTCCTGGCCACTGGCCTTGCTGTTCACTGCTGTGTGCCCCCTGCCTGTGCAGGATCTCATGGACTTAACCTGCACTGTGTCCTGGCCACTGGACTTGTTGTTCACTGCTGTTTGCCCCTTGCCTGTGCAGCTTCTCATGTACCTCACCTGCACTTTGGACTGGCCACTGGCCTTGTTGTTCACTGCTGTGTGCCCCATGCCTGTGCAGCTTCTCATGGACTCACTCTGCACTTTGTCCTGGCCACTGGCCTTGTTGTTCACTGCTGTGTGCCCCCTGCCTGTGCAGGATCTCATGGACTTAACCTGAACTGTGTCCTGGCCACTGGCCTTGCTGTTCACTGCTATGTGCCCCCTGCCTGTGCAGGATCTCATGGACTTAACCTGCACTGTGTCCTGGCCACTGGCCTTGTTGTTCACTGCTGTGTGCCCCCTGCCTGTGCAGGATCTCATGGACTTAACCTGCACTGTGTCCTGGCCACTGGCCTTGCTGTTCACTGCTGTTTGCCCCCTGCCTGTGCAGCTTCTCATGTACCTCACCTGCACTTTGGACTGGCCACTGGCCTTGCTGTTCACTGCTGTTTGCCCCCTGCCTGTGCAGCTTCTCATGTACCTCACCTGCACTTTGGACTGGCCACTGGCCTTGCTGTTCACTGCTGTTTGCCCCCTGCCTGTGCAGCTTCTCATGTACCTCACCTGCACTTTGGACTGGCCACTGGCCTTGCTGTTCACTGCTGTTTGCCTCCTGCCTGTGCAGCTTCTCATGTAAATACTGTGCATATTGAAATGCCCACTGGCTTTGCTGTTGCCCAGATTTGTTGGCTCTATATGCAAATTGTGAATAAACACAGTTGGTCCTGCAGTGAGTTGTGTCAGTGTCCTTCCTGAATAAAGTTGTTTCTGTATGTGCATGGTTAACTGTGTCACAGGCTCAGTATGCCACTTCGACATTGCCAATGGGTTGTGTCACATTTCATTTTTTTGCAGGGGTGGGAGGCACTTCATTTGTACCTGACTGTGATACTTATGGGTGCAGTGCAGGTGGTTGGCAATGAAGTCTTGTAGTCATCTTCCTTCTTGGCTCATGTTATCTATGGTGGACACATGTCAGGTTTGTGGGCAATGGCAGCACAGGGTGGGAGTTTGGGCACAGGCTTACAGGCAGGCAGGCCAGGGTCATGGGGTCTGTGTGAGCTTCCTTTCTGTGTGCCAATCAGTGTCGGTGTATGGACATCTTGTGGTGATGAGTTATCCAGGTCCCATGGCTTACTTCCAATGTGTGCACTTGGGTGGTGGAGAAGTGTGTGGTGTGAAGGGGGTGACTTTGTTGTGACTGTGGATGTGTGTGCACATGCATTGTCAACTACTGCCATGTGTGACCCTGGAGTGGTGTGCCTGTATGTGTACTTGTTTAGCCCTGTGGTTGTGTTTTGTGCACATGGCAGTATTGTGTGTTGCTGTTGTGGGAGGAGGTATGTGTGCCATATCCTACTTGTGCTTGGCTGTCATGTAGTGTGTCACTGGGCCCTGTGTGTTGTGCAGCAGACGTTGTCTTGTCCAGTATTTGGATGCCTATGTGTGGCTGGTCAGTGTTTGTGTTCAGGGCCTTCCTTACATCCCTGTGCCTATACATGGGTGTCCTTGCTGTCTCCAGGAGTTGTGGCATTGGGGTGACCGTGGTTTGTGTTGACTGACTGTGTCAGCCATGTGTGCTGTGATGGGCTGTGTGTGTTCTCACATGTGTCTTGTCTTGCATGTGCATCACACATGCTTGATGGTTTAGTCACTGCCCTTCCATTTGTGGGCACCTCACTTTGGCTTTCCTATATGTTGTCCTCCATTACTGCTGGCATGTGGTGTGTGTATGTAGCTGTGACTCTGGCTGGTGTGTGTGTGTGACTTGTCAGGTGGTGTGTGAAGTGAAGTGTTTGGTCCTCATCTGTGTGTGTGTACATTTTGTGCCTGGCCTCAGTGTTCTTGGCTTGTGTGTGATGTTGTAGTGGTGTGTGTGTTGGCTGGGGCCTGGCCTTCTGTGCTATGTGTTCCTTTGCATAGGGTCCTGCTGTGGCTGTATATGCAGTTGTTGGGACGTGGGGCATGGTGTGGCTGTAGTTGTGTTGTTGTTGTGCAGGAGTGGCACTTGTGAGACACATGTTGTGTCCCTTCAGGGCGGTTGCTGGTGTGTTGTGGCTGTAGTTGTGGCTCTGTGCTATTTGTACGTTGCCCTTGGTATGCGCTGGCCCTGTGCTCTGCGTTGTGTGCATGTTTTCATGCACACTGACCGCGGCGGTGACGTGACCGGGACATTTGTACATGAATGCGGTACATGGGTGGGCAGTTTGTGGCGCGACGTTTTTGTGACAGGTGGGACATGTGTGTGTGCAGTGCTTGCTGTGTGCCTGTCCCCACAGGGGTGTGTGGTGTTCCCATGCGATGTTTTTCCCCCCTGGAGCTGTGTATTGTGTTACTTGCACTGTTGTGTCTGTACGTACCTGCGGAGGCGTCCGTTGCGGTGGATGACTTGCAGGTAGTGGATCATGTACAGCACCGGGAGTGCGTGTAGGGCAGGATCCATCGCGGTGTGTCCCGGGTGTTATTTTTTCTGTCTCCGCTGTGATGTCTCCGCCGTCTTTCGCTGTGCGGTTTCTCCGTCGCGGTGCGCTGCCCTGTTTCCGGCATCGTGATATCCTCGGCCTACGGGACGTCATTCCGCACGGCGGTGTGTGGTGATTGGCTCACTCCGCCGCGGTGGCGGGCGCTGTTCGATTGCACTCGGCGTCACTCCGCGGCGGACGGTGAATGCCTATGTTTTCCCATCCTAATATGGCGGGCGTGAAGACCGCGGCTGGCGTGCGGTAAAAGGCATTTTACCGCACCGCCGCCAACGCGGTCGTGCTTCCGCCCGACATCGTAATGGGCCCCAATATTATTTACAACGATATTTAGGATTCGATATTTTTGTACTTACCTGTTTGTAGATAGGAATTCGATATTCTGTCACTCGATATTTTCTCATCGATATTCTGGCAGCTCGATATTCTGCTCCTCGATATTCTGTCAGTGATCCAGTCTATTTAGACGACATTCTAATTATGTCTCAAAGCAAGGAATTGGCTCACGATCATAAAACGTTAGCAGTTCGAGTGATAGAGGACTTGGGCTTCGTGGTGAACAAGAAAAATTCTTGCTTAGAACCAAAACAGGAGACTGTGTTTTTGGGTTTTCAGATTTGGACCTCTGACTGTGTATTGAGGTTGCCCATGGAGAAAGTGAGGAAAATCCGCAGAGAGGTACGGAGAGCGTTAGCAAGCGAATGGTTAACCCTGAGACAAATAGCGAGAATTCTAGGTCTTCTTTCTGCTTCCATCCAGGCAGTGTTCCCAGCTCCCCTACATTATCATGCACCACAGAGGTTAAAGACGATATATTTAAACAGAGGAGTGAAATATTCAGAAAGAGTTCAGACAGACTCAGAAACGTGGGAGGTATTAAGGTGGTGGCTAGAAAATTTAGAGGCATGGAATGGAAGGTCCATTTTCGGACCGACCCCTGATGTAGTCAGCCTTCAGGGTTGGGGAGCAAGATGTGGTTCTTTAACGACAGGGGGAAAATGGACAAGTCAGGAAAGGGAGATGCATATCAATTACCTGGAGTTGTTGGCAGGTTCCTTTGCAGTGAAGAGTTTTATTAAGGATCATGTGAGATGCTGTGTCCTTTTGAGAATGGACAACATTTCAGCTGTAAGATATGTAAACAAGCTACGGGGTCCACGTTCGAAGGCTCTAGCAGATTTGGCAAAGGAGTTCTGGCACTTCTGTCTAAGCAGGAACATTATGATCCAGGCACAATACTTGCCAGGGATAAGCAACACTATAGCAGATTGGAATTCCAGACAGCTGAAGGATTTCAGCGACTGGAGGTTGAACAGGGAGGTGTTCTCGTCAGTAAATTCCTGTTGGGGCCCACTGGGGATAGACCTTTTTGCAAACAGGGTGAATGCTCAACTTCCCAGATTCTACAGTTGGAGACCAGATCCAAGGACGGAGGCAGTAGATGTCTTTCTGCAAGACTGGAGGAATCCGAGGAGCTACGCTTTCCCACCTTTTGCATTGATTCAGAGAGTATTACTGAAGGTAAAAAAGGAGTTAGCAGAGATTGCTTTGATAACCCCCTTCTAGCCATCACAGGTTTGGTATCCAGATGCAATGGAAATGTTGATTGCTAACCCACTACTTCTTCCGGATTCCCCGAACTTGTTAATAAACGCTTCAGGGGACAATCACGAATTGGTTCTGCAGGGCCATTTAAGGCTGATGGCCTGGTTGATTTCGGGCGAGTCTGGCAGGTGCCAGGACTATCATTGGAGGCTTCAAAACTCATTAGAGAGTGATGGTCTCCAGGAACGTCAAAGGCGTACAGGGTGGCCTGGGGAAGATGATTTCGTTGGTGTACTTCGAGGAGTTTGGATCCCGTATCAGCACCTCTGGTAGAGGTGGTGAACTTTTTGACAGACGTCTTCCTCGAAGGGAGGTCCTTTAGTACAGTTAATGTTGGTAGATCTGCGACTTCGGCACGGCACGAATTGATAGATAGCTTACCTGTGGGTCAACACGATGTTGTGAAAAGACTATTGAGAAGTATAAGCATTAAAGTGCCCCCGGAACCTAGATATTCATCCATGTGGGATGTGGATCTTGTTCTTAGAGAATTAACTAGTTGGACACTCTGAATCTGCTCACCTCAAATGTCTGTTTTTCTAACAGAGTTTTTAAGCATAGGATTGGAACAGTGCCATCCATGCAGGGCTAGAACATGACAAAGCCTTTGGCCATTTTTACAGTAAAGTCTTTAAGCAGAGGATCAGCACAGTGCCATCCATGCCGAGCTGAAAATGACAAAAGCCTTTTATCACTCCAGGCACTGTATTACAGCTTTAGATTGATAAAATACCATAAAGGCCAACCTGGAATGAATAAATGCAATCCCCGACACGTGTTTTGCGCTAGTTAGAGCTCTTCAGAGAGGTGCAGCTTCGTTCAAACGCAAGGAAGCAGCCAGTAAAAGTCAAGACAATACCCTTTTAGGCTGCGAGTGCTGAATAAAATATGCAGAAAAGGAAGCAGGGAACTCTGGGTATTTCCCAAGTTTAGGTGGACAGCAGCTCCTTTGCATTGAGCACCCTACAACACCAGCAACATTCTGAATCTGCTCACCTCAAATGTCTGTTTTTCTAGCACAGTTTTTTGTTTTATGTTTCTTTGTTAGTTTCAAGTTACACATGTAATATGCAAAAGGAATACAATGAACAATCCCCCCTGTATGTGCTACCTGCCAATGAGCTAACGAGAGCTGCAGGATGGACGAAATCATACACACATAAGAACAACAAATCCACCCCCCCTCCCTAGCACAGTTTTTAAGCATAGGATTGGCGCAATGCATTCCCAGCAGAGCTCGAAAGTGACATAGCCTTTTGTTGTTTTTACAGCAATGTTTTTAAGCATATGTAAGAAAGTGCCCTCTTTCTGCATGGTTGCCCCCACTTTTTGCTAAATTGCTGATGTACTTCGACTGAGTGTGCCCTGGGCTCCTGCCAAACAGGTACTCAGGGCCTATGTTCTTTCCATAAACTGCATTGAAAACGAAACCCAATTGGCACTCTTTGGCCACAGGTCAGTCCCTTGTAAATGGCACCTCAGGTACCAAGGGCACCGTGGCCAGGGAAGGTCTCTAAGGGCTGCAGCACTTATTCTGCCACCCTTAGAGGCCCTGTACCTTTACAAACACATACTGCCTTTGCAAGCTGCTTGTTTTGGTGCAGAACAAAGTGAAGAGTCGACATGGCACACATCCCTCTGTGCAATGCCTACAACCAACTGCCCTGGCATAGATCAGCCACCCATCCAGCTGGGTGCACTATACCAGTGATGAGGGTACAGGTGCATGAGCCCTGTACCTCTACAGTGCCTAAGCCAATTCTTAGAGATTGTAAGCGCAGTACTGCCATCAAGAGTATATGGTGCTGTGAGTTTGTCATTACGAACTCCACAGTACCATAATGGCTTTACTGAAAACTGGGACGTTCGGTATCAAAATTCTCAGCACATTAAACCCACACTAAGCCAGTGTGGGATTTAATGAAAAATGCACACAGAGGGCATCTTAGAGATGCCCCCTGAAAAAATACCTAACACTAGTGTCCAGGCAGAGTGGCTGCTCACCAGCTGCCACCACTAGACATGTTTCTGGACCCCTTGGTCGAGAGCCTGCTGCTCTTGGGGGTCTGAAACAATGCACATCCTGGGACGAGGTGCCAAGCCTCCTCCCCCAGGATGGGCAGGGTCTACGAAGGGGAAGCTTCAAAGGCTTGCCGCCTTTGTGAGCTTCCCCAGGCCTTTTGCTGCTTCCAGCAACTGGTCACAACCACCGGTTCTGACCCCCACTTTGGGCAGGTGAATCGGCGGGAAACCAAGTGAGGAAGGGAGGTGTGCCCACCTTTGCCAACCCCACCCCTCAGATGGAGGAGGCGAGGTGAAACACAACTCTCAGTCCCCCCATCTTGCAGCTGGTGGGACCCAGACAACCAGAGTGAGGCATATGCCCCCCTTCCACTGGAGGGTGTCATAATAGGGGGTGTACCCACCCCAAGGAAGGGACCCATTGGTCCCAACCTTTCCTTACCTGTAATGCCCAAAAATCTAGTATTTAAGGGCACCCCTGAACCTTGCCTCCCCAGACAAGAACCAACTAAGAAGAAAAGAAGAAGAAGGACCGAAGAAGCCGTGCCAAAGCTAAGAAGAGGAGAACTCCCACTGACTTGGCCCCAGCCCTAACGGCCTGTCCCCACCTCAAACCTGCAGAAGCGAAACCCTGGTGTGTCCTGCAGCCAGCAACCTCAAGAACCCCGAGTTCTTGCCCTCCCTTCCACAGAAAAGACTCTGTCTCCCGTGAGCACCGGATTTGCTCACCCACAGACTCTGGCTCCAGCCAAATCCACGAGTGTGCACCACTCTGCATCCAACGCCCACGGCCTGAGTTCGAGTGGCCCAACACCACGAGGTCTCCCCGGCGATCCTGACCTGAGATCTGGTGATCTCTGACCTGCCTCGGCACTCCAAGCGAAGCCTGCAGCCTCTTTCTGGAGGATCCCACCGACCGCGACCGGAGCTGTTAAGGAAAACCCGATGCCTAAAGACACCTCTGCACCCGAAGTCCCACGGCTTAGGGTGGCCCAACCGACGGTGTCACAGCATCCCCAGGCATCCGAACATACCTCTCCAACCGGTGGTCACCTCCAGAAGATCTTCGTCCCCGAGCCTGCAGTCTTTGTTGCAACCGGAGAATCCCCATTGAAATCAACAGGGCACCTGATGCCAAAACAGCAACCTGCACCCAGCAGCCCCTGCGCCGCTGCGAGTGTACTTTGGGTGCTAACTCTGATCCCCCTTTGCCCTGAGCCTAACACCAGGAGCTTTTCTCCCACAACCCAGTGGCCTGCTCGTGAGCAGCCACCAACCGGAGGCCCCATATCCACTATTGGATAACGTTTCGTCTCAGCACTCTGCACCCGGCCGCCCTAGTGCCGCTGAGGGTGTAACAAGAGTTTATCCTTGACCCTGGGGGAACCTTGGTTCTAACCCCAGAATACCAACTCCCACAAATATTTACTTACCTGTAAAATGATAACTCTATTTTCCTCCATAGGATTGCATTGACTGCTTTTCTTGAAAATTGTTCTAAGTGTTGAGTTGGTTTGTATGGAACATTGACAAAACTGCCAATGTGCTAAAAGTGATTTACTTACCTTTTGTCTGGGAGATGTCTTAGTGTGATATCTAGGCATATCACACTGATTAGCAAAAGTAATCTGAAAAGTAATCCAATAAGTAACGTGCAAAGTAATCTATAAAGTAACTGAAAAGTAACTGCAAAACAGTAACTTACCTGTAATTCATTCAACTGCATTTTTAATCTGTATTCAATTGTAAAACAGTGCATAAGATTTTGCAAAGTATTTATTTCACTTACCTGCACCAGGCTTGGCTTGGTTCTAGAAATAAAATAACTTAATAATATTTTTATACAAACAAAATTGGTCTGACTTCAGTCTTTGAGTGTGTGACATCATTTGCTGATTGATTGTGTACAACAAATGCTTAACACGACTCTCTGATAAAGCCTTACTGCTCGCCCACACTACCACAAATAGAGAGTAAGGTGCCATCTACTTTTACCTCTGCCTACCTTTGGGGTTCCACTGAACTCTGTGCACACTCTACCTCATTTTGGTACAGTACATACAGAGCCAGCTTCCTACAGCATAGGATTAGCACAGTGCCATCCATGCCGATCTGAAAAATGACAAAACCCTTTTACCACTCCAGGCACAGTATTACAGATTTGAACTGGTAAAAAATCATCAAAGCCAACCTGGAATGAATAAACGCAATTCCTGACACATGTTTCACTCTAGTTAGAGCTCTTCAGAGAGGTGCAGCTTTGTGCAGACGCAAGGGAGCACCCACTATAAGTCAAGGCAATAAGTGCCCTTTCAAGCTTAGAGCGACAAATCAATTAAACAAAAAAGGAAGCTGGGAACTCTAGGTATTTTACAAGTTTAGGCGGAGAGCAGGTCCTTTAGATGGAGCACTCTACAACACCAGTGACACTCTGAACCTGCTCACCTCCAAAGTCTGGTTCTCTAGCAGTTTTTAAGCATAGCATTGGCACAGTCCCATCCATGCCGAGCTAGAAAGTGACAAAGCCTTTTGCCATTTTTTACAGCAAAACCTTTAAACATAGGATTATCTCAGTGCCATCCATGCCGAGCTGAAAAATTGCAAAAGTCTTTTATAAATCCAGGCACAGTATTACCTCTCTGAATTGGTAAAATACCACCAAAGCCAACCTGGAATGAAGAGACACAACCCCTGGCACGTGTTTCACTCCAGTTAGAGCTCTTCATAGAGGTACAGCTTAGTACAGACACAAGGGAGCACCCGGTATAAGTCAAGACAATACCCTTTTAGGCTTAGAGAGCTGCATAAATTATGCAAAAATGGAATCAGGGAACTCTGGGTAGCTCCCAAGTTTAGGCAGAGAACAGCTCCTTTATATGGTGCACCCTACAACACCAGAGCCACATCTGAATCTGCTCACCTCAAATGTCTGTTTTTTGAGTGGCGTTTTTAAGCATAGGATTGGCAGAGTGTCATCCATGCCTAGCTACAAAGTGACAAAGCCTTTTACAGCAAAGTCTTTATGCATAGGATTAGCACAGTGCCATCCATGCCGAACTGAAAAATGATCAAAGCGTTTTACCACTCCAGGCACAGTATTACAGCTTTGGATTGGTAAAATACCATCATCACCAACCTGGAATATATAAAAGAAACTCCTGGCAGGGAACTCTGGGTATTATCCAAGTTTAGGCAGAGCGACACTCTGAATCTGCTCACCTCAAATGTCTGGTTCTAGCAGAGTTTTTAAGTATAGGATTGGCACTGTGCCATCCACGCTGAGCTAGAAAGTGACAAAGGATTTTGCCATTTTTACAGCTAAGCCTTTAAGCATAGGATTATCACAGTGCCATCCATGACGAGCTGAAAAATGACAAAAGCCTTGTACCACAACAGGCACAGTATTACAGCTTTGGATTGGTAAAATACCATCAAGATTAGATCCTATTAGAGTGTGAAGACCTGCTTGACAGGTCTGCTGGGGTTTTCCATCTGACATTTGGTGTACATTTCAAAGTAGGGAAAAAGATGCCAAAATAATTTGTGTGTATCACTATTGGGTTGCTGAAAGTTCTGATTCGTCCTACCAGATTTCTGCCTCTGTGTTTGTTGAGGGTACCGGGACTGCCTAAAACTGGATGTTCGTATTAGATGTGAGAGGACACTAGTATTATCATTGTACACTCCCCACGAGCACACACCCAGCCCTCAGAGCCCATGTTTGGCATGGCTGAAGAGTTTGAACATCTTGAAAATGCCCAAAGCAAGTAGGAGCAGCCCCAAGAACCTTTACCCCATCCCCACCCACTCGCTCATGCTACGCATAAATGTACTATCTCCAGGCACCCACTTCGGAACACTCCTAAGCCTGTGGAAGATCAGAAGAGGACTCAACCTGTCGGCTGAGATCTGAGAAGAACCTAGAAGACTGGACCTGCTCTCCCTCTTGTACCCAGGACAAAGAAGTGGACTCCAAGGGTCATAAAGCTGGCCTCCCTTTAAAGCTACACGGACAAAACAAGCTACAAGAGGCCATTTACTGCAACTGCCCAGCTCACCAGTGGTAACTGGACCTGGACTACACCCTGCTGGGGTCTCTGTCTGACATCCTGTGCATCTTAAGTGCTTCTCTTGAGGTCTTAAGTGCTTCTCTTGAGGTCCTAATGGTTTTTAGAAGTGTAGTCCTGTGGTGAGTTGTTACTGGAAGGACTAACGTCAGGAGGTAAAATCTTTCACCAGAACAAACCTAGTTAGTGTATCAGCGTCAAACTGCACTTAAGTCCTCTTCTACTATGACCATTGATTATCATTGGCACTTTGTGGTTCATGGCGCTACTCCTACTTAAAACTTTCATTCATGTCTTTGGTTCGCCTTACTGAATTTCTGTCATTTTGGTGTCATTTTGTTTATTAAATTTCACTTGATTTTCCAAATTTGTTTTGGGATTTTTTTAAAATTGTTTTTGCATTTGGACTTTATTACTCTTTTAGTACTACATAAAAACTTTACACAATGCTCTAACCTAATCTTGTCTGCTTTGTGCCATTGCTGCCGGGGGGTAGAGCTCAGGTCTATTTAGTTCCTTTACTGGTTCAGCCTGACAAGGACTGCTATTATTACTTGAAGTGGCACTTACCTCTCTCAACTAATAACTCAAATTCTTACACAAGTGGAGACATCTGTCTTTTAGTCTGCAGGGGCATCTTTGTATTATGGTTGCCAAATATATAGAGCAATGCCTGAAGATCGGTAATGATGGTAAAAGGCATACTATGTACGAACAAGTGGGAATGTTCCCAGGCCCATACGATGGGTAGATTTTCCTTTTCTACCTGCAAGTAGGCTTGTTCTGGACCTATGAGGCTCCTGAAAGCATAGGCCACAATGCGGCATGGGGTACTTGGGTCAACATCTCACTGAGCCAATATAGCTCTTAGGTCCACTCATCTTGTTCCTACAAAGATTTCCATGTGCAGGCTAGGGTCAGATTATTACAAATTATAGCACATGCAATTGTTCTGCAAGTACATTCAAATGCATCCTGACATTCTCCAGGCTATTAGAAAGGTGCTCTTTTTTGTCAAGTTTCTTAGGGGTGTGCTGTCAATAGTAAAATCAAGAATGTAACGCGTACAGGATTAAAGGAGTGAATGAGTACAAGATTAGAGGAGAGACCCAGGAAGGATCACAGAGCATATATGTCAGGGTGTAGTGGAACAAACCTGAATACCGTGATTTTGTCTGGGTCAGTACACATTGCTTCTTGAGAGAAGATGTGGCCATAAAACTTGAGGAACGTTTTGCCACAACTGCACTTATCCTTATTCAGAGTCAGGTTGACATCCTACAGGGCTTGGCACACTTTGACGAGGATCTCATCATGCTCTCTTTTTGTTGTTCAGAATACAAAGAGGTCCCTGTAAATTAAACAGTTGGGGATGACCTGAATGACTGTGTGCATTTGTTCCTTAAACACCTCGGCTACTGAGGAGACTCCAAAGCTGAAGAGTTTATATCTGTATAAGCCAAGGAGTGTGGCAATGTGGTTCTATACCTGGAACTCTCCTCTAACTCAAGATGATAGTTTCCTTTATTTAAATCCTAATTTGAAAAGATCTTGGCACCGTTTAGTTGGTGTATCGTATCTTGGGTCCAGGGTGCAAGATGTCTGTCTCTAGATTGCAAGATTGGGACAGCGTATGTCCACACAGGTTCAAATTATATTCCCTGTTTGGGCAGAAATCGATGGCGGACACCCAAGGTGTGGGGCCGCTGACACTTTTGATGAGGTCCTGATTCAACAAATCATCAAGTTCATTCTTAATTTGCTTTTGTTTATTGAAAGGAATTCCACGAAAGTGCTAAACCACTGGATCCAGTGACTCATTGTAATTTGATTGAGTTTGCTGATGCCTTGGAACAGTTCATGAAACGTTTGTGTGACATCAGCAGTCTCTTCCACCTCAGCAGGTTGCACAGTGATTTGGCATAGTACCCGAGTAGACCAATTTTCACTGCTGATCTGAAGCTTTTTAAATGTATTTTATTCTATTAATTCATTACAACTTGAGAAAGAAACACAAATTATTGCTATAGGTATATATTGCGTCATACTTAAGCCTCAATTATGATTTGGCTGACAGGTTACAGCACCACAAGGGTAGCGGAGTACCCAGTTTCCCAAATTGATGGTCTGCCTGTTCTCTTTAGAGTTGGATAGACTATCATGTTTTATACTGGTCAGTGCCTCTGCTGGCGGAAATCTTACACCAACAGCCCGATGAACTAAGGTTGTTGGTGTAAGTACATCAAGCCATCCGCTCTATTTAGATTGAATGGTCTGATGTACTTTCTTCTGTTAGGGACTGCAAGGGATCTCAAATAGATCAAAAATGACTCCTTCGCACTGGAAGAAAGCTCCCAGGGTCATTAGTAATTGTTTTACATAAACAAACTCCCGCTTCGGAAGTTTGCTTTTGAAAAACAAAAATATTTGCTTAGCATCCATACGCAACAGTGAGACCACTCAGCAAACTCTCAGTGCCTTCAGAGGAGCCGCTATGGTACAGTGCCTTTGAAGGCACAGAGACTCTGCAAGGCTGGTGGATATCTCTAAATATAGCTGTAAGAAATTGGGTGGCTGGTTGAGGAGGGTGAAATGCTCCTAAAGCAGGAACACCAATTCTTGTCAGGGTGACGTCACAAGCAAACCCTAGACTAACCTGTGCTCAACCCTCTGGTAGCTTGGCACAGAGTGGTCAGGCTTAACTTAGAGGCAATATGTAAAGTATTTGAGCAACACTTCAAACAGTAACCCAGTGAAAACACACCACGAAAGGATCTCACACCAGATTATAAAAATAGAGTAATCTAAGATATGCAGGTTAAAGATTTCAGTGAAAATACCACCAAAAAGTACAAAGCGTCAATTGCGGATATCTGGTTGTGCCGGACTAGGACAGGTCGACCACGATGGAGCGGGGGCTGGCTACAGGGACCCAGTTAAGCCCGCTGTACAAGAGTACCTTAAATCCTTAAAAGCTGTGTGAGGTCATGCATTGAGGATGCGTCTGTCCTGAGGAGCTAAGAAGCTGCATTGTCGTCAAGGATCCCGTTGACGAGGGCTTGCGATGCGAAGTCCGGTGTCGAGGATGCGTTGCCCAGCCAAGGCAATGCGCCGGTTCCAAAGAGCAGTAAGCCTGCAATGCGAGATCCTGCATCATCGAGGCTGCTGTCAACAAGGGATTTCCGATAGGGGGGCCTGCGTCAGGAAAGCTTCGCACAGTGGCGATTCTGATGTGAGCTGCGAGGGCAATGTGGAGTCCTTGTGCTGGGAGAATCCTCACAGCAGAGGTAATGCATCGATTCTGCTCGCAATTGTGCTGCCCGGCATTGGAGATGCGTCAGTTCTGCTGGATCCACAGATGGGCTGGCAGAGCACCTTCAGTCTCATCTCCAAGGGCCCAGGACTCGGGTGGCACCACTTGGCAGGTTAGGACTCACAGATGGCAGACTCCAAATGCTGGGTTCAAGGTTGCTGGAACCTTCTGTTCCTGAGGCTCTAGTCAGCAGTCCAGCCAACTAGCCCTTGGAGTGACTCTAGGGTCCTGGGTTCAACAGATGCAGATCCTGTCCTCATCCAGGCAAGAAGACAGCAGGCCTCAGGTCAGGAACGGCAGGGCAGCAGTCCTTGAGAGCAGCAGTCAGGCAAAGTGGCAGCCCTTTCAGCAGCCCTTCTTCCTGGCAGAGTATCCACATATCCAGAAGAGTACTGAAGGGTTGGTGTCTGAGGTCCAATATTTATACCTGGGCCTTTCTTTGAAGTGGGACAAGCTTCTAGAGGTTTCCCTTCTAAGCCCACAGGCTTCCTGCCTTCCCTGCCCTGGCTCTAAACTAACTATAGGGAGTATGCAGCCTTTTGCGTGGAGGCAGGACAGAGCCTATTTAAGTGTAAGTAAAGCTGTGCCAAGCTCCGTCCTCCCATCCTACTAGTAATGACCCATCCAGGCACACCTAAGCTCTCTATTGTGTGTGGCTGTCTAGGAGGAATACACAAAGCCCAACTGTCAGCTACATCCAGTCATGTGACCCAGAGACAGGCTGCAGACACTAAATGGCTAAGGCAGGAAAATACCAACTTTCTAAAAGCTTCATTTTCAGAATTGTAATTTAAAATCTGACTTTACCACAAGAAGGATTTTTCATTACAGATAAATTGTTAGTAGTGGTTGATGATCGCACATCTTAGAATAATTTATGTGGAAAATATTTTATAACAAATCATCAAAGAACGTTACTTAGGCTGGTGCTACCTTGATACCCAGCACCCAGGGCTTTAAGTGGGATGAAAAAACTGGGGGGTCTCTCAAAGGGGCGTGACCAATGTAATTAAGGGCGTGGCTTAAAAACACATAAGCTAAAAATCTGTGATTAGCATAGTGTGCCGCCCGACTGGTATTTTGCTGTTTCTGTCATTGCATCTAGATATATGTTACAACAAGTAACATCATACCTACAACAAGTCAGGACTATTGGCTTTGTCAATGATTGTTAATTGCATAAGACCATGTGCCTGATGTAAAAAAAAAAAACGGGCCGCCTGTGCCAGGGCACAAAACAGAGCCCGATAGAGACCCGTTTCGAGGCCCCCCTTAAAAAACTGCCGGTGCTCAGACCCGGTGAGACCCGGCCCACTTAAAGCCCTGCCAGCACCCTACTGCAAGGGGTACCAACACTGGTTGTAGAAACCACCATGTAAACAATATAAACAAAGATATCAGAGCACTCAGTAGAAGTCCATAAAAGTCAATCCATGAAGTAGGAATTCTGTAGATGTATAAATTTCAGAAAATAATCTGGTAACTGTGATCATCTGTACATGCGTATTGAAAGAAAGCAGACAACAACCGACACGTGTTTACATACAAAAATGACTTCTTCATGGCTAATGTAGGTCAAGTAATGACGATATATGTTGCGTATGTAGAGAGATCTGAAAAGCTAGGTATGAGCAAGAGGTAGTAACAGAAAAGTCTTAGATTATGCACCCATATGTCAAGGGGGCCTTTTAAGTCAAATCATAAATCCGCTGTTCTAGAAGACCTAAGGTCTTAGAATAAAGTTGTAACAGTAAGAACTGAGATGGTGCAGCCAATTGTCAAGGGGCCTCATAAGTTAAAAACTTGCATCCACTGTTATGATGTAAGAGAACAGCTCTTACGTATAAGCTGTGGCACTAAAATAATGTGGTGTGACCTTCTATGCTTTTTCTTTACAGCAGAAATTATCTGGCTCTTAAACCATCAATTAAGACAGTAATCCTAAGTCAATACATCCAGTCTAGCGTTATCTTTTCAACCATGTGAATGAACAGTGGTCAGACCAACAATTACAAGAATGCGTCGGAGACCATGATATGTTCCTGCCTGGAACTAGTGTGTCTCGTGGTCTAACGACATCCCGGAAGTCTCAGAAGGATTTTTCATTACAATTCCAAAGACACCAAACATGAACTGGTCACCTGGTGCCATTTGGAAGTTACAGCTTATTAAATGTAATAAGGTAACTCCAATAATATCCTATGGAGAAGTAGGCCTTGCAGCAGTGTAAAATTAATTTTAGGGTTTTTCACAACCAGGGCATGTGAAACTTAAAAGTACATGTCCTACTTTTTAAATACAGTGCACCCTGCCCTTTGGGCTGTTCAGGGCCTAACCTAGGGGTGATATATATATTAAAAAGGAAGGTTTGAGCCTGGCAAAAGGTTTATTTTGCACGGTTGAGGTGGCAGTTTAAAACTGCACACACCGACTGCAATGGCAGGCCTGAAACAAGTTTAAAGGGCTACTTAAGTGTTTGGCACAATAACTGCTTCACGCCCACTGGAAGGCCTGAAACAAGTTTAAAGGGCTACTTAAGTGTTTGGCACAATAACTGCTGCAGGCCCACTAGTAACATTTAATTTACAGGCCCAGGGTACATGTAGTACCACTTTACCAGGGACTTATAAGTAAATTAAATATGCCAATTGGGTGTAAGCCAATTCTACCACGTTTAAAGGAGAGAACACAAGCACCTTAGCACTGGTGAACAGTAGTAAAGTGTACTGAGTCCTAAGGCCAGCAAAAACGTATTCAGCAAAAAATTGGAGGGTAAAGGCAATACGTTTGGGGATAAACCTGCAGAGACAGCCAGGTCCAACAATGGCAGACAGTGGACTGCCTGCCAAACTCTAAAAGAGGACCAATTTCCAACCAGTAGAGTGTCTCTCAAATTCACATGTATATGCCAGAAATATATTATAGCACAATTCATGTATCCTAGCTGGCAAGGCTCGTCCAACAAGCATCCTTTAGTCTAGCAGTTTCCACATCTACAGGTTGCCCAGATGAACCAGTATCTCAGCCAGCACTCACCTGTGTTTCCCACATCACTCCTCTCTCACAGTAGTGCAGGTGTCAGTCCCACTATCATTCCCCTAATCACCATTTTGATAATTACTGGGTGATGAGTCATGATGATGACTAAGTAGTAGACAGGCCAGTAGTGGGGCCCAAATGACCCTGGGTCACACTGTAGGCTGCAACAATAAAGAGTTTAGTTCTGTATTTTCAAAGCAATATATCAGATCTCAAGTCCACCTATTGATAGAGGGGACTGGGCATTGCCCCTATTGCACTGCCACCTGTTGCTTTTCCAGCAGTAGTGCCAACACGGTTAATTTACAAGTGCTCTCAGGCACCTCTCTGACGTAACCCAGTTGAGCCACCAGAATTGACGGTCTCGAAGGTAGTGCTGTCATCCAGTATGTATGTAGTGCTTTACATGCGCATAATAGATGTACACAATTAGCCAAATCTGTCCAACATTAGTCACAGTGTAAACTCCTGCGAAGCCCTAGCTGAATCAATTGTTGTGGCCTCTAGTATATAGTGTGAATACATTTGAGGTGCAGTGGATGATGCCTACCATTAAGGGACATTTTCCCCATTTATGAATAGTGTTTTAGGGGCTACCCAGGTCAGCTTCTCGCATGTCCCTGGACCACAGGTGCTCTGCCTAGCTGTCAGATTGTGGGAGACCTTACATTTGGCTGACCAATTTGAACTTTTGTGTTACAGTATGAGTGTGTGTTAGAGTCAGTACATTTTGAGGTTTCACCAGGTAAAAAGGATATACCGATTGGATTGCTGCTCTCAGGAAAAAGTACAGAAATATATCTATGGGCTGCCATCACCCTTGTCTTTAACATTGTGCTGTGATATAAAAACGCCATTTTTAAACATGTCTTTCATTTTGGGGATACCCAAATTAGCCAATTGAGCCTTCACCCTGTGTTCTTTAGTTAATGGGAGCAGCTGAATATCATTAGCGACCCCATCTTTCTGCAGTAGCTCTGCCTGAGCTGAAGAGGAATATTGCAGAAGAGGTCAGGCAAGTGAGGCAGCAGCACCATTTTCATAAAAGCTGTGTTTCCACCAATGGACAGTGGTAGCTTGATCCAGTAATCTACCAAGTTGGTTAGTTTGTCGGTAGTAGGTGAATTCATAGAAAAACTAAACATAGAAAGCATATCGGAGGAAAATAAGTCATGGAAAACCATATTTAAGGAAAGTCACTTACAACAAAACACCAAAACATCGAGAATGTGTGGAAACATTTCAATGGAAAAGCATTTGAATCGAAAATGTAGATACGAAGGTGCATTTAAATGAAAACACAGTTTAATCAAAATTACAGTACAATAAGTATTTAGTGTCATTAGTGATTTTTTTTTTTTAAACAAGGAAGCAACAGTTATAAAATGTTTGTTTTTAAATAAAGGCACTAGAAATAGAACTCGAAACAAAAGTGTCACATGCAGCGCCCGCAATTTTAGAAAACAGTGCAGGCCCCTCCCCTACAGTTTGGCTTTTCATATTGAGTGCGTTTCCAGAAAGATTTCTCTCTGCTATAGATGTACCCTCTGTAGTTAACAGTGTACCACGCTAGGAGTTAATATATTTTACTTCCATTTCTTTTCAGAGTTGTTGCTACTGGAATAGAACACAAGATATAAAGGGTCATTTCTGTTTTTGCAAGGAAAAGGAACACTACATTTAGAGCAGATTTGTGTCAACAAATGGTTAACTTTACCTTTTGTGTGACTGACTCAGCTAACAGAAGTCTGGTGGTACTGCTCCCCCTGCTGCCTTACAGATAGAATGACAGTTGATCTGACAAAAGATCAACACTGAACTGCTGCTGTACAAGTGGAAAATACTTTGAAAAGGTATAAAAATAGCCGTTTTCCAGAAAAAGACATTTCTCCACATAGTTTTGATAAAACAAACAAACTTCTATATTAAAACCATAATTCGATAAAAACGTTACCATTAAATTGTAACAATAACAATGTAGTTCGAGGATAACGTTTTCCATTAATTCGCATACAACCAGTTTGTCATATGCAGGACCATAATGGCACCTGCTGACAATCTCAGGGTCCTGGAGCACCTGGATCTAGAGGTAGTGAACCAAGGATTCTTCCCACTGTAACCGAAACTGGGTATTCCATGCCAGTAAACGGAGTAAAGGGGAGCATCGCAGGATTGGCCCAATTAATATTAAGCCCTTAAAAATAGAGGAACACTGGGAATGACTGGATAACTAGAAAGAGATTTATCGTTTTTTCAAAAATAAACAGTAGGATGTCATCCACATATGACAGGACTGATTTTTTGCTACCACAGCATATTCCCTTTAAGGTGTGAAACTGGTGCAGGGTTGCTGCCAGTGGATCTACCACCAGGGCAAATAAAAGAGGGGAGAGAGTACCTGTGCCTGGTTTCCCATGCAATTTCTATAGTGTGCAAAAGCGGCCAATTTACTCATCATCATCATAGGATAGGTATAGATTAGTTTCCCCTACAGGGCTGCTTTAGCGCTGGTGGCGCCCGGTGCGACAGTCTTTTTTGACGCCCCCATGACCTCCTGCTCCACGGATTCTCTCACTACCACCCTACAACATTGCCCCTCATCTCTCCATAGCCCCACTCTCACATACATTTTATTTGTTTTATAGCACTGCTCATACCAGTGTAAGGTGTCAGAGCACTCTACATAATACACACATTATATGAAGACAATGAATCATATGTATGGACATCAGTCTATAGGAAACGTTTCACAACACAATGAGGAATACAAGATGTAGGAATCACGTCATCCATACCAGTAGGCACCATATTTTAAGATCGTTTGGTCCGGCGATTTAAAACATACCACAGTGGTTGGGTCTGGCTTCACTAATAAGAATATATTTCTACCCAAACCAACCCTTTTTAGCAACATTACGATAATAAAAGACTGGTGGAAAAAACAATGTTCTAACCTATACCATGCAGCTCTTTGATGACAGTTCATTGGTCACTGTACTATATTAGGATTGTAACCTATGAACTGCAAGTAACAAAAGGATCTCTGTGACAAAAGCAGTAACCCACTGAGCTATCCACCTTAAATACAGTTCGATAATCTGCATTGTACTCTTTGCAACAGGCATATTCTCCTGTCTTGAGGATCGCAAAAATAAACTGTAGGAAGCAAACTTTTATTGGCGTTTGGGAGCTCACATTTATTGAAATGTTTTTGAAAGTAAGGAAGGCAAATCTTGTTGTCACCGTAACATGCCAATCATTCTAGACAGAAAAGCTAACATTTTTAGTTCAATTATGCAATTGCAATCTTCCTGTTCTGTGTGACTTTAATTCACAGGTTTAACCTTTTACAGTATGCAGCAAATCTGAGACACCTCAACAAGTAGAATGTTGCTTTCTATATAGCTTTTAAACACTGTACCCAGTAAAATGTTACTTACTATATGGCTTTTTTCGAGCTGACTTTCAATTGCAAATTTTTAAAATGAAACAGGTGGATGTTACCTAAAACACCCTGATGAGACAATTAATTTGATCAAACTGACCTTTAGTGCACTGATAACGGAGCTCACTTTGTGTGCCACTGCTAATCCACGAAAAGGAACACAACTTTTTTTGTCTCCCGGAGGGCTCCAAGCAGTTGTTCTGAGAATACAAGGCAGTACGCACGGAGCTGGCAGTAAATCTACGCAATCAGTGATGGCGCGAACACGTGTTCTTTTATTTCCACGAGGACCCACATTGTGGAAAGAAAGAGGGACAACAGTGCACACTGCTAGCTTTTGGACAATGCGAATGGTGCCGATTTATGAGCACAAATTGCCCCTCCGTGTTCCTGGCGCCCGGTGCAGTGGCACCAGTTGCACCGCCCTGAAGCCGGCCCTGTTCACCTATGCCAAGCACTCTCCTCGGATTACCAACCGCCCAAGTGGCAAAGAAGAAAGGCCATTCATTTGAATCAAATGCTTAAGTGGCATCCAAGAATACAGCTATTGGTTTCCATCCGGTCTAATAGCTGCATGACCAAGAATAGTGTGCAAATGTAGAAGACTGCTGATTGTTGCAGGATGAAGCTTCAGGGTGAACCCAGCATGGTCAGGCAACACTAAGCCAGTTATGAGCAGGAGTAACCCATTAGCAAGTATTTTGGTGAGGATCTTGATTTCAGTGTTAATGAGTAGATATGAACTGTACAAGGATGATGGCTTACTTGGCTTAAGACCAGTAATTAGTAAGGCTTGTCTCATTGTGGGCGGTAACACTCCTATCTGCCTAGCCTCTTCATACTTAGCTAGTAGATACGGTGCAATGCCATCTAGTTACTCTTTATGAAACTTGACTGCAAGGCCATCCCTTCCAGGAACCTTACCGGATTACATGCTCCTCACTGCTGTCCCTATCTCTTCCAATGTGATGGTTACAGAAAGAAGCTCTGTTTGTTCTCTAGCCACACCAAGGCTATGGGTTCAGAATAGATGAGGATAGCGTCTGTGGCACAAATGATTGAGAAGTGTAAAGATTGATGTAGAATTCAATAAAAGCCACCATTTTATCTGAGCTGATATAATTCGACGCCAGAGTCTTTGCCATAACCACTTCCCTAGCTCACATCACTTTTTTATTAGACTAGCTTAGGTCATTCTCGGCCCTTACCATACTTTCGCCCTCACCATACCTTTCGCCACATCATATTTACCAATAAAGCTTACTTCCAATTGCACTTCATCTATGTAATCCAGTAGTGTGTCAGTTAAGGAGGCCAGATTACAGCTTTTCCCCAACGGCTATCGTTGGCCCTCATGGGACTCCAGTTTGAATTCTAGCTTGGAAAGGCGGTTTCTCATGGATCTGGGTAGTTTCTTATAGATTGGAACGCTCTGTGATGTTCGGCTATGCTTTCACCACGTATCACATCATTGAAAGCATCCCATACCACCACTAGGCAACAGACTGAGCCAGTGTTGCCACAATTGCATCGTGTCTCTCCATTCTTGATGCAGACCGGCCGTACAGATGTGTGGGCTGCAGCTCCCTGGAGTGAAATCACAAGTTTAACTGGGACAAGATCCGAAAGGGTTTGAGAACTATAGGAAACACTGGGGTTCCAACTCTGCACATTCTTCATACCCAACCACTAATTTATTCTAGCAGAAGTGTTATGCACAAGGAGGGGAAAGTAAATTCCTTAGCTGTGAGGTTCCTGCTTCTCCAAAAAGGTAACAAATGAGGACACAGTTGAAACAGTGTTTTAGCCTTGGAGGTGAAATGTTGGTGTACTGAGCTGTTTATCCAGCTCAGGATCTGCCACTGTGTTAAACTGTCCTCCCCAAATCACTGCTTTTGGCACCCGGTGAAAGAAGGCTGGGTCGTTGACTTTAGGAGCATCTGTATTGACCAGCGTTATGTGTTCTCCATCTGGTATACTTTGTAAAGTTGCATACCTTCCCTCAAGGTCCAAGACAGAGCGTAGCAATTGAAACTTTGTGTCTTTCTTTAATAAGGAGTGGGACTCCTGAAGAGTAGTTAGAGTAGGAGGACATGCACCTTAAAGAACACAATCTCCCTGCAAAGTTGCAGTATTAGGGGTCCATTAGGTAGGTCTCCTGCAGTAGTGTAATGCTATATCAAGATAATGTTTGTCTAAATAGGTTAGGACTTGGCACATCTTGTGGGGATCAATTAGACCCCTGATATTTCAGGTGAGGAGTGTACTGTTACCTCTTAGTGCCGTAAGTGGTATCAATTATGTGCGGACTGAGTGCTCTCATCATTCGTTGCATTTGAGCTGTAGTTTGTATATGAATTGTCTGCAAGGGAGTGTACACTGTGGGATTTGTGTACAAAAGCAATGCATAGCACCCTCCTCCAACACTGAAACCTCAACTCTCAATGAATGTTACCCCTTCCACAGCACAACAAAACTTTGCAACTATTGCAACATCAAATTAAGTTGACCCACGTGACAGGTCATCATTAGTCTAGCCTTGCATTGCACCAAGATTGGGGGTTGGGAGGGCAAGAACAGCCAATAAGGGCGTTGTCTTTAAAACCGTAACAATTTCTGTATGTTGTTTGGGGCCCACCAAGCACTGCAAGCTGAGGCCTCAATAACAATATAATTTAGTCTGCATCACTCAGGCCCCCGTGTACCTTTCGCCTAAGGGCTCCGTCTTGTGAGTTCAGCATCTGTTCCGCCTTCTTTCAAAATGTTGCTGCCTACTTTGGATTAAGGAAAATTCGTGCTTTGCCTTTGGAGGTGATTTTCAGCCTTGCAGGGTATAGCTAGGCGTATCGACTCTGCACCTCTTACAGCTTCTTTTAATGGGGTGAAATAATTTTCATGCCTCTTGCACTGCAGCTGTGAAGTCGGGGTACATAGATATGGAGGAGCCCTTGTACCTCAAATCCTTTTTCTTGAGGCACATTCTACATCATACATTCTATACTTACTACATCATACATTCTACATACATAACAGTGTGGTAATACGCATTTACCAATTATTTAGAAAATTCTTTATTAGAAGCACCCACAAGCTGTGTGCCTTTTACCACTGAAGTAGGAAACTGTTATAGGAACATAGAACCCCACTTGAATAACAATAGTAAATAGACCAAACAGCAAGAAGAGAACCATACTGAACAAACATTCTAAAGAAGAATATTATAAACGTACATGTTGCATGAAAGAAGGAGGAGGGGAGGACAACAAAGCAGGGCGATGCAGAGCAAGGCAGCAGATAGACATACAGGTTACTACAGCTAGGCGCTATATAACTGAATATTCTAGCGATGACTGGCCAACGCCTGGGGCCGAGGGCTCTAGGGAACAGTGTGCTCATTCAACTAGAAAAAGAAGAGACAGGTTGGATCTGTTGAATAAGTGACTGAGTAGAATTTCAACAAATGTTTTCATGTTCCCTCTTGTGCTTGTCTCTGCCACCCCAGAACAGGAAGATTGTTTCTCTGGAATCAGGCCTCGAGATCTTAATTTTTAGCTTTTATCAGTCCCAATACTTTTTCAATGTGTAAACGTTTTTCATTGTTTGTCGCCATGTCATTCTCCGAGTTAGAAGTCCATTTCTCCACCATATTGAGCCTTTCACTCTGCTTGTCCACCCTTTTACTCATACCGGTCATGAGCATCAAAGGCACGTGTATTTTCCGGTTTATAGTGGAAAGGTCGTGTTAAATTTCTTGTTGTTTATGTTTTACCTTCATTGGGTACTGATTGGGATATCCTTGCCTTGGCTGTTGTGCTGATAACTTCAGTTCTTGTTGTTTACTGGCTGACTTTCCCATGCTGAGTGCCATGAGCGCACGAGGTATAACACTTCATTAAGAAGTTGTGTTCTGCACAAATACTGTCCTTCTGGCCAGCAGGGACCACCAGTATAGTGAAGGCGACTCTCACCCAAGGACACAGAGGTCATTGCCTAAACCTCATCGCCTGGTCAGCCTTTGTCATTGGTGCACAATGTTGGTATCATGACCTAATTTAGGAATGCAGACAGGGTGGGGGCCACTTCGACTTATCAATCCACGATCTGCAGCCGTGCTGCAATGGGGCTGAATTAGAGTCTTAAGATTAGCCCCTAATGATGCAGCAGATAGCACAGTTCCTAGGCTTGTCTTGTCTAAAATGAATATCCTAAGAGTGCAGTACAGTGCAATGCTGCCTTTTGGCTAAGTTTGCGCTAGGGAAATACCATGTACATACATACAGTAGGTAGCTGTGGCCGCTGCCCACCTCGCTCCAGCCATTGTGATGAGTGGTCTTGAGGGGGATGCACAGCAGCGCTACCTTCTCCCCAGGCCCCCACTTGTGTGTACGTCCTTGTGGGGTGGGTGGAGCACGCCAACCACTCCACATAGGTCTGAGGGACCAGGCAGGTCTTTATTTAAAGATTAAGGGTGATTACCGACCTCCATGCCATGTCAAAGGAGCCGGCCAGGCCTCTGTTCTGCCCCAACCCTCTTGTCAGCCATTAGCAAAGCTCAGGTCTCAGCACAAGAATGTCGGGTCTTCAGCCCATTGTTTCTGTGTGCCGGCCCACATAGTCATTGCTTTTCCCGAGCAAGTATTCAACCCTATGGTCCAGACCTTGCGTGTTCTTAGGACGCCTCTGGGCAGGGATGGATGCCAGTGCCTCATCTGGATTTACACTTTGTTGAGGAGTCCAGAGGCTGCACTGCTTTCAGGCAGTGGGCGCCATGACATACCTGGAGCCTGTCATGTTGCTATTGCCTGTGAATCATTCATCCTCTCAACCAGAGACAAGCCCCAGGATACAGCTCAGGTGCCCTAGATAGGAAATTCTTGCACCCAGGGCAATGGCCAATGTTGCTAGATAATGGAGTCAGGACTGCTTTTCTGACCCGCGGTGCCCTACCAATGAGCGCCCACCTTCCATCTTTACTCGTTGCTCTCGATCGCCCCCCGCCAATCTAGTCTAGTCGATTTGTAAGGCGCATGGCTACCCCAAAGGCTTCCCAGTGCTGAACCAAACCAGTAGATCAAAGAGGTCAACCTGGCTAGGACAGAGTGTGGAATGATTAAAGAACAAATAGCCATGTCTTGACAGCTTTCCTGAAGGTGGGTTCTGGTTCCATCTGACGCAGTTCGAGTGGCAGGGAGTTCCAAAGTCTGGGTGCTAGATGTTTGAAGGAACGACCATCCCTTCTGGCTCTGCCATTGCAAGAAAGGCGGTCGAAGATATTAAGGATCTGCCAGGGTTAAACGGCTTGATAAGGACACATAAAATTTGAGGTCCCTTACGGTGCCTTGGGAAAATGAAGAGGAGACGGGTGGCGGCGTTTTAGATGGTATGTATCCTTATCTTAACACAGTGTGGGGATCCTAGATATAGGGAGTTCCCATAGTCCAGCCGGGAGACGATCAGAGCCAGAATGATGAGTCTTTGTGACAGATGGGGCAGA
Source organism: Calotriton arnoldi (assembly GCA_963921515.1). NCBI lineage: Eukaryota > Metazoa > Chordata > Amphibia > Caudata > Salamandridae > Calotriton > Calotriton arnoldi. The sequence continues at coordinate 66,219 of CAWUFW010006066.1, forward strand.
AGATCTAACACTTTCCTTAGAAGTCTAAGAATTCCGAGCCATTTCGTTGCTAGAATGTTGGCCTGTGCTTCCATTGTGAGCATGTCATCTTACCAGATACCCAGGCTTTTTATTTTGTTTTTCGGGCTAGGAGTGGCCCAAAGATATTCCAGGCCAGGGGAGTAACTCCCTCTTGGCTTTGTTGTTTCCAAATAACATGAGCTCCGTCTTGTCCCAGTTAAGTTTGAGGGAGCAGTTGGCCATCCAGTTGGCGACCTCTTAAGGCAAAGGACAAGTTGTTTGCAGTTAGAGCATTGTTCCAGAGCGATCGATACCACTAGTTGTGTATTGTCTGCATAAGATACTATGGTCAGGCCAAAAGACTGGACTAGCTTTGCTAAGGGGCACATGTAAAGGGTAAAGAGAGTGGGACTTAATGCGGAGTCCTGTGGTACTCCACATTTCAGGGATAAAGTGTCCAAAAGACATGTTTGGTCCAATACCTGAAAGGTTCTGCCTTCCAGGAAGGACATGAGGAGTTCTGTGCAAAGTCACCTATCCCTACCTCAGCATGCCTTTTGATAAGAGTTGTGTGGTCCACTGTGTCAAAGGCCGCACTCAGATCCAGGAAGATAATGGCCACTGAGCTACCCTGATCTAGAAGTTGCCTGAGTTCTTCAGTTACAGCTTGCAGTGCAGTCTCTGTGCTGTGGTCTGTTTAAAACCCATTTGGGTGTAGTGAAGAAGACTGCTGGATTCCAGGAAAATGGAGAGATGTTGGCTAACATGTTTCTCCAGAGGTTTGGATATACCTGGCAACTGGGAGATGGGCCTGTAGTTTCCCAGGCATGAGGTGTCTAGATTTCGCTTGTTCAGCAGAGGCTTTACCACTGCATGTTTCCATTGTTGGGGGACTATGCTGGAGGAAAGTGACAGGTTGAATAGTTGTAATAGGACTTGAGAAATGGCCTCCGGGCCTTGTGCTAGAATATGGAGGGGGCTAGATTGTTATTGTTACCAGCACTTATAGAGCGCACTATCACCCTACAGGTATCCTGGCGCTATCATACGGGTGTCCAACTGAGCTCATAGTACGTGGGGTATTTGAACAAGTGCATGAAATCATGCTCTAGGATAGAGCCATGTCTTCAGCTTTTTTCTAAACTGAAAAAGCTCTTCCAGCTGTCTCATCTCAAGTGGAAGAGTGTTCCAGAGTCGCGCAGCTGCAATGCTAAAGGCCCTACCGCCTGATTTAGTTATTTTAAATCTTGGTACTTCTACTAACTTGGCGGAGGAAGAACGGAGGCTCCGTACAGGAGCATACCAAGAAAATGTATTCTGCATTGGTTTGGGTCCAACCCCATGCAGAGCCTTGAACACTATGCAGAGAGACTTAAATTGTACTCTTTGCAATACAGGGAGCCAGTGCAGCTCCGCCAGAGTCTTCGAAGCAGATGAGCGTCGCGGCTTTCTCAAGGCTAGTTTAGCTGCCATTGTCTGAGTTCTCTGGAGTCTCTCGATCAAATATTTTGGGGACTCCAGCAACAAGGCATTACAATAATCTAGCCTGCTCAAGATGGTACTTCTCACTATCAGCGCTCGGGCCTGAGCTGGTAGTAACGGGAGAATCTTGCGAAAAGATCTCATAATGAAAAAGCAGCTCCCCACTGTTTTATTAACTTGTGTTTCTAAGCTTAGTCTATTATCGAGCATAACTCCTAAGTTACGCACTGTTGCCGAGGGTGTCGGTGGAGTGGCTGTGGGTAGGGGCCAAAAACTGATGGGTAGTGGCGGGGGGAGCTTCCCTACTGCACAGTAGAGGACCTCAGTCTTATCAGCATTAAATTGTAACGAGTTCTCTTTTAACCAGTGCGCCGTATCCTGCATACAGGCATGGAAATCTTCCAAGGATGTGGACTGGTCTCCCTCTAATGATAGAATAAGTTGGGTATCATCTGCATAGTTTACAATATTGACATTATGAGCCCTCATGACAGCAATCAAAGGGCTCATATAGATGTTGAACAATGTTGGACTAATCGCAGATCCCTGAGGGACACCATGCAGAATGTCGGTGAATTCAGATTGATAGGGAGGAAGGGCCACTGCCTGTCGCCTATTGGATAAATAAGATTGCAACCACTTCCACGCTGTGCCCACTACCCCAATCTCTTCGAGCCTGGCCAGAAGGACCTCATGGTTTACCGTGTCAAATGCGGCAGATAGGTCAAGCAAAATCAATATAGCCGATTGTCCCCTATCTGCTCGCATGCGAAGATCGTCTAACACGGTCACCAGAGCGGTCTCCGTTCCATGTCCGAGACGGAAGCCAAATTGTACATCCTCCAGAATGTTGTTCGTTTCTAGATACTTGGAGAGTGTCCTACTGACCATTCGCTCTACGATCTTTACTGGGTAAGGTAGCAGAGAAATAGGTCTATAATTTTTAGGGCAGGTTGGATCAAGCGTTGTTTTTTTCAGAAGTGGTGTCACCAGTGCTTGTTTCCAACAAGCCGGTACCGATCCACTGGACAGGGAGTGGTTACAAATCTGTCGGAGTACTGGGAACAATTCTGTTCCCAATTCCTTCCAGATTTTGTGTGTTAAAGGGTCCGTGGGTGATCCTGAGGTAACACCCAGAGCCACTCTATTAAAGTCCTCCACCGAGAATATCCCAAGATGGTCTAAGGTGCTCGGATTCTCCATCCCTGCCCTTCTCGGCTTTTTTGTCTCTGGTGATCCTCTAGTATTACCACTGTGATCTTCTTCCTCCCCAAGGAAGTTGCCTATTTTGAGTCCATCAATGATCTTTCTGATTTTGTCCTCAAAAAAGGTCGCTAGACTCTCACAGAGGTCCTGAGTGGGGTGAATCTTATTTTTTGAACAGTCCGGATTAACCATATCATTCATTATTTTAAAAATACTTCTTGTACCATTGGGAGCTTTCAGAATGGTATCAGCGAAAACAGTATTCTAAAAAGTGCAGTATTCTAAAACAGTACATAACACGAAAAATGGCAGGATAAATGGCAGGATAAAGTGCAGTGTGCAATAGTATCAACAGAAGACCCACACGCGTCTAATGAACAAGCCGAGCACTATGTATTTACACGCTGCGCGGCCACGCCATCGTGTCTGTTTTATGTGCAAATACGGAGAAAGACTGGAGCGCTGACCTTCAATATGGCGGGTCCGCTCTAACTGACGGACACGGCAAGGTCAGAAAACCGGGAGGGATGCCTCGTAGCAAGTAAAAACAGGTAAAAGTAGTTGTTAAAATCAGTATTCTAAAAAGTGCAGTATTCCAAAACTGTACATAACAAGAAAAATGGCAGGATAAATGGCAGGATAAAGTGCAGTGTGCAATAGTATCAACAGAAGACCCACACGTGGGGATCCTGACTTCACCTGGCTGAGTAGTGTCAGGAGTTGGTTATGAGTGATTGGGGGAAAGGCCTGGAGGCCGTGGTTTTAGCAGATCGGTGAGGGAGAGCCTGCAGGAGGCTCAATCTCATTTACGTTGTCTGGGAATGACGAGTAGATGTCTAGGATTTTTTGGAGAAGAAGGAGGCTAGTTCATTGCAGCGGGGGACTGAGGGTTCTAGGGGTGGACAGTCAGTACTCACCTCTACAAGTCATTTCAGAATTAGAAAGAGTTCCCTAGGTGAGTTTGAGGCATTCTAAATGTTGGTGGTATAGTAAGTTGCTTGGGAGGTTCTAATATTGGAGTGGTAGAGTCCGATTGCTTCCTGGTATTCTAGTCTTCTTGGTTCATCGTAATGTCTCCTCCATTTCCTTTCTAGCTTTTTGCACTGTTTCTTGAGTGTTAACAGGTGGGGAGAGAACCACTGTGACTGTTTCGATTTCTTTACAGGGAGGACTAGGTCTAGGGAATTACCGGTCCAGTTGAGGAAATTAGAATTTGCCCCAGAGATATGATCTCCCAGGTCAGGTTTAGTCTTGCTAAGATTGGCATTCTAAAGTTCATTCGTCTTAGTCCGAGGAGGGGCGTTGGGCGGGGAGGGAGGGTGCAGGGTGATGAGGATCAGGTAATGATCCGACCAAATGACTGGGTTGGGCTGCTGAACCTGCAGGTTGGATGTATTACTAAAAACCAAATTGATGGTGTGTACTTTCTCGTGGGCAGGCCCATAGACTTTTTGTTCAAGTTGTAAACGGGTAAGATCTTGGAGAAGGCTGTTGGCCGCACCCACTGTGCTGTCCTCTGCGTGAATGTTGAAATCTCCCAAAAGAGTAAGGTTGGCTTTGTTAAGGGCCAAGTACGCAACTGCCTCTAATTATGTGTTGAGGAAATTGGAGGTGGGGCCGGTTGGCCTGTAAAGTAGGACCCCCGAGAAGGTGAAAGTTAGGTTAAGGGAGATGGCAAAGGACAGACATTTGCAGTCTTAGAGGGTGGAGGGGGTGAAAACGCCATTGAGGTTGTCTTTAAGGATAATGGTGATGCCTCTGCCTCCCTTGTTTATTCGATCATGCCAGATAATGTGGTATCCTAGAGGTAAGGCCTGGAATACATCAGGCTCAGAACCCTCAAGTAGCCAGGTTTCTGTCAGAAACAAGATGTCAGGGCTATTGTCCTGAATCAGAGTCAACTTTGTGACAAACCAGTGACCTACAGATAATAAGAAAGAGGCGTAAACCTTTCCCCTTGTTTTTCCCTCTAAACAGAGGGGGGCGGGCTGAAAACGGAAGGAGCAGGTATTACAAGATATGTTGGGGGTGATGGATTCAAGAGCATGTACGCAGCTGTAGTCCACACTGACCAGAAGGTTTCGCAGTTGGACGGCTGAATAAGTGATAACTTTTTGCATTGGCGGAGCAGGGTCCTGGCGTCTGGGCACTAACGGGCTTGCCTGTGGCGTGCCGTTGGTGCACAAGTGGCACGTTTGCGCCACTGTCGTCCTTTAATGGGTGATGAAAAGAGCAAGACCGTTTACAAAAATGACGTCTCTAGTGATGCCTATAGTGCAGAAGTGCTTCCCCTTGTTCCCCTGGGACCTGCCAATAACACACAATGTGAACACTTCACACTCAACAGAATTCACATTAGTAACCTTTTTTTAAAAACTGGTTAAGAATTTTAAAAGTTCCCCCCAATCGAGCAACGTACCAGCAGTCTGAGCCTGAGGACCATGCTGGCTCGAGTGCTCGTGCATGCCATGGTCGTCCTTGTATGGGCGGTGAAAAAAGCTAGAGTGCCTAACGAAATGCCGTCTCTAGTGATTCCTAAAGTACGAATATGCTTCCCCTTGTTCCTCCATGGCCCGCCGATAACACACAATGTAAACACTTCCCACACAACAGAATTCAAATTAGTAGCCTTTTTTAACAACTTGTTTAAAATGTTTAAGTTCCCCCCAATTGAGCAGCATGCCAGCGGTCTGAGCCTGAGAACAATGTCAAACTTAATAGACACCCAGTTCTAGCTGTGGCCTCTACCACATAGAGGCTGCTGTCAGGAGAGTGAGAGCAGTGAGAAAGTTCAATGCGAAACAGGCCAAGGCACTTGAAAGGCTTTCATGAGCCATATGCATAGATGCAGGAGTTTATGGCGGTTTATTTGGCAAGTTTGTCATAGCATTTATCGTGGAGTAAGTGTCCACTAAAAGAAGACTGTGTACTCCCTGTATTTTGACATTTAATGTAAGTTCAGATAATCGTCATCATCATGATCGCTTAGGACACTGCCTTTAACAATAAAAGATTTTTAGCATGCTTGTTGTTTCTGCTAACAATGACGGAGATGAAGAGTCATCACAAATCGCCACCTCTCTGACTCAATGGCGTGCCCTTGGTCAGTGTTTAGAACTTGAATCATACAATTTTGTATTCTGTGATGATGAGGAATGTTGGAGCATGCTTTTATGTTCTTGTTGGAAAGTGTATTATTAGTAGTGGCAGATATGCATTTACCATTGGCAATAATACCACTGACACGATATACAGCTCAGAATAGGTCTTAGAAAACGATTCCCATGCTCAACCCTTGCTAGCTTGGCTGCAAGCACGCAGGCTTAAATCCAAAGACAGGTATGTAAAGCATTTAAAAACACAAATTCAGTAAATATATAAGACACAACACACAATAAAAATTCAACACCAATTTATAAAAACAGGAAATATTTTTATCTTTAAAATGACACCAAAACGAAAAGAATGCACTGTAGGGAACCAGAAATATGAATTTTTAAAGATTAGTCACTTTCTAGTGCTTAGAAACCAACAGTGTCACTTTGGGATATTTGGTTGCCTCTGACAGGGACAAATTTACATTTAGCAATTGTTCAGGAGGATCTCTCACCAGTCTTGTGCAGCCCCCTCCAGCAAGCTTAATCCTGTTAGAACTCCTTCCTGAAGTTCATCTTGCGGGTCCAAAGTGTCCAACACACAATCCAAGGGTCTGGAATCTCCCAGGGAGTCCTTGAAAGTTTGGGACTTCAATTCCTCACCATCCACTTGGACAAAACCATAAAAATCCACTGGTAGTACTCCAGGCATGAGGATTCTTTGTGGCGATGGTCCAGGTGAGCTCTGTTAACCTGTAGTTTGCAGGGAGTCCACTCTTTAGTCCTTTTGAAGCAGGTTTGATCCACAGGCGCCGTAGTTTCAGATGGTGCAAAACGCGCAATCTTCAGAGTGCAGGGCCTGGTGGATGCACATCAAACTCTTCAGCGTGGACCCTTCTGTTTCTCTTAGGTTTCAATAAGCAGATCTGAGGCACTGCCCCTCTCAGATACTTATTCAGTGTTCTCTGGGGTCAAGCAGGAGGGCACTCCTGTCCAATGAGGTGCAGGGCAACATCCCAGAGCATGACCACTTCCTCCAAAGTGTGGCACAATGCTAACCCAAAATGCACTATTCGTCCAAAATTCAATATGTCAGAATTTTCAGCAGGGAGAGAAGAGCTGGCTAAACACACCCATAGGATGGCTAATCACCATAGTCTCTCCCCCTTGCATCTGCTCATACCTTTCTTAAGCCTAGCATCTGCCTTGGTTCAAAGAGGAGAGTTGTAAATGAAACTGATGTCTTTAGCTTGCTTCCCCCTTCCCTTGAAGAGCATTATTTACTACCCATCCCCCTGGCTATGGCATTCCTATGTCCAGCAACCTCTCCTCCCCGAGAGGCTTCCTAACCCCAGGGGTCATGTATCACCTCTTCAAAGCAGCCAGGCTCACCCACTTATCTCTGACCAATCATGGCAGAGCACTACAGGGTTGAAATTTGGCTTACAGACAACAAAGTCTTATAACTTCTTGTCTGTACATTTTAGTAGTTCAACAGTACCATATTGTTGGATTTATCATTACCATTCTTCTGAGTCCTCTAATCCTAGTTTTAGGGCTTTTCCTTCTCCAGTTATTAACTAATAACCTCTTCTAATGTTAACCTATGGGCTGGGGATCTGCAATGGAAAAATGAACTGGACAATTTCTCCAATACCAGGGCCTATAAAACAGGTTTTATAAGGACCCTGCTTATACCTACAGGACCCCCCCACTCCTGGAACACCTAGGAAAGACTTTAGGGGTTCTGAATATATTAAAATATTGAAGATCCTCATTTCACAGTGCTCCTAGCACAAAAGCCGATTTTGGGAAGCACTTTACTATGTGGGGAGTGAAATGTGCAATTTCACTAACTCCAGGGCATATAAAAACCTTTTTATAAGGATTCTCCTCATAAGTACCTGAACCCCCACCCCTGGAACACCTAGGGGAGACCCTGGTAGTACCTATTGTAGTTTATATATTTTTAAGTGCCCCAAACACAAAAGTCGAGTTTGGGTGGGCACAATTTGCATTTTAAAAGCAGTCCTGCAACACAGGGCTGATTTTAAACTGACCTCAGGCTACAGCAGTGCACAGAGGCAAGTGCAGAAAAGGTTGCTGGCCTCTAAATTGCCCAGCCCTATTCTATACTAGGGACTTAAAGGTAGTTTCAATCCCCCTGCCCTATATGTATTAGGGTCTTATAGGGGAGGTCATGCCAATCACAGGGGTACCCTAACCCATAGTGTACCCTAGTGCATGTAGGTGTTATCACTGTATTCTAAGAGTGTCTTCAGCATAGCACTGGCCCTGGTTAGGCAGAGCCCAGGATCAGTCAGAGTCAGTTACCACCAGTATCAGTCAGCAAAACGTTGGGGGTGGGGGGGCCCAGGGCACAGGATGATTTTGCAACAGTTCTGTTGAGCTCTTGCGGACTGCTTGAAAATTACCCATTTTCCTTCACTTCTGGCAGGTCTTGTGTGCAGTAGGGCAGGCACTAGCCACAACTGTAGCATGAACATTTTACGGCATTGTCTTTGGCGTGCTCGTCTTTGACACTGTTGATCATCTCCTCCATGACATTTCTCTTCTTATATCTGTTTATTATCTGGCTCAAGAATTAGCCATGAGGGAGGCACGAGCTATGGACAAAATGTCCTCCAGTTTATGGATCTTTTAATATTTTTTGATGAAAAACGACAGTCACTACATGCTATGATTTGTGAAAAAAGCGCCTCCTCAGCCTCTTCACAGTTTAAACTTTTGAAATTGCAATGCTGAACATGTTCTTTTAAGAGTGTAACAAATCAATCGTCTCCCAATATTGTATGGTAGAATGAAAATTGTACCTCTCGTAGTTGACATTCATTTTTGGTACAAGGTACATCATCAGACTGCCTTTTAGCTAGGTGTAGGAGCCTCCCTTGCTGTCTTCAAACTGGAAAGTGATATTCCTAGTGTCAATACTGACACAATGCATCAAAAGACAGAGCAGTTGCTTGTTGTTTTCAATGCCAGGCTGCCCACGTATATTTCAAATTCTTTTACCTATCTGCACCACCTAGGACCGAGACTGTGTCCAAAAGACTGGAAATTGGAGGGGCACAGAGAAAGCGAGTCATTAGATGTGTACACAGACTAGGCTGCTGACTGGACATCCAAGGCTATCAAAGTTCCAGGCTCAGTTGTTACCAGTCTTCTCTTCATCCAAGGACAGGGTGTTCGACAATTCACGTATGAGGGGCACGGGCAGCACCTTAACCACAGTGAACGAAGATCAAGCAGCGTGGGCAAGTCAGAAACTGCCTTGAAGGATGCCCACCTTTGTGTTCATAAGGTATGGAACATTCTTATATCTATCAGAGATGAGGTGGTAGAGGAGTTAAGGAAATTACAGAATGCAGAGGTATAGAACAGGTGGAATCATCAGATTGGGTGGCGCCCATGGCTGTGGCAAGACGGGCCAATGGGAGGGTAAGACTAGGAATTGATTTAAGGAACCTCAACAAGAATATCTTTGAGGATAGGTTACCAGAAATAATTGAGTTATTGTCACTGACTAAAAGCATGAATTTGTTAATCTATCATTGACCTAAACTGCTGCAACCCACCAGGTACCCTTCACCCAGAGTGAAGATTTTGACAATTATTACCCCAGTCAGATGTTTCCATTTCTTACGAGTTGCATCTGGATTAGCATCAGTTGCCACTGTGTTTTACAGGTTTATGTTCCTTCTTTTTTCAAGGCAACATCTTTGTAATGGGTAAAACAAAAGTGGAACACGATGCAAAACTGAGAGACGTCTTGAGTATAAGTAAGGAAAATGGTTTAACAGCTGAGTATTCCAAATGCAAGTTTGCAAAAACCAGTGTAACATATTTAGGCCACAAAGGGAAAACGTGAAGGAATTAAGGCAAAGAAAGAAGCAAAAGAGGCTATGAATGTGAATCTATCATCACAACTGATGCCAATGGGAAAGGTCTAGGGGATTTGGTGATGCAAATAGAGGATAATGGCAAAAAGGTTGTAACGGCTTTTACATCCCATTCTTAAGCCCGTGTGGAGGAAAAGTATTCTGTGATTGAGTGGGAGACACTAGCATGCGTGTGGGCCTGGAACACTACTGCCAGTATGTGTGGGGTCACCGAGTACTCTTGAGATGTGGTCTCAAGCCGCTCACCAAGGTGCTCACCACTGGAGGGCTACTGGGAGCGTCTCAGTGGCTAGCTTGCATGTCAATGAGATTGTCTGACTACAATTACGAGGTGCAGTACAGACCTGGAGTAAAGAATAAAATGGATGATGTTTTGAGTCTGTTACCAGTGAAGGAGTTGGTGAAGGAGTTGTCGAAGGATGAATGGGAATATTGTTGTGTTATAGGTTTGTGGGGAAGAGAGACACATGGAATAAGAGAAGACTGAGAAGGAGTGGAAGGAGCGTATGGAAAAGAATAAGAGAACTTTGGAAGTGAGCAAATTTGTGAAAGAAGGATGGTCAATCAAGAAGAATGTGGATAAGGAGATGTATGCCTATTCAGACGTAAGGAACAAGTTGACTTTGGGAGAAAGAAGATTGATGAGAGGTAGGCGTGTAATTCCACCTGAGTGTGTGAGGGAGAGAATTTTAAATATTTACCATGAAGGGCATTTGGGGATAATAAAAACAAAGAACCGGATCAAGAGTTTGCAGTGGAGTCCAGGTTTAGACTTGGATGTGGAGAAGCGGGTTAAGAATTGTTGTGAGTGTGATAACTCAGATCAAACTCGATTTACATTCATACTCCCTTTGAATCCCATTAGTATTCCCAACACGTCATAGGAAAGACTTGAAGTTGATGTTATGGCACCCATTCAGGAAAACGAGTTAAGGTAAATTATTGTAATGCTTGACCATTTTTCTAAGTGGACCGAGGTTGAAGTGGTACGCACAGTAGACATGAATGCCATTGTTAAACTCTTGGATAAGGTATTTCAAAGAGAAGTTTTATTTATGTCCTTTTTTGAGTAGGGATGGTATTAGGCACAAAATAACCTCTGTTTATTATCCAGAGGTAAATGGCAGCATGGAGCGCATGGAATAGACTTATTAAGGGTATCACTGAATTGGTGAAGAGGTACAAGTTATAGTGGGGGAGAGAGGTGATGCATACGACGGGACTTACAGAATCACACCTTGTGGGAGTAATAGGCATAGTCCATTTGAGTTAATGAAAGGCAGGGCCCCGTTAGCAAAGGATAATCTAGGGTGGATGCTAGAATCGAGAAGAGTAGAGTTGGCTCTAGAGAAAGTGAGAAGAAGAATTTTTTGTGCACAGTGGGCTTACAAAACCATGTATGATATTAAGCATGGTGCCAAAGAAGTAAGCATGGTGCCAAAGAAGTAAGTATGGAAATTGGAGACTGGGTAAGAGTTAAGGAAGGAATCGTAATGAAGGGTGAAAGCAGATTTGCTTTGCCTAAGGAGGTTAAATGACTGTTATGCAATGCTCTTTGGAGTGATAGGACGTTATGGCATGTGAGTAGTCTAGCCAGATGGAAGCACAGTGGTGAAGTACAGCTTCTGTCTGTCAGAGATATCAGAAATCTAGATTGGATGGACGAATGAGGAGCGGAAGGGTAGCAGTTTGGAGTGAGAGGGAAGGGAAGAAGAGAGAGAGTACAAACTGCAACGGGTGAAAGTGCTTTACCTATTACCTTTAGTGGGATGGTTGAGTCAAGGAAAATTTAGGAGGAGGAGTGTAAGACCTAAAAAATGAGAAGATTTTAATCATGAGTAACAGGAGTAAAAGAGTTTTTTTGCATCTTAAAGCCTTGATGAGTGTTTTACATACACATTTTTGCAGGGTTTATGTTTTGTTTTTGCGATGCTAAGGGGAAGATGTGCTGTGTTGTATTCCAGTGGGAATTACTTTTGCACCATATGCTTCGCCCTGTGGTGCATGCAAGACCCAGTGATATGGAATCATCGGGTCACCCTATCTGTGACGGGAATTGACATCCAACTCAGACAGAAGTCAGGACATTACAAATACAGTCATTTTGGTTTGTTTTATTATTTCTAAGATATCAGATAACATGGGCGTAGAAACCAGGGGCAGGGTGGATTTTTCCCACCCAGATTTGGACTAGAAGAGAGAAGGAGACAATACCCTCCCCAGATTATTGACTGCAAGGAAACATGGAGAATAAACAGTGGCAGAACAACTGTCTATGCAGTGCATCACTTAAGTCTTTTTGAAAATCTGTAAACTAAACCGAGGCGTAAACTCTGTGGGGGGCTTGAATACCTCTTTGTTTTGTAAATTATTTAATTGTGGTTACTGAGGTGTTGAGTCTCTCCTAAAATACTCTGGTTGTCAAGTGAAGTGTGGCTAGCCAGCAGTGACATTCACTATAAAATAACACCTCCTGCCTTCCCTTATACTTAAATGTTGGAGCCTGTATTCAAATGGTACTTTTTTCAAACAAAGTTAAGGGGGAGAGGATGAGCTCTAACGCCTAGAGCGGTCGACCTCGAAGCTGGGGAACCAGGTTCAAGTCTCGGCAGGGACGCTCAACATCCTGTGATTCTGGGCAAATCACTTAATCTTCCCGTGCCTAAAATGAATGTGTCCGTCTATAACGTAACTGGTGCTCATGTAAAGCGCTCCAATACCTTCGGGTTGAGTTTGCGCTACATAAAACTAAAAATAAAAAAAGTGTAAAGAAAGACGGGATGGTATTTATATTTTAATGTTACTGTTGGCTCACCCGACTTAACTAAAAAAAATGTTTTAAGTAAGGCTCAACACCTAAATGGCACAATTAAATAATTAGCAAACCCTGGAGTGCTTAGAATCCCCCACCCCCCAGAGTTTGCTCCATGGGTCACACCAGTTAAAGGAGACGCATGGGATGTGCTGAATGGCTTCAGACAGACACGTTCTGTTACTCTGTTTGATCATCAGTGTCTGAGGAAACATTCCAAATAGAAAAGCAGATCTGTGACTACACACACACACACACATATATATATATATATATACACATATTCATAACATATATGCATACATAATATATATACATTGTGTGTGTGGATAGTGTCACTTTGATTCAGGTGTGATAAGTGTAATTATGGAGGTCAATGTACTAAATCTGATTTGTGAAATAACTGAAGACAAAGCATTGACCATTGGTGCTAAACGGAAGAAAGGAGGATGTAAACCTACAGTGGCTGAATTGCACAATTTCAAACCTGATCCCAAATCCCAGCTAACCTACTTGACCAAATTGTGTGATCCTGGCACATTGCTTTAATTCACTTTATGTATTTTCCTTAACAATCAATTTGACAGCACATTCAAATAATTCAGTTCACGGTCTGAGCTACACAAAAACCTCACTTGCATATGGGTAATGGTAATCTAAAATAATCTTGCTTCACATTAGTAACAGTATATATGAACAGAAAATATGACAAACTGACGTCTGGGTAACTTGTGGTAACGTTTTCAAAGCAGAGGTGTTATGTTTATTACTGTAATTACATATTGTGTTGCGCCGCTTTGCCTGTTGTCCTTCGCTGGCCTCGCGCTGCTTCTCCTGCCGCGTGCCCATGCCCAAGTGTTCTATGACGTCCCTTGATTCCATGGTAGAACCTTGGGCATGGGTGACGGTTGGGGGACAGTTGCCGAGACCTTGTACTCCTGCGAGGACGTGCCCTCTGGTGTTAGTGGAAGAAGTAATAAAGAACTCCTACCTACTGCGTTGGGTCAATCATGACAAATTTGGCGACGAGTGACCACTGACACCATAACGAACCTACGAGCGGATTGCTGCAGGTTTCCTCGTATCCAATCCTGCGAGGGCCGTCCTGTGAACTCCTGCGGTCTCATTGTGAGGGGCTCAAATCCGTGCTGCCGCATGCAAGTCTGCTGGATTTTTGGAAAGAAGAGAGAAGTTTGCCGGAGTGTCCAGATCGGAATCCGTGAGCAGCATCCTTCAGGACCGGAGCGTCGAGGAGAAGAGGCATGCTTGGGAGCCCAGCTGAATGGAAGTAACACCGTGAGAAGCATAATACGGTGAGATCTGCGCTTGGCTGCTGCTTCATCGCGTAAAGGCGAGAAAAAAAAAAAGAGGATCTGTGGGGTGGTGCAGCGTCAGAGAAGGAAACTGACCTGCGCTTTCCCGCCAAGCGGCGGATTCGGAATTCCAGTCAGACGGAGCCTCAAATTACGGCGTGACGTCACTGGAACGCACGTTCTGGCAGCCATATTTGTTTGGGGCATCTGACTAAATTAAAAGTACTGTGTTGTGTGCGATTAGCATATCGGTGACACACACACCTTCCACAATTCATCGGAGTACTGCAAAAAATGAATTGTGTGTAAGCATATCCACGTGCGTTCTCCAGATCGGTGGCACGCACACCAAATTTAATAAATAAAATACTAGGCAAGATGCATTACGCAGGGGCTACGTGTGTCTGATCCACAGACACCATTTACTCAAGTGCAATACGATGTGGTTTACTTCTGCGCTACACAGCCTACGTGTGTTCTCTGTACCAGTGACACACACACCTTCAGTCAGTACTGCCCAGTAAGTCCCCACGTGAATTGCCTACGCGTGTTTCCTTCACCGGTGAGACGCACACCTCTAATCTACAGCTTGCTGCGCAACTATTCAAATAAAGGGAATATAGCCACTTGTGACACTTCTCTACAGCTTTTCATACAACATCCTTATTATGGCGTCAGGTAACATATGGAACCTTTCTCCGCCACAGCCTTTCATTCCGTCTACAGGGGATGACTCTCTCAAATGGGAGGAATGGCGAGAATATTTTGAGAACTATATCTCAACATTCGAGGATGAAAAGGAACTCACTCCTGAGAGGAAAAAAAAAATTCTTCTCCACTGTTTAGGTGCAAAAGCGATGAAGATCTACAATCGCATCAACAAAAAGCCTAGGGAGGGAGATGTCTACATGATTGCAATGGAAGATTTATCTCTGTACTTCAAACCCACTATTTCAGTTTCTGTGAACAGATACAAGTTTTTTAAACGTAAACAGAGTCCAGAAGAGTCGGTGGAAGACTTTGTGGCTGCATTAAAGAATTTAGCACTCACTTGCCGGTTTGGTGCATTGCACGATGAATTTATTTGCGACCAAATTGTCATGCGAGCTGCCAGTAAGAACATCCAGGAGAAACTGTGGGCTAAGGGGGAGTTGCCCCTTGAGGAAGTAATTGAAATAGTCAAATGCACGGAGTTAACAGGCAGATGCGCGAAAGCAGTATTGTCCGAAGAAAAAGAAATTAGCGAGGACAAATCTACGATTGCAAAAATCTCAAGTTCAAAATATCCACATAATAAACAGCGTAATAACTCATGGCAGGTGAAAGACACCAACACAAAGTCAAAATTGACTGATGATAGAAAGTGTTATAGATGTGGCAGTAGATACCATTTGGCAAATGATAAAATGTGTCCTGCACTAAAACAGAAATGTGCTAGATGTGGGTTGGTTGGTCATTTGCTAGCAATGTGTCAGAGGAAACAAAGGGGTGGAAGAAAGGTAAAACTAGTTGTACCTGAGGAACAAGAGTATGAATATTCGTCGGATGATGATGACATGAATTTATTTGTGCTACAAGTTGAAGATAATATGTTGTGTAAAGGTAGGAAACCCATGTGTCATTTAAACATAGGAGGGGTGGAGATTTCAATTGTTGCAGATTCGGGATCTCCTTATACTATTGTGAATAAGAATGTGTGGTTAGATAAATTCATTCCGGTTATTGGTAACCATTTACTCAACCCAGACATTTCTCCCAAAACATTCACTGGGGAACCCATTGAGATTTTAGGCTACAGGGAGCTGCAGTTTCAATTTAAAACACGACAAATGCTGGGAAAACTATATGTCTCTGCGGTGGGTCCTTCTGTTTTAGGATGGATCGATCAAGGGGAATTGGGGATAATTCTTGACCCTAACAGCCCTGATCCCGTACTTTCACTACAAACAGAGGAGGATTACAAGGGCATGATTGTAAAGAGGTATCCCCATGTATTCACGGAGGATATTGGTAAACTGAAAGGGTTCGTCCATGAGATTAAACTGAAAGATAATGCCATCCCTTGTATACATAAATCTAGGAACATCCCTTTTTCAATCATAGGCGAAGTGGAAGCTGAACTTATTAGGCTGCAGGAGTCTGGTATCATTGAACCTGTGGAGTCAGCAGAGTGGGTTTCGCCATTGGTCGTCTTAAAGAAGTCCAATGGTAAGCTCCGTTTATGTGTGGATCTTCGCGATCTTAACAAAAATATCCTAATCGACCAATTTCCTCTGCCTAAAATCAGTGAGATGCTGGCCCACACCAATGGGGCCAAATGGTTTTCCACAATTGATCTGAGTTCAGCCTACCACCAAGTAGCCTTACACCCCAAAAGTAGAAGCCTTACCACTTTTGTTACGCCCATGGGATGTTTTAGATTTAGAAGAGTACCCTTTGGATTGGCCTCTGCCGCGGCCATGTTCCAAAGATTGATGCGTACGCTCTTCAAGAATGAAAAAGATGTCCTCATTTTTCAGGACGACATTATGGTAATGGGCTCAAACAGGAAGGAACATGACGACAGATTAAACAGAGTTTTAAGTTAACTAGACCATCATGGTCTTACAGCTGATGTACGCAAATGCAAATTTGCCGCTAGTGCGGTCACATACCTGGGGCATGAAATTATGGGCAGTGGGATAAAACCCAAAAGAGAACTACTCTCTGCCATTAAAGATGCCCCGCTCCTAAAAACAAGGAGGAAGTAAGAGCCTTCCTGGGCCTTTCTGAATTCTATGCGAAATTTGTTAAAAATTTCTCCTCCAAAACCTTTGCCTTGAGAGAACTCTTAAAAAATAGACAGAAATTTGAATGGAACAGTACTTGTGAGGAGGCTTTCAGTAGAATAAAGAGGACATCTGCAAGGCTCCATCCCTTCAGGGATTTAATCCCTCTCTTCACAGCGTAGTCACCACGGATGCAAGTGGTAGAGGTCTTGGAGCAGTACTTAACCAAATTACAGAAGCAGGTAATGAAGTAACCGTGGCGTTTGCTTCACGTTCGATCACACCGACTGAAGAAAGGTACTCTGTGATTGAGCGCGAAGCACTAGCATGTGCTTGGGGTTTAGAGCACTTTAGGCAGTACATATGGGGGTATTTGGTCACCCTTAGGAGTGATCATAAACCACTCGTGAAGGTGCTCTCTACCAAAGGCTTACAAAATGCCTCGGCTCGCCTCGCACGCATTTCTGTCAGGTTGATGGATTATAATTACAGCGTGGAGTACGTCCCAGGTACCAAGAATCGTGTGGCAGATTGTTTAAGTAGGTTGCCTTTGCCAGAAACTGGGAGTGAGACATTAGACATTGAAACATTCTGCGTTGCCAACATCCTTGAAGAAGTGTCCTGCATTTCACATTCTGAATGGTCATCAGGCATGGAGGGAGATACCACACTACTTGAGGTAAAACAGTTCATAAGGGATGGTTGGCCTGCAAAAAAAATCTGTTCCAAAACAGTTGCACACCTTCTGGGAACTCAGAAATGAGTTATCCATTGAAGGTGATTTGATACTTAGGAATGGTAAAGTCATACCTCCTACTAGTTTACGAGCGAAACTCCTAGATATTTGTCATGAGGGACACCTTGGCATAGGAAAAACAAAAAGCAGAGTGAGAAACTCGTATTGGTGGCCGGGTTTTGATCTTGAAATCGAAAGAAAAGTCAGAAACTGCACAGCCTGCGAGAATTCTGATAAAACTCAACGTACATTTAGGCCACCCCTCCAACCCCTTGCCAGTCCTAGCATGCCTTGGGTTAGACTAGGCATTGATATTTGTGGTCCTATTTGGGAACATGGTGAACAGTTGTTCCTCATTGTGCTTGTTGATCATTTTTCGAAATGGCCTGAGGTTGAAGTGGTAAAGAATGCCGATGCGAGAACAATTGTAAGTTTCTTGCGGAGGTTATTCCTAAGAGAAGGTTTACCCAAATGTATTGTGTCAGATAATGGGCCACAATTTATCTCTGCCATTTTCGGAACATTTGCAAGAGAGAATGGGATTAAACATAAGACTACTTCGTTGTACCACCCAGCAGGTAACGGAGCAGTGGAAAGGTTTAATCGTGTGATAAAAGGCATAGTGCAACTAGCCAACCAGAACGACCTTTCATGGAGGAAAGAACTTATCCACAATCTATGGGCGTTCCGTGTAACTCCCTGTGAATCTACGGGTACCAGTCCTTTTGTGCTGCTTAGAGGCAGGACCCCTATTACCAAAGACAATGTGGGTTGGCTCACACCCAAGAGAGTTTGTTGGTCTTCTGGTAAGGTGAAAGAAAAGATACTACACTCACAAATGACCAGCAAAAAATATTATGACTCAAAGCATGCATGCAAAACAGTGAGTTTAAAGGTGGGTGATACAGTCAGGGTAAAGAGAGCTGGATTTGTAAGAAAGGGGCAAAGTCATTTTTCTCAACCCATGGAGGTTAGGAAAGTTTTCTGTAACTCTGCCCTCTTAAGTGATGGCAAAACCTGGCATTTTTCTTCATTGTCTTTGTGTAGGGGTGACGGGTACGCTTCACCCTCTCATGGGTTGTATGACGAGCAAGGTCTTCCCTCCTCACCAGACTATGATTGGATTCTTGACGGGGGTGTCAGTAGGGATTCTTACCCACAGAGGATGGATATGTCGTGTTCTGATGGTGTGGGGATTCCTGATGATATTCCCAGTCGGGAGAACGGTAGTAGTACTTTCGGTGGGGAATCAGCGGAAGATGCACAACCTATTCCTAATGTGTGCAGTGGAACTATTGAACATAATAGTCATGATAAAGACGATGTTTCCCCCTCTAGCAGCACTGTTAGGTAGGAACCTATGGTGAGCAGACACGGAAGGTTTGTCAGACTACCAGCCAAGTTACACGACTTTGTGTGTGACTGACGCTATTGGTGCTGCAGACCTTTTTGCCTGTTCCACACTAGTTCATCTCCTTCCTCTTTTCTTTTGGTTTCTTCCATGAGAAGGAGATGTGTTATGTTTATTACTGTAATTACATATTGTGTTGCGCCGCTTTGCCTGTTGTCCTTCGCTGGCCTCGCGCTGCTTCTCCTGCCGCGTGCCCATGCCCAAGTGTTCTATGACGTCCCTTGATTCCATGGTAGAACCTTGGGCATGGGTGACGGTTGGGGGACAGTTGCCGAGACTTTGTACTCCTGCGAGGACGTGCCCTCTGGTGTTAGTGGAAGAAGTAATAAAGAACTCCTACCTACTGCGTTGGGTCAATCATTACAAGAGGTATTCTCCAATGCTTCATGTTAAAAAACATCATTCACTAAATGTCACTCAATTTAGTCATGTGTACGCAATTGAAAGACTCGTGTTCAAAAAAATAAACTTTAATTTTAGAGATTATCATAGTTTATCCTGACGCATGTTGGCCGATTTACATTTTTTGATGGCTCGGCTGGAGCTTTGGCTCTTAGGGGCCGATCACGATGGCGGGCGGATCGCCCCCGCTGGGCCGGCGGTGGTTACCGCCAGCCCGGCGGGGGCAATCCGCCCGCCATCCCGACAGCAAAGACCCCCGCCATATCATGATGGCTGGGGGGTCCGCGGCGGACGGAAAGACCGTCCGCCGCTCGACTCGTTGACCGGCGGAAAACGTGCTGAATATGGTGGCGGTGTGTCTGGAAGACACCGCCATCCATATTACGATGCAGGCAGCGAGCAGCCTATCCATGGCTGCATTGCCGCCATGGAAAGGCTGGCGGTTCCTGTTGTTGGGGGCCGGGCCCCCAGGGTGTTGGGGTGGGGGGTGCACATGGGCATTTGCATGTACAATGTGGCAGGCACCTCGCGGTGCCTGTCACGTTGTGTATGTAAATGCACAACATGTATTTTTACATTGCGGCGGGTGCTGCTTGCAGCACCGCCCGCCGCAATGTAAAAATACGGGATGCGCCCGCCAGTGTGGCGTGGCGGGCGCATCCTAATGTGTATTGCGGGACCGCCGCACCTATGGCGGGCGGTCCCTTTTGCAAATACGATGGCGGGCGCCCGCCATCGTAATCGACCCCTTAGGGCCAAGCAAGACCGCTGCCTCAGCTCTGCATAGGCTTTCCCCAAAACGTTAGTGTATACACGCCTTTGCCACATACCTTCACGCGATGACAACTTTAACGTGCGTGGTGTGATTCTAGTAAGGCGAACATTTTCCCTTTCTGCAGACTACTGCGAGAATGGCTCGTGTGCATTCTGTAAGAAAGTCTCAAATTCACCAGCGACCGTTAAATACACACGTCCTCTCTAAAATAATCGATAAATAATAATACTTTACTAAACTGGTTGACTATGTATGAACACAAAACGTGCCTTCTCCAAAAAGGTACCAACTAAGTTTGCAATAAAGCGAGCAGTTCTTCCATCGTTGTGATCTCTTGTTCCTCGTAAATAAACAATTCGTGGGCGTGTTCAATCTTTCGAAATAGTCATATTGTGTGCCCTCTTTCTAATTCCATGGCACAGTCCGCAGCCGCTCTCTCTGATTGGCTCTGCCTCTCTTCTGACGTTCATGTCGCGGTCTGCTTACGTCGCCTTGGTTTACATTCCAGTTTACTTCCTGCTTGAGCTGCTGAAGGCTGTGAGTGCGGTGAAAGATGCATCGGCGTGGGGTTGGGGCTGGCGCCATCGCCAAGAAGAAACTGGCAGAAGTAAGGGACCTTTAGTGGTAAATGTAAACTTGTCTAATCCGTACAGTCTGCAGTCACTCTCATTATTTCGTCGCGCTTGCCAAAGCACAGCTCATGTCAGAATCTAACAACTGTTGCAGAAACCATGACCCTTAAAACAAATCCAGAAAAGCAGAGGACAAGCTGGTAACACAGAGTGTGTTTTACATTGTTTGAAATCACGTTATGTCATTTCCATTTGGATAGCACTTTCAGCCATTATCGTAGCTCCGTAGCACTATCATCCTCTGTGCGGTACTGAAGGAACCGCAATTAAAAATGTGTGATGGGATTTGGTTGTTCGTGGTTGGTACACATTTTACCCACTCTTTAGTTTTGAATAGGATTGTGTGAATTAGTGTAGTAGAAGAGTGCAGTGCTTTAAATGACAGCAACTTACTGGTACTCGTTTTGATACTGGAACTCTCCTAGTCGAATGAGAGTGGTTGAAGTTGGGCAGCGTTTTGCGGGAGATTCTGATGATGAGGGTATCTGAGCAAACCCTGTCTTGCAAGGCTGGGCGTAAGCTGTGTGGCAGTCCCCACAGACATTGAAGCACAGTGGATGGCAAGCATTTACAAACAAGCATTGGCATAGCCAATAGGTCTCGCCTTTGTGACCTTTTCAGTGTTTAGCCAACACTATTGGCTTTGGCAATTTTTTTTAAGCTATGCTGCTTAGCGATACTGAGCTGGTGCTGAGTGATACTGAGGTGGTGGTGCTGTGTTGGTGCTTAGGTGTAGTGAAGTGTGCAGTGATGCGGAGTTGTTTTGCTGAGGTGATGCTGATGTGGTGTTGCACTGATGCTGAAGTGGTGCTGCGTTGGTGTTGAATTGCTGTTGAGGTAGGGTTGTGCTGGTCCTGAGGTGGGGCTGCACTGGTGCTGAGGTGGGGCTGTGATGCTGAGGTGGTGCTGCACTGGTGCTGAGGTGGTGGTGCAGTTGGTGCATACCAGTGGTGAAGTGATTAGGAGGTAGCGCTGTGCTGATGCTGACATGGTGCTGTACTGATGCTGAGATGGTGCTGTGGTGGTGTTCAGGTGGTTTGTGCTGATTCTGAGGGGGTGCTGCGTTGGTGCTGAATTGCTGCTGAGGTGGGGCTATGCTGGTGCTGAGGTGGTTCTGCACTGGTGCTGAGATGGGACTGCGCTGATGCCGAGTTGGTGGTGCACTGGTGATGGTGAACTGATGGGGAGGTGGTGCTGTGCTGATGCTGAGGTGGGGCTGTGATGGTGCTTATGTAATGGTGTGCTAATGCTGAGGTGGTGCTGCACTGGTGCTTCACTGATTCTGAAGTGGTGCTGCGTTGGGGGCTGAATTGCTGCTGAGGTGGTGTTGTGTTGGTGCTGAGGTGGTTTTGTGGTGGGACTGCACTGGTGCTGAGGTGGAGGCCGCGCTGGTGCTGAGGTGGGGCTGTGTTCTTGCTGACTTTGTGCTGAATTATGAATGACACTTATGGTGTGCGCTTGTAATAATCTGTAGGCGAAGATGAGGGAAGGAAGCATGCAGTACAATACGATTGTTGGGGATCCAGAGTATAAATATGTTAGCTGAGTTGGGGAGGGGTCACCCTGCAGTAGTAATCTGCGGTGGAATTAATAGGGAGAGATCACCCCTCAGTAGTAGCCTGAAGAGGAATTAACACAGCCTGTGGGTATTTGTTTGTGAAATATTTACATCCACACAGTAAAGTGGTGTCCCGGTCCTAAGTATGAACACCGAAAAGTTTCCAACCTTCCACGCTCCAAACTTTAAAGTCTTAAATTGTAAAGTTTGAAAGTGCACAACGCAGTCCCGCACTGTTTAGCTAGTTTGAATGTAACACCGAAGTGATCCACAAAAAGAAATTAAACATGTGAGGTGGGCTGGGGCGAGGTCACTATAATTAAAAGATCCTTGTTTGAAAATGTTATCGATGCGTCCGGAACATAAAAGCAAAGCCTACATTAATAACCATGAATACAAAACCGCTCCAAAATATGCAGCTCTTAGTGCACAAAGAAGTTGTGCACAGTATATTTAAAAGATTCTAGGAGACCAAAAAAAACCAGGACGCTCCGAAGTGGACAGGTCTATTCTTTAGACAAGCATTGATAATGCATCAGTTTTGCCGATGTAATGAATAAAGAGCTGTTTTTATCGTCCGGGAGAAGGAATGAGCTCCCTGACAGATAACACGGGAGTGGAGATGATGCGGCCAGAGCTGCTGACTCGAGAGCTGGGGATCCTGGTTCGAGTCTTGGCGGCGCCGCGCAACAGCCTGTGATTCTATGCAAATCACTTATTCTCTCCGGGTGATACATTTTTATATAAATATGCTGCAAGAGTGGAAGGCAAAACTTTATGAAAATATAGTTCTATCAAAGCGGATGTTAACAGTATTTCGGTGGTGGGAAAATAAGAGAAGCAGACGTGGAACAAGCATTGGTAAATGCAGGAAAATATGCTGCAACCAATTGAAATGGAGGAAAGGTAAGTGGCACGCACAGGAATCAATGAGAAGGCTGGAAAGAGAAGAGGCAGGATGTAAGTCCCTTTTAAGTTTAAATTAAAAACATTAGATTCCTCAAGCACAGTGCAAGCGCTGCGCAGGCGAAACCTAATGACAAAATAATCAAGTAATACTATCACAAAATGCGCAATGTCATGCTGCATAATTCGGGATTTCTTGCGTCATAATTTAACCAACCCTGACGCAGAATGTGGCCTTCCCCTGCCGCATAATTGCAGTGGCCCTACTTACATTCTATGATGCGTTTTATACAAGGCATGATGTGTGGTGCTTGTTTAAAGTGTTTCAGGACTTTTTAGCCAAAGCAGTAAAGGATTATTGGCAGATTGGCAGCTGTCAGCTTGTTTGACGTAATAATTGAATTTCATCTACTTAACTCCTCCTAACATCACACCTTATGGTACTACTACATTAAATGAGCCAAGAGCCACGGTCTTCAGGAAGTCAGAGTGCAATACTTCCAGGTCACAGCTCCGACCATAGGCTGCAGTGAGGAGGAAAACAGACAGCCGATGTCAACACCACACCACATAAGAGAGCGTGCCATCAAGGAAAGTCAGACAGACTTCGACCCAGCAGCGACAGACAGACAACACACTGGCTGCCTTGAGAAGGAAAACATGCAGCTGACATCAACACCTCAGGATCTAACGAAGAGTACCACTGAAGAAAGAAAAGACAGTCAGACACCCAGCTGCCAGTGCTTAATTTAAGCCGGTGGTTTCCGGTGCTTGGCACCAGCACTTAATTATCAACACCAGTACTTACGCCAGCTGCCACATGGTGGCGCTGATTGTGTAATTTAAAGATGAGCAGAACAACAGTTGATTATTATGTCAATATGCATTTAAAACAGCTAATACCTGCCGCCCAAGCCACTCTTATAGCTTTGGGGGCCTTGACCAGTCTGAATTGTCAGACTTGAAGCAGTGTGATTGTTAGTAGTTGTGTTGATTCTGTGATGGGCAGCGCTGGCAGGGGCAGAGGTCGGTGCAAGCGGTGGTGGCCTCCTGACAAGGGCGCTGGCAGTTATTGCTTTACAAACTAAGCACTGTCAGCAGCAACAGACAACACCCACTGGGCAGACTGGAGGAGGGAAACATACAGCCGACATCACCACCACAGGACATAACGGAGGTCCCCGCAGCCCCGCCGTGTGGGGGGCATGGTTTCTTGTTGTGGAAGGGGGGGCATCATTCCTTAAGCCAATCCATTGTATGCCTGGCAGAACTCGTGCAATGTCAAGGAATAAGAAACATTTAAACGCCCGAGAAAGCAACGCTGCTTTTCCAAGCAGAAGGAAACAGAAAAGCAACACTGTTTATTTGATATTGCTGGCAGAGAGAGGCCCACCAAAAGGTACCCTATGTCCATGGCAGGGACGTAATGCAGGCCCCTGCGGCATGGGGGGAGGGAGGGAGGCACAAAATAAAAATAAACCGGCCACCCGTAGAGGGTGCCCAGACACAGAAGGCACTATGCAACCAGACACTTGGTAGTAAGCGCTGTATAGAAGCAGTTGTTTTCCAGAATATTGTATACAGTAATATCGCATGACATACATATTGTGTTCTAGATAACGTGTACAAAAATATCTTCCCATTCAGCGTAGATTTTCTATTTTCAATTAATAATTTAGGACACAATATTGATGTGACAATATTCTGGACCACACCACTAACCCCTGTCATTTACAGTGCTTAGAAATGAAATGAGCTGTGAAATCCTGTATAAAAATCAAGTTATTGTCGTGTAGAAACCGGTGGGGCACAAGATCTAATCCTCAAAGCAGCCCCCTCCACTGTGCCCAGCCCCTCAGTACACCCACAAACTCCAAAAGCGCCGAAGGGCAGCTGGAAACCGTGGGGGCGCTATATAACACAACTCGTGATATGAGCAGTATGTGATCACCTGTGATGCCGGCAGGTGTGTTAAGTGACTGGCTCTCCACTGCCGACTGGTGCATCACCTACCACAGAGGGTGTTGGTAGATGTGGGGTGCAACCTGTGCGAACATGGAAGAAATGAAAGTTCAAAGTAACAGAAAACTAGGCCATTGTGTTTCCAGTTAGCGAAACACAGAGAGTGTGAGGCACTGCAGGGGAAGCGCCCAGCCACCAATCCCCCAAGAGATACCCCTGTCACAGTGGATAACTGGACATGGTTTAGCGAAACAGTTTAACGAAGCGCTATGTGGGCGAATTCCGCCGTTTCTTCTGGGTCGTCTGAGGAGCGAAATTGGGCAAAAAATTCACTTAGTGGCAATGACAGGAAAGAAGCGGATTTCTAGACCGAACCACCAGGACAAGACAGAATGGAAGACAAGCATTTGCAATGCAATAGGCCTCGCATTTTCTAAACTCTCGAAAATGTGAGACTTATTGCATTCCAAATGGTTGTTTGCAAAAGCGCCACATGCATCGCTTTCACTTTAATGGTGGCAGTGCCCCTTTCCTTAGACACAGCTCGTCTAAAAAAAGGGTCGTGGCCACTATTAACGCGAAAGCCCCACATGGGGTGCTTTTACAAACAAAATTTAAAAAATAGGGAAAAAAACATGCAGCCGAATTTGGCGCCACAAATAAACCTGAGGCGCGGCCGCCACTGTGGTGTGCCATGCTATGAAAAAATAAATGAAGCCCTACGAAAGAGCGTGTCCCGCAAGCAGGCAGGGAAAAGCATTAAACAAAATAGTGCTCGGAGGCTGTAATTAAAGCCTACCGAGCAACAACACAGGTAACGGGGGTGTCGCCATGGGAGGTTACAAATGAAGACAAGGTGGTAGGTACTAAGGAGGGACAACCAAGCCTATAAACGAATCAGAAGCTAGCATTTACCAAGGACAATGACACAGCCCAATAAAAAATAGGGGCGGAGAGTGGGCGGAGCTTCACCTCCATACTCCGAATACAGTATGCCTCGCAGAGCAGCGCATGCGCTGCCCAGGCTCAACCTAAAAATGAGTTGAAAATTGTGTGCATGTGCCACTGTGTGTATGTACGTGCCTGTGCGTGTGTAACGGTGTGTGAATGTTGTAGTTGGCCATCACCCTTGGTAACATGCTGGAACATGCTCTGAAGTGCAACCCTGAGACCTTGCGTCAGGATACAAGAGCAGAGCGCACCAGGCAATACACTTTCACGTGGGTCTACTGGTAGCACATGGCCTTCATGTGCGGGATCTCTCTGTTCATAACCATTATCTTCAGAAACATGATAGTGAGAAAAGCAATCGGAGACAGCACCTATCGGCAGCGCAGACTTTCTGAGATT
Source organism: Calotriton arnoldi (assembly GCA_963921515.1). Lineage (NCBI taxonomy): Eukaryota > Metazoa > Chordata > Amphibia > Caudata > Salamandridae > Calotriton > Calotriton arnoldi. The sequence continues at coordinate 92,547 of CAWUFW010006066.1, forward strand.
TGGCGCGGTTGCAGTTGCTGTTGCTCATACATAAGAGGGGGCAGCATTCAAGTGAGTCTGCACCCTGAACTAGTGGTAGAAGTGGGGGTCAGGGGCAAGGGGGAGGTGGATCTGAGGGGCACGGCGTGCCCATACCTTTTTTTTTTTTAATTTTAGGAGAACAGTTCCCCTACTTTTTGTCAAAAGTCAACCGTCCTGGAGCGGTTAATTCCGACAGTTGAAATGCATCAAGCTGCAGTGTCATTCAGGGAGCCTCCTGTGCTGTGGAACCGAGGGAGGAGCAAACAGCTAACAAAGCCTTCTTGCCAGGGTGCCTGCTTGCCTGAAAGAAGTGTAAATGTTCACAACTGTTCAATCTGCAAATGTGAAGGGCGCCTGGAAGCTGGTTTTGTCTTTAATTGAAGCTTCCTGGTGACACACATTTATTCTTTTTGAGAAGGAGCTATCAGCAAAGCTGTGAAGTGTGTGCTTTTAAAAGACAGTTAAAAAAAGAAATTGCTTCCTGATGACACGCATTCATTCTTTTTACGGGTTACTGTAACGTAGCGAGCTACCAGCTAAGCTGTGAAGTGTGTTTTCCCTTTAAAAGACTGTTTTAAAAAAAAAAAAAACTGCACTACGTACACCCTTCAAAAAAATCTGTTTTTGGAAACACTGTATCCTAAACCTTTTTGTGCATTCTGTACCAGCCTATGTTATACTGTGTGCAGTGCAAGTTTAAAATATTGACTTGCATGTTCACAGTGCTTTCTGTCACAGACTGGGGCCTTGTAGCGCTAAACATACACAAGTCACTATTCTCCACTGCACCAACCAGGATTTGGTGCAGTGCATTAACTAATAGAGGCTTCATAATCTACGAAAGTGCATTTCCCACTGATTGACATTAATTTTCATTTAAGCTGCGTGTTATTTTATATGTAGTTACCAGAAGGTGAAAGACTGAAAAAAGTTACAGAATATTTTGTTTTTAGCCACACCCACATGCTCAATCACCACGCCCCCTTGCGCGCAGCAACACAGTTCCCATAATTTTTTAATGCACTTCGACCACTGCCCTGATCCAAATGCACCATCATGTATATACAACTTCTTAGACTGACACTTTCTTTCTCTGACCTGCGTAGGGCCATTTATCACCCTTGTATCCAACACCTAACTCGAGCACTGGCTTCCTGGCCGATCTGAAGATAGCTAGCTCACCATTATAGTACGTGTGTGTCTGTCTGTCTCCATTCACGCATGACCGACTCAGCCACTGACTCCTGGGGTACCTCAGGAGAGCCCACTCACTACCCTCCATGTCCAACTCTCGACTTACTCGCTGATTGCGTGACACATGCAGATAGTCCCCATACCTCCTATGTGTGCCTGACGCAGCCACTGATTCTTTGTATGATCTGAAGCGAATCTGTGTTTCCAGCACCTGGCTCCGTCACTCGAGGAGAGCCATTTGCTGTACTACATGGTCCCGACTAAGACACAGACTCCCAAAGTGACCTTAGGAGAGCACACTCACAACTCTTCATGTCCAGCTCACGACTCATCCACTGACTATGACCTGAGGAGTGACACCAAAGTGCCTTTCCAGCTCCTGTCTCTAGTGGAGACTCTTTGTGGGACATGAGTGCCACTTAAAACCCTATGTATCCCGCACCTTACTCCAACACTGAGTCCCAAGTGTGACCTGTATAGAGGAACATTTTACCACTGCGCTTGTCCACCATTAACACCTTGTGTGAACGGATATGTACAACGCGGAGAGCCTGTTAACACGACGTCTCATTTGCAACTCATATCACTGACTTCCCAGGTGGCACGGGTAGTGCCCACTCGCTACCAAGTCTATCTCACGTCTGAGAGCTCATTCACTGACCCATGTGTGCCAATCTCGGCCGTTCACTCCTTACTATTGCTCAAATGAAGTAGTATTTTGTCTCACCACTTACAAAGGTCACCAGACACCGATGATGCACACGAAGAAAATCACGATCCAATAAAATGTCTGCCTCTTAGCCACCCTGTACTTAATTTGGTGAGTACTCGGTAAAATAAAATGAGTTCAGCCTAGGAAGATCTCCGTGTCGTAATGTGTCTGAGTGGGTGTGCCTAAAGACGTACATTTGTCTCTCGGTTTGTGACCAGAGGGTCAGGTAATTGACATAGAATGAGCGATCAGAAAAGAAATAGACAGGCTTCTTTCTGCTTTATCAGTACCTGCACTCTAATCCACCCGTTTAAAAGAGATTGTTCTAATTGATAAATACTTTTGAACACATTCTCTTTTACGTTTAATTTTTTTTTTTTTAGGCTAAATATAAAGAACGGGGTACTGTGTTGGCCGAAGACCAGTTGGCTCAGGTGAGAACTAGTTTTTTTACAGTATGTCTTTTGTTTGAATTCGAAGTTCTTAAACTGGTGTGCATAGCTAGTCTGAGGGATGCTTCGTGTTATGCTGCATTAAACATTACAATAGCATTTAACTCTTAAGGTGTCCAAAGACAGTAGAAACCTAAAGTTCACTTTAGTCCGGGTGTAATCGCAAGAATTCTGGCAGGCATTGAGTGGCAAAACGTGGAGCATCACCCAGATTTTAAGGAGGTCGCACACTATCTAGAAGTAACTCTGGCTATTATTTGAACAAGAAAATACATTGCACAGTTTTATACAAAAATCACTTAAACATGATTTTAGTAATTTCATTTCTTGCTCTGTAAGGATTCAGTGTCTCTAGAGTGAACCACAACTTTTTGTTAGATTAGCTATGCATGGGACTATTTAATAATGACAAAAATCATAGGCTTAATGATCTATACCAAGATAACTGCCACCCCTCTATGGTAGGTGGCAAAGTCCATAACTGTTATAATCAACACTGCAAGCAAATGAACAAATGTTTTCTTCTGTGATAGGCACCAGTCACCGACTTCTCTGTGTATGTGGTGTAACAGTCCATTTCGATCTTCCAATGAGATCCATTCTCCACCACTACTTCTCAGAACAGAAATGGGAGGTAGCAGGTGGGCAGCAGCCTGCCCTTGGTACTGCTCGGCTGATATTTGCAGATTGATGGTATATGAACCACGGCACAACGAGGAGGTAGTCTACTGCTGCTGCTGTCTGATCTGAATCAAGTCTTTATGATGAAAATACATCTTTATATTTATGTTGCATACCAGCTTAATAAAAAAATATTTTTATGGTCGGATAATACTTTTACGTGGAATGAGAGTTGCTTTTTACTTCCTGCAAAAATCACGTTACCCCATGACTTTCTGCTCCCTCTCAAAATGTTACCTGAATCCCTGCTCCTCGGAGTCTAAAAGTTTATTGCTTTCACCTTCTCTGAGATTGTTCGTAGCGTAGCTCTAACCTTAGCATTATCTGCAGTGAGATACCAGAATGTCCTATTTGTGTGACTCTTTCATCTTAAGTACTATTAAGGGGTTAATTGAGCATGCAGCCAGCATCAAGTAATCCAGTGACTCTGGTTCTCTGTCAGCTGCCGAAAGCAAGTGGTGTAAAGTACTGAAAGTAAATTGTGTCCCTCTTTAACCACATTCAGGAGAGCCGATGTGCTCCATGTTGTACTCTGTACCAGAGTTTACAAAAACATGGAGAACATTATTTTTTCCCGGGGAAGCTATTACTGAACTAACCACCTTTGTTTGTTAACTAAACTATTTTTCACCCGAGTATGGGTAGGGACTACATTTTCCTGTTTACTAAAATTCTTAAGTTCAGTGCCATAATACTTTCTTTTGCTTTTCCATTGGTAATTGTATTTTTGAATCGTAGGACAACCAACCAACCATTCATTAATCTGTGTGTGGTTAAGTTGTGTTATGTTAGACTGCATGTTCACACCCAAGCTGGGCTCTTGATCATAGATGAAAGAAAGCTTTAGTAGCCGCAGGAGATAGACAGAAACCCCATTTGTAAAAATCTGCTGATTTTCAGTGGATTAGCGATTTCTTAAAGATGCAGAAGCCTGGACTAAAAATGCTCAGCCACCACAAATATGATGGCAGCAAATTACCAGGACAACCAAAACAGCAAGGTACCAACACCTCTTCTAAAAGAAAGTGAAACTATTCTTCTAAAAACCGATTTCAGATAAATAGTGCAAGCTCTGGCCCGTTGACCTGGATGGCAACACTGCTCACCGATTTACCAGGCAGCACCTTGGCACCATTAAAAACATCACAAACTCGATGGCTCGGCTTATTAAGGGCTTGAAGGTCAAACACATCACCCCTAAGCCGAAGCAATTGCAGTGGCTGCCCTTCTAGGCGTATATCATTTTTAGACTATCTGTATCACATTCAAGTCCATCAGAATCAATACCTTCATATACCTGGGTAAAAAACTATATATCTCAGGTGATACCCACCCCCCCACAGTCGGCAGTATATTTGAATCTGTCAAGTTCTGGATCCTTATCTATCATTAATAGGACGGATTTCGATGATTAAGATGTCGATACTCCCACTGTTCTTGTTCCTTTTTAGCAATCTTCCCTTGAAAATCCCGAGTTCTTATTTTAAGGAATTAGATCAAATAATTCGGAAGTTTGTCTGGAATAACAAGCATCCCCGAGTGAAATTTGCCACTTTACAATTGGATGTAGATTCAGGAGGTTTAGCTTTACCACATTTTCCAACATATTATCAGGCATCGTTAGTAAATTTGTTTTCACAATTGGGTGCGGAAAATTCAGTATTTGATAATTTTTTTTTGGTACAGATGTTGAAAGAGAGTGCAATAAGGCTCCCGAATTTTTTTCGGCTGGCGAAATTGCCCAAAAGGACCAGATACAAAGTGATATTAACATTAGTAGAAAGAATGCAGCTTTTTTTCAAATTACGAGATATTCCCGCATTCCATGCTTTTACCCCTATTGAGGACTGTGCAGTAGGTGGTCTTATATTATCTAGAGGCCTTTATCAACAGTGGCAAGAATTAGGCTTTAGTCGGCTTGGGATTTCGGCTTGGGGATTTTTTTAATCATGCGACCTTAATAACTTGGGAAACAGTCCGACTACAAGCTAATTCTTTAACTACAGCCCTCCCTCTGAGTTTCTATCAGCTAGTTAATTTTCTCAAAATCAACTATGTAACAATGAATAAGGTGGTAGAACAAATCGCCAGGCAAATGGTGAATAAAATGGTGGGGGTAGGATGCTGGTATCGGTTATTGCATCAAAAGGCCCATTCAGAAGACAATCTGACAATAGAACTTCAGAAAATTTATTTAGAGACCGGTTGTAAGTTCAATATAAGGGAATGGCAACAACTTAATGAGTTAGCAAAAAAAGCACTTAGAGGGGCTAACTACAAGAGAATGAATTTTTTATCTAGATGGCTCGCCTATTACACCCCCCAGAAATTGCATAAGATGTTTCCAACAAACCCAAACCGATGTTTTAGATGTGATATTCAGGATGAGGGAGGATGGGTGCATATTTTTTATGAATGTAATATGCTACGACTTTTTTGGGATGAGGTTTTTGTTAAGATTTCCTCATTTTTGTCTTTGAGAATTCAACCATCGGTTATGTTGGTTTTATTTGGCACCTCGGAGGAGGTGAAAGGGTTAACTAAACATCAGCAGTATTTTATATTAAGCTCTATAGCTGTTGCAAGATCACTCGTCCTACAAAATTGGAGAACAAATAAGCAACCTAGGATGGATCACTGGCTTAACAAAATGTATAGAACTTTTAGGTTCGAGGAGGCCTTTGCGAGACGGGTAGGAGCAACCAAAAGATTTAGAGCTATATGGCAGGAGTATTTCGATCAGGATGAGAGGGAAGGAGATGGATCTTAAAGGCAAGGTGCTCCAGAGTTGCCTACCCTCCTATAGTGTAATAAGGTGAGACAGATTATGTATATTGGTATCATGTTTGATATAGGAGAGGAGCAAGTCTATTAAAGTAGAGTTTAAATGTTATGCACTTTATTTAAGAATTGCTGCTATTTTGCACTAGCCACTTTAAATAGCTTATGTATGGCATTTTATTCAAGAACTGCTGCTATTTGCACTATGTACTTTAAAGCGTTCTCTGCTTCTTTATCCATGAAAGGTCAGAGTTATGCTACTCCCAGGCTGATTTATGTAAAGCCTAATTACTAAGCACTTTATTTAAGAACTGCTGCTAATCGTCTGAAGGTCTAGATGTTGTATATAAGGCTTTAACGTTTGCACTTTAATTACGAACTGCTGCTATTTTATTAGTTGGTCTTTTTCTCTATTCAAGCACGGAATGATATTTTATATTTTTAAGGGGGAAGTTAGGATTGCTGCTAGTACTAAATGTAATTTGGATATAATTTAGATATTGAATATGCTTTGTACGCATTTTTAATACTCACTTTCTCTGTTTGTATTATGGTCATAATATAGTATTGGTGATGCTACTAATGATAATTATTTTTTGTTCATTATGTGCAATTTTGATGATGCCATGTAGTATGTATGTCCAATTGTTATTCAACTACTTTCTTGTTCAAAAACAAAAAAAATTTAAAAAAAAAAAAAAAAAGTTCTGGATCCTTGAAAGAGGGCCCATATTTAAGTGAAGTGTGCTTGGAAAGACATCTATGCCACACTTCATGTCACAACAATTTTCGGTGGGGGAATTGGGTGGGGGGGAGGGGGCAACAGCAATGGTGGAAGTATGCCCTATTAAAATGTACATGATTGGAAAGTGGAGGCAACCTTGGAGAAAATTTCTAGTTATTACCTTCAATCAGTACAAATACTTATGTATGCATGTCCCTGTAATTTCAGTGAGATTTGAGATCTTATTATGAGGGGGTGAAGGCTTTAAGACTCTACTCACGACTGAGCAGCAGATTCAGCAGCTCTGTGCATAGATATGGATGCTGTGAAAGACTTCCCAAGCCGGAGGAAACTCCATCTCTGTCAGATGCTATATGTAGTTTCAGAACAAGCACTTGTATACTCTCCTGAACAATCTGCTGAGTAAAGTCCTCTTTTCGTAGGTCTAATATTTGGACCAGAACCGTGAGGAGGTTGTGAAACATTTGCAGCCTACATGTTGACAATTTAGTTCTCTGCAGAATTTTCTTATACTGAGAAGTCAAGCATCCTTTGCGAATATGTAGCAAAAGTTTCCACAACAGTCAAGGAGCGAAGTGGTCAGTAGATAAAACTGTAGGTTGTTGCATCAGGCAACATGAAGGCATTAAAAAAAATATTGGGGTTCATTGCAGTATTATGACACTGCTATATTATACTTATTCAGACTCTAACGGGTCGTTATGCCTTGACTGATCAATCCTGGCAGGCAGCGATCCTCACAGGAAGAGTTATCGAAGAATCAGCCCATCACGTAAGTCTGTTGACAAAATATGGGTGGAAGGATTTTACTCCATTTTGTTTCTATTACAAAAGTGGTTTGGTAGGTATCAGTCGGTGTTTAATCTCAAAAAAGAAAACAAGGACGTAAGTAACGTATATATTGAAACAAGCACCTTGGTCTGCCATCTCCAGAATGGCAATATGAATGTTTTGATTCACCTGAGCTGTGAGGTATCTTTGGTTCACCATCTCAGATTAACATTATCAATTTCAAGTAGTTCCATCTGTGCTCCAGTTGGTTACCAGGGCTTTCACAAAGAATATCATGGCAGCGATTTAGAGGTCCTATACATCCTTCCCTACCTAGTAGACAGGCTTGTTGATGCCCCCTAACCGTAGTTGGGAATAGAGAACATGGTAGAGACCTACAAGGTCCTCCTGTCCCTTTAGTAGCTGATAACATTCAAAGAAGACCAAATAATCACAGATTCAGAATTTTGACTTCATCGAGGTCTCTTTTACTGGATAGTGTTGCTTTCCAGAAAGAAAACAGGAAATTCAGGGTTCTGTCTCTCGACCTTTTTGTATTCTGGAAGAATGCATGTCTACCTCTTGTATTGCTGGATCCATCCATATCCTCAGGCCGTACATGTTTTTTTGTGCTGTCTTCTCGTTTTCCTTGCAATGTATCATGATGGCAAAGGTCAGAAAGGAATCGGGGGGGGGCAGTAATCTTAGTCATCCAATTTTGTATGTCAATGACCTAGTTTTCCATAGTGAAGAGGATGCCAGTTGGTCACAACTGGTTGCAACTCCTCTTATAGAGTACTTTCAAGTCACCTTGCATCTTATCTCTGATGTAGAAAGCTTCACCTCTTGGTTTAGAGGTTTGTAAAAATTTGGGTTTTAAGGGAGGTTTCCCACACTGACTCGCAATTCAGATGTCCCTCCGCCATAAGAGATTGCATTCAGCTTTTTTTTTTTTTTCAATCATGGTTCTCACAAAATGGTGTAAGGCCACTTAGTTTGTGATCCTCATCTTAATTTGCAGTTTTTGTGGGCTTTCAGATAGGTCTGCTGGTATCGACCTGCAGATATGAGTGGGTCACTGCTGACACATTTTGACGAGCCCCAAGAGGAATTATCATGCATTTTTTTCAGTATTAAACCCTTTTCCTTTAACACTTCCTTTCTTGAGGCACTTATATCAGTTAGCCATGTAGGTGATTTAGACGCTTTTTTGTGTAGAAAGACTTGTCTGAAAGTTTTTCTGATTTTGTTTTGTTGGGACAGACAAATCCCCTGCATGGTGACAGACGTGCACCCCTGCCCTGTGTGCCCCAGCTGCGTGGATATCTGGATCCCTGGTACAGATTTTTGGTCATGGAAGAACACAGATAATGGATGTACGCAATTATCTAGACATATCTCGTGGTGATGCGGTCTTGTAGACTAGAACGGGTGCTCCAAGCTCTACCCTCATAGTGGCAGAGGGCTACTGCCTTGCCCAGGAGTCAAGTGACATGAGCACAGTTGTGGCACCATACCCATTTAGTGTTAATAAGAATCAATTATGTAATTGGACCTTTTTAGGTCTCGCCTAGCGATGCAGCGCATGCGCTGCTCGCCTTGGCGAGATCTATTGTCGTCAGTTTTTCTGCGGAAGGGGGACAGGAGATGTGCACGCATACGGATAGGAAATGTGCACATCTCCTGTCCCTCCCTGTCTCCTGCTCGCTGTGCCTGCGCGCACAGGAGATATGCACGCGGAGACAGCTCGCACGCCGCAGCCTTCACCCGGGCCCCGCCCCTCCGCTTGACTTTATTTTCTTTAATGAAAGTGCGGGTTTGAAAGGCAGAACGGGGAGACCTGAGCAGATAGCTGAGTGAGGGGTTTTCCTGGACCGGCAGGGAGGAGGGAACACGTTGCTACTGACAGCCGCTGTGCCGCGAGTGCCACCCCGAGCCTGGACATGCAACTCATTCATCCCTCAGGTGCCCACGACAAGAGGACTTTTCTGCCAGCGCACACTGTGTATTAGGAAAGCGCCGCGCAGCGCTTCGAAGATTTTCAAGTCAACTTCCTGCGAGCTGCACTGAACTTTTTATTTTTATCCTTTCTTTTTTGACTTCTTTTTTTACTTTCTCTGAGGGAGGACGGTGGCATTTGATGTTATTTAAAATACTTTTGAATAAGGAGGAACGGGCCTGACCCCGGTTCTGCGGTTGTCAAGGAGTTTTTAAGAACAAGCCTTATGCTCTCTATACTCTGCAGTTCGATGCTCACACCTGTAAGTACAACCAAACGTTTACAGTAATGTTTTTCTGCACCTGAACCTTGGACATGTTAAGATAGCGCCTAATAATAGCAGGCAAGGTAACTGCGGTCCATGGAGATAGGGTGATATATTCCGCGGATCACAGCCTTCGCTCTCACGAGGAAGACGTTGTCAGAACTCAGGTCTCCAGGATTTACAACCCGTGGATAATCCACTGCAAAGACTTCCTGAGGTGGGGGTCGACAGGCTGTCAGGACAGATTGATGCACGATCTTAAGTCTGAGGTGAAGGGGGAGTGAGGTCGGGCGCTCAATTACGGGAAGGAATGGGCTTCATGTCACATGCCTTCTAGGGGTGGGGTAACCAGCTTGCTTTATCTTATATTATTATTTTGTGTAGTATTATATAGCAGGAACTTGGCCCACTGACAGAGCGCTTTACAAGTGCATTTGTTTTTCTTTTCCGTTTTTAGGCAGATGGAGATTAAGTGATTGGCACAGTATCACAGGATGTTGAGCAGGCGCCAGGATTCGTACCTGGTTCCCCACTTCCAAAGTTATCAGCTATACCATTAGGCAACGTCTGCATTTTAGGAGCACTTGCCCAGTTTTCCTTTACTTGAATCGCTTTTAGAGGCCATCAATTGAAAGTGCCTGTACAGGGAAAGTCAGGCACTGGAAGATGGCGAACCCAGTGTCGTGAAGTTACCTGGCAGCAGTGGTCTTTGAATATATTATGCCATGTTTCCCTCACACCTAAGTAAAAATTGTTTATCACTTTGCCACCTCCCCTCACACCACTCCATCAGAAAACAAGCATTTGCAATGCAATAGATCTCGCATTTATGCGAGTTTGAGCTATTGGCATTGTAAATGACAATTACTTTTATTTATGTTTTTGTTTTTAAAATGTAAATAAAAGGCCTTGTCATTTACAATGCCAATAGCTCTAAATCTCGCAATCGCAAGACCTATTGCATTGCAAATGCTTGTTACCTATGTCACTGGAGTGGTGCCTACGGGCACACTTGTGTAAAGGTCTGCTGCAGTGTACTTAACACACCTTTGGCCTACACAGTGACTGTGTGTTGCGCCATGAAGTGCATGACACATGCGTGTACGTGCTGGGATGTATGTGTTCCTGTAAATGGTACATACCGTGAAGGCCTGTGAGTTACATTCTGAAAGTCCAGGGCCTGGAAAAGGTTTTGAAGGTGAGGACTGCAATCCTCGGACAAGAGATGTGGATTTCTGAACCTGGACTAGGGACAAAGGTCTGCTAGTCTACCTGTTGGGTGAAGGCCCATCACCCAGGAAGTCAAGACCACTTTTCCTGAACCTGGAGCACCAGCCTTCTCCTTGTCTGTTAAGACGAGTGGACTCTGTGAGGAGGAAAGGGCTGGAGTGAGTGAGGCCTAGCGGGGATCCGGCTGAGTGGATCCCAGTGAGCAAAGTGTGATTCTCCCGGTTGGGATCCCTGCAAGAGTGCGGCCAGCTTGCCTGTTCTTGAGAAGTCAGTGACCCCTGTGTGCCAGGAGGGGGCCACCATGAAACAAGGGTCATCGGCCTTGTGCAAGCGAAATCGTCGACCCCCATGTGCCAGGAGGCAGCTGCTGTGATTAATACTTAACAATTGCCAAAGAAGTCAAGGAAAGGATGTCCGACACAGGCCATCCATCCAAAGACTGCGTCATCGGGGAAAAACTGCGAGAGGTTGCAGACCCTAGGCATAGATCGAAGCCAGAAAAGACGCATCCTGGTACTCCTACACTTACTGGTTGCAATCAGGTCGCGTAAGACTGTTCGAGGCTGTTATGCCTGCCGGAACCATGCACAACCCAATGCATAGAGCTGGTATAGTTGATTATTAGGGCAAACTTAGACTTTGTTGTGTGGAGACTAGCATGGCCACATCTGAAATTCACATCCATTATCGAATGGGGAATAACCAGCTCTACTACAAGGGACAGATGGACTCGGGGATACCACCCAGGACGACGCTAGCATGTCGACCTTAATACACTGTGGATATTTTTTAGTGTGTTGTCTCTATAACTTTGTGTGTGTCTATTAAAATACGATTTTGTTTTAGCAAGTATTTAGACAACCAGCTCATTGCGGTTACTATTTAGGCCGAAGTCTACCAGACAGCACAGCTGTCTGGCTAGGACAGACTTCTTGGGGACAGGCTGGAAGGTGTCCTAGGAATGCATTCCTGCCACTTCTAGCCATTGGCTTTGTCTTTTGCCTTTTACATTTCCTTGCTTTCTGTTGGATGGCTTTATTTGTATTTGTCCCTCCTGCTTTTGTTTGTCTCTCCCGTAGAGCACTGCATTTTTACCACATCCCTGATAAGCTGCTTCTATCTTTCCAGGAGTGCTTGCTTCTCGAGAACTATTTTTTCCTTTTTCGAGAAGCTCTCCATGAAAGTGTATGTTTTGAGCTCTCTTTCTCTTATTTGCTTCTCTCACCCCTGCCACACTGTGTGCTGTCTTGCACAATGCTGCCTATGGACCATTGCTTTCCACGTTGCTGTCTCGCAGCCCGTATTGTTTTCTCTCACCCTTGTGCTTCTGTTTCCCACCCGCTTTGCTCTCTAGTCCGTGTGAAACTGCCTGTCTTCACTGCTAGTTGACCTCTCCCGGGATCGATATCTAGTTAAGTTTTTTTGTTAAAAGATGCGCTTTTGCGGTTCTGGTTTTATCAATCTTTGTGTCCATCTCAGATCTGTAAGGTAAATTATTGCTTTTGTGTTTAGCCTTGCAGGTGTTTGAGAGCATCTCCCTTGTGTACTTCTGTCCACCTGCATTGCCCTTTGTCGCCTGCACCCTCTCTGTTGTGCTCTCCCGGGTGTTCTTCCCATTGTCTCTCTTGCAGTGGTGTATGCAGTGATGGAGGGGCACTTTTGTAGGCACGCAGATTCCTTCTTTCCTCTGCCTTTCAAACTAACATTGAGGAGGAATGTGTGTGCATTTCTGTGCACCTTTGGTTGGAAGGGAACTCTGAAGTAGCACAGGAGGGGGGGGGGGTTAAAGGGCATGTTATGTGCTGTTCTTGAATGACAGCCTGGAACCTCGCCAATTATGAGTTTCTGTCACATGTTCTAACAGACTACCCTGTGCCAGACAGTACAAATTTAGTGGCAAGCCTCTATACTTGATTAATATAATTCTGCATCGTTTTTGTGTGGGTCGACATGTTTGGTTGGCAACTCCTCCCGGATCGTGTTCTGTATTTTTTTTTTTTTTATGAATGTTCTGATGGTGCCTGGAAAAATGTACATAGTTTGTCTTGGAAAGGTGGCAGTCCGTGAGTCTAGCTTTGTTTTGTTTTTAAAAAAAATATTATTTTATTGGTTTTCATAAGACAATTCATAACAATACACTGTACATGATGAGCAACATACATATGTCAGCCAATTAACCAACAATAGCTATTGACCCTTTTCACAATGGTGGTGATTCATCGCTCTAAGGAAGGAAAGTAGGACATTACGATCTAACATTCCAATATTGCAGTCTATGTAACCTGCTAACCTAGGTACAACCAGCTACCATATTTAGCGTGCACCCAGCGTGGTCAACTTGATACAATCCCGATACAACTAATATATTCAGGGGCTCCATCATCACATCATTCTATCAATCGTCGTCTGTGTTTCCAGCATGTTTTGCCACTAGATATTGCGTGTATAGACCCCAAAAACGTTTTGGTCTACTCTGGGGGGGGGGCTGCAGCTCACTATAAACATTTGATTGAGTATTGCAGTAGAGCATATCCTGTTCCCATTCTATTACAGTGAGTATGGGTCCACGCAACCAACGCATCGCAATTCTGCGTTTAGCCAGTAATAAACCCATAGAGACTAATTTCCTGACATCTTTCTTAAGAGGCTTCGTGTACCCCAAAAGTGCTAGAAGGGGGTCTGGAGAGAGGGATTGATCTGTGATTGCGTTTAGTGTGAAAAATATTTTCTTCCAAAAATCAGCTACTGTTGGGCACAGCCATGCCACATGTAGAAATCCTGCCTCCGCCTCACCACAGCGTTCACAGCTATCCATGTCCCTAAAACCATAGCGGAATAATCTCTTAGGAGTGTAGTATACTCTGTTGAGATATTTGAAATGGATCAGTCTGTGCCTTCCATTAAGCGAGATCTTTTGTGTAGCTTCACAGCAGGAGCGCCATATGTCATCTGTCAGAGCCACCCCAATGTCAGTTTGTCACTCTATCCTAGCCTTGGTATATTGTGTGTACTGAAAGGCTTGCGACATGGCATAAACTTTCGAGACTAGCTTGATGGGGGATTCTGAACGCAGTAATGGCGAGAAGGCGGGAAGCTCCGGCGGCTCTTGTAGCTCATCCCCGAGCAACGCTCGCTGTGCATGGCGGACTCTAAAATAGTGAAATTGTGTGAGAGGGGTGAGGTCGTGTGTGCCCTCTGCTGCCTCATCCCACGTACACACTCTTCCCTCCTTGAAGAAGTCTCCCATCGTGAGGATCCGTAGGGCTCTCAGCGATCGAAGTGCGCCTCTTTCAGAGCTCATGCGAAGCCAGTGGCACCATTCCACGGGCATAAGTGGGGAATACAGTAGAGCACCGGCCTGTTTTTTAAGTAAGTTATGCCAAGCGTGTACAGTAGAATTAACCGAATCCAGCCCGCTGCACCGCCTAATAGGTGTTTGAGACAGACAACGCGGGAGCAGGTCAGGGCTCACAGCTACCTTCTCTATGTGGAGATGGGGCAGATTATGCGGACCGTGGATCCAGCTGTGAGCGTGTGAGCTTTGCGCCACTCTATAATACAATTCCAAATCCGCCGCACCCAGTCCCCCCATAGAGTAGGGCATAATAAGGATATCCAGTTTGACACGCGGATTTCTACCAGCCCATGCCAGTTTACACATTAAGGCCCGCAGTGTTTTGAAGATGTGTAGTGGGATAACCATAGGGATGTTAACGAAAAGAAAAAGAAATCTGGGAAGAACTATAATTTTCATCAAAGATATACGACCCACCAGTGAAAGAGGGAGACGGATCCACCTTTCTATGTCCTCTTCCAGCTTGGTAATTGCTCTGCCATAATTTGCCCTAATGACTTGTTCCGCATCGGAGTGGACCTGTATCCCCAGATATCTCACCGGATCTGTTGACCATTGAAGAGGGAACTCTAAAACTGTCTGCTCTGTGATCGGGGTTAGGGGAAAAATGATAGATTTATCCCAATTAATTTTAAGTCCTGAGATGCCGCCAAATCTGAGTACCTCTCGTATTATTGGTGATAGGTTAGAGTCAGGTTCCCGTATATATAATAGCATATCATCCGCATAAGCAGAGACAATGAGATTGTAGTTGGGGAAGCGTATGCCTCTTTCACTATGATACTCGCGAAGCGCGCACAGCAGGGGTTCCGCCGCCACAGCATACAGCAGCGGGGACAAAGGGCACCCCTGTCTTGTGCCTCTAGATATCGGGAAGGGGGAGGGGGGAAGGGGGTGACAGCATCTCCTAAGTGCACTCGAGCTGTGGGTGCGTTATAGAGTACCGAGATCAATTTAAGGAATATTTCACCGACTCCAACGCGCCTCAGTACAGCCAACAAGAATTTCCATTCAACCGAGTCAAAGGCTTTTTCAGCGTCTAAAAAAACTGCTGCCACCTTAATATCCGGTTTGACATGTTGTAGGACCCCAAATACTGTCCGTAGGTTATATGATAATGTTCGGCCTGGCACAAAGCCCGCCTGTTCAGGGCCTACCATAATAGGAAAGAGGGGGGGGCCAATCAGTTGGCCAATATTTTAGAAAATATTTTGGTGTCCACGTTTATCAGTGACAATGGCCTGTAGGATGAGCATTCTTGCGGAACCTTTCCAGGTTTCAATATGGTGACGACCAAAGCCTCACGCATGGAGGGGGGCAGGATGCCAGATTCTCCCATTTCTTGGAACAGGGTGCTCAAGTGTGGGACCAGTAAATCCCCGAAGGCCTTATAAAAGGACACCGTGAGCCCATCCTGACCTGGGGCACTCCCGTCACGCATAGACTTAAGTGCCATTCGGATCTCCACTGAGTCTAGGGGCCTCATTAGGTACTCTCTGTGCCTATCCGTCAACCAGGGTAGTTGAATGTATTACAAATAGTTCAGTATGTCTTCATCGTCTGGAGTGACTTTGGAGCTGTATAAGTCTTGGTAATATCTGCTGAATCTGTTCACTACGTCTGCCTGCTCTTTTAGTATACTGCCATCCTCTCCCAACAGCTCGGTTACTATTCTAGACTCACACCGGTGGCGAGCTACTGCCTCCAGCACCGAGCCCGGCCTGTCGCCCTCGCCATAAGTTCTAGCCGATGCGTATTTCCCCATGTGTTTTATCTCTGTCTGCTTCCTCATGATATTCTTCTAGTGTTTGTTTCAATTGTTCTGTGATCTGGGGGTCGTTTCTACTCAATCCCTCTCTCTTCAGTGCTTTCAGGCGAACCTCAAGTAGAGCGAGTCTACTTCTGATTGAGCGAAGCACCCTGGAGTGTTTATTCATGGCAACTCCCCTTATGTAAACCTTGAATGCCTCCCATACCGTGGCACAGTGCTCAACCGATCCTATATTGGTTTCAAATAATTCTATAATGGCTGCAGCTAATTCTGCCTTAAATAATGTATCTAAGAGGGAGTAAGGAGGAAATCTCCACAGAAAAGGGGCAGCTCCACGAGGAGGGACATCGATCTCTAGCAATATGGGTGAATGGTCAGAAAAAGAGCGAGTTAATACTTTGCAGTCCCGTACCCGAGGTGCTAGCGCCTCCGATATTAGTCAGTAGTCTATTCTCGTGTGTATATCATGAAATGCAGAGTAGTGCGTGAACCCACCTTGCCCAGGGGACCTGGCTCTTCAGATATCTTTCAAGTGCAACTGGAGCGCTATATCTCCGATAACCTTGGCGGCTGCGGATGGGCGCCTAGGGGGGCCCTTCGAGCGGTCAAGCATAGGATCTAACACACAATTAAAATCCCCGCCCCAGATTTGTGGCAATGAAGGATTGTCACTCGTGATAGCTAACAATGAGTTGTAGAATTGAGGGTCATCATAGTTAGGGCCATATATATTAACGACTTGGAAATCTACGCCCCTGCCGTGACATCTTGAGATTACAAATCTACCAGCGGGGTCCACTCCACGCTCTTCAAGTGAAATGCCGGATTTCGGATTTACCCATGTAAGCACTCCCCTCGAGTGCCAGGTGAATCCAGCTGCCTGAAACGGACCCAGAAGCCTGCGTCTCGTCAGCATAGCGCTATTGGGGGCAAGGTGCGTTTCTTGGAGCAGAGCAATGTCCACTTCCTGTCTTCAAGTATGCCAGTATTTTACGCAACTTTCTATGATCGTTAAGTCCCCTCACGTTCCAGGTTAGAAGCCGAATCCTACTCCCATGTCCATGACTTACCCCACCGTGTGTCATTTAAAACTGCTATGTGACATGACCACCATAACTACTATTTTAAGTGTGCTGCTATTATAGCTCTCAGCCTGCATGGTCAGGTGAACTGTTCAGAGAAAAAATAAACCCTTCCCCCCCCCCCCCCCACCCACGCCATGCCATCCCCAACTGGGCATAGTCGACCTACTACCCTCCCTTCCAACAAATATCAGTGCATTCAGAAAGGAAACAACAATTGTGCAACAAAAAACACTAATTAACATGGTGTTGTTGAGCGTGATGTGCATAGTGGCAGATGTTGCCGGCTGACACTCTTACGTGTACCAGCTCCGCGCCACCACTAGCCGATAAATGGGAGACTCCTAAGGGAGGGGAGGTCCTCCCAATGAGCCTTGCAAGAAATCCCACATTCACAATGTTTCTCACTCGAGAGGGCACCACCCGGCCATCTTGTTGGATCTGACATGTGTAAATGACGGCCAGTGTTATAGACCAACTTCCTGCAGTTTGACAGTCGGAGCCTTAATGAATGATCCATAGTAGTGGGCCCACCCTTGAAGTCACAAGTCCCAGATCATCAGACCTATTCAAAATGATATCTCGTGTGAATGATCCATCAGAGGAGGCTAGGACTCTGCTCTCTCCTTAGTCGTTTTCGTCAAGTCCGCCACTCGCACCCTCAGGCCGCTCGCCCTCCGTCTGTCCTCTCTTGCTAAGCATGTCCCAATCTTTGAGGGCTTTTTGGAGAGACTGAGGGTCGGAGAAGATTTTAGCTTTCCCATTCACCATCACCCTCATCTGCGCTGGATATAGCAACGCGTATTCCACGTTTTGCTCCTGTAGCTTGCGTTTCAGCGGTGCAAATTGCCGTCTGGCCTCCTGAACCCTGAGTGTGAAATCTGGAAACAAGGAGAGAGAAGAGCCCTCGTACTGTAGATTACCCAGTTCTCTTGCCTTCCTCAGGGCTGCATCCCTGTCTCTATAACTAAGCAACTTTGCTATGACGGGCCTCAGGGGGGGCGCAAGGGGGAGGTTTGGGGCCCAGTGAGCGATGCGCTCGTTCAACGACAAACATGGAGAAGGTGTCACCGCCCAGCAAAGTGGTGAGAAGTTTTTCAATAAAGACCTCCATGGAGCCCGTTGCGGTGGATTCAGGAAGGCCAATAATACGCAGGTTACTGCGCCGAGATCTGGCTTCCAAATCCTCAGCTCTATCTTGCAAAGTGACCAGAATCTTCTCCATCTGCTTCTGTGCGCTATTGGTGTCGGATTGGGCCTCCTCCGTTTCAGTGATCCTGCGTTCAGCCATATCGAGGCGCTCCGCATGTTTGTCTACCCTCTCCGTCATACGGTCCATTCTGTAGGACAGGGAATCTATTTTAGCATCGATCGCAGACCAGCCTTTCTGCATTGACGCAAGTATCGCTTTAATGTCTCCAACGGGGTCTTCAGGCAATGTATCAGGCTCTGACGCAGCAGAGTCCGCAGCGTCCTCCCTGTGCCTGGACTTTCGCTGTTCAAAATTTAGCTTCAGTTGAGTCTTGTCCGGCTTCCCCTTGTTGTCACGGCACAGGGGAGTCTCAGGGTGGCCCAAGATCAGCGCTGCCGCCAGTCACAGCTAATTGAGTGATAAACGCTTGCGTCATCTGAGCAACACCTACAGCTCCTGTAGGTAGTCTGGCCGGGTCCCCCGATGCACTGTGCAGAGTCAGACTCTGCGTACAAGTGGACAACTCTGCAGCCTCACCTGGAGTGCATGCCCCCCACAGCGCACCCGTCCAGGGTCTTAGCGTCCCTTTATAGTAGACTCCCAGCACCCAGATGCCTTGGAATAAGTGCAGGAACAGCCCAGGTGGTGCTACTTCTGAGGGAGGGGTCTCGCGCACATGGGGATCTGCTCAGCTGTGTTACATCAGGCAAGCCGTGAGGGCAATTGTTCTCTTCACACCACCCAGTGTCGTGCGTAGGAGCCCAGCGTGGGGGTGACTCACCGCTGCAGCAAAGAGCAGTTGATCCGGCCGTCCGCGGAGACCTCGCTCTGAATTCTGAATCGGGTGTCCGTCCCGGCCCATCCACAACGAGCCACAGCAGCGCCACCGGGCCCAGCGAAGCAGCTACTGGCCCCTCGCCGCTATACGGAGCAAGCTCGACCAGGCAGGGGGTCCAGCTGTCTTTCCGGGCGAGGCCGCTCCAGCGCCGGGAGATCGCGCAGCCGCCGCCCGACAGGAGACACCGCCCCCGCAGGCCGCAACGTCGCTCGTGTGAGGGTTCGTTTTCTGGAGATTAGCCAGTCCAATTGTCTTAGTTTTTCCAGCTTTACGTTCGCCGCATGTATAGTACCTCTGGCACCGATCCCCAAGCGAGTTCCAGCTATGAGTGTCACAAATAAATGCCGGATTGATGCAGCGGCTTACGGAGCTTGCTTAATCAGCGGCCATCTTTAGGCCAGGCAAGCTCCGCCCCCGAGCCTAGCTTTGTTATTGATGTTCACGGGGTCTGTGATGGACGGCTTCCCCGTGGGATCAGGCCTGATGCCATTATGGAAAAGTTGCAGCCTGTGAGTTGAAAGTGTGAGCAGTTTTGGGGTAACTCGGAGATTACAGCATGTGTCGGGTTATATTAACTTACTTTACAGTTGTGTTTTCTTACAATACCCACCCAGCGTGACATCAAGTTGGAACACCGATTTTATATCTGTGTTTGGTACATCCGTAAGTTGATCCCTTGGGTCACTTCAGAGAATTATCACCACATGTGGCCTGTAGGTAGAGTCTGGCTCTCCCTCTGTTATGTTACATGGTTTTATAGAGCGTTTGAAGCCCGGAGGCGTCTTGGCGCTAGCTTAGATGACTAACCGTGCTGGGATGACATGTGCCTAAGGTAGATTGAATAACCAGGTTTTTAAAGATTTCCTGAAGGCTAATAGGTTAGGGGCCACCTTGATATGCAGCTGGAGTAAGTTTCAGGCTTTTGTGGCTCCAAGTACAAAGCTTTTGCCACCCCAAGTATCCTGCTTGAACCTGGGAGGCACTACAAGTTTGGAAGAAGCAGACCGAAGGGTCCTAGTTGGTGTGAAGCTGTTTTGGAGGAAAAGGGGGCCTAAGCCGTGCAGTGCTTTGTAGGCAAAGCAAAGTGCCTTGAATTTGATTCTATGTCTTATCGGGAGCCAGTGCAGTTTTCTTAGGGCATTGGCAGCAGAAGGGTATTTGGGGATTTTGAAGAGAAGTCGATCAGCTGCATTCTGTAAAATTTGTAGTTTGTTCAAAAGATATTGGTGGGTGGTGAGAAATGGACCATTGCAATAATCTAGTTTAGCCATGACCAGAGAGGTAACGAGTTTTTTGTTAGTGTGTTGGGATGAAGGGTAAAATCTTTGATGGTCTTCAAGGTGAAACAGGCAGAGGAGGTCACAGCATTCACATGGTCTGAATAGGAAAGTCTGTCATCCACCAGAACCCCCAGGTTCTGGGTTTTCTTCACAGGAGCCGGTAGCGGGCCAAGTTCCTGTGGCCAACAGGAAGCAGTCCAAAAGGAGGTCTGGGCTCTGAATAGTAAGATCTCCGTCTTAGCTGTGTTAAGTTTTAAGCAATTACTATCCATCCAGGATTTGACGGCTAGCATGCATCAGCTGAATATGGAGCCTAGTGTGTTGCCGTTTTTGGCTACGGATATGACTATCTGACAGTTGGAGAGAAGCCTAAGTTCGTTACGAGGCCGGCCAGAGAAGTAACATAAATATTAAAGAGTTTGGTTGAGCGAAGAGCCCTGTGGAACCCGCATGGCAGTGAGAAGTGAATTGGCCCAAGCTGACTGACTGTTCACGATCCTGAAGGAAGGATTTCAAGAGAGTCCAGGCCTGGCCTGAAATCCATTGGTTTCTAAGATGGTCCAACAACAACTTGTGGTCACTGTATCAAAGGCCGCCGAGAGATCAAGCAGAATTAGGGCTGCCCCTTTCCACTAGTCAACGACTATTCTGATCTCTTCAGTGGTCTTGATTAGAGCTGACTGTGCTGTGGCCGCTCCGAAAGTGGAGTCAAAAAAATTATTTTAATTAATATACTTACTCCATGAGCTGCGAGTTCATTATTCTTTCCGCAGTTTTGGCTGGAAGAGGAAGATGAGATAGGACGGTAGTTGTTTGGTCTTTAAGGTCAAGTGTGGATTTTTGTAGAAGAGGCATTATTGAGGCTTTTTTCCATGAAGTAGGAAAAGTGCCACAGTTGAACATACGTTGGAAGATAGATGTTAGTAGTGAGGCAATGACGCGTTTTGGGCTAAAAGTACATCCCCAAATGCCAGTTCTGCATTTTATGTAATTATGCATAAGCAAATTATGCATATTTCACACACACTTAGGTAGCAACTAGCTAGAAGCTTGTTTCTTTTCTGTATTATGAGGACTAGATAATTGCAAGGAAATGAATCGTGGTGCAGAATGACTAATTTGGCTGCTGCATGCATGAAGATGTGCCAGCTGCTGGCGGCAAGATGCTGCTACTAAAGTTAAAAACAGAAACCTACCTATCACAGTTGTGAAAATAACATTAATTGGCACGAGCATGAAGGCAGCAGTAGAGAAAACGGATACAAGTTCTCAGTGACATATAGGTGAAAACAATTCTAGCGGATGCTGGACCATGACTTCCATAAACATGCTGCCGTCAAAGAGTTAAATTGTGTCATCACATACCGTAAGGCCACCAAAAGAGAGGGGTGTTGCTGTAGCAAACTTATTATACACTCCTTTTACTTTTTGTAAGAAAAAGTTAGCCAAACTGTTACGTAAAGATTGTGTAGGTTCAATATGCGGTTTCGTGTCTGTTGTCAGTTTGATAACCATATAAAATAATTCTTTGGTAGAGCTTTTGGCTTCCTCTATTCTCTTTTTGTAATAGGATGCCTTTTTCTTGGCAATTAAAGCCTTATACTCTGTTAGGCAGAGTTTATATTTTACTTTCTCAGCTTTGTCATAGTTGGCTCTCCATTTTTTTCTCCTGTTTCCTGCAGCGTTGCTTTTGGGCTCTGAGATCTTCAGAGAACCAAGGTGCCGAAATATTTGATCGTATTTGGTTTGTTTTGCTGGCGCCAATAAGGTGATAGCAGAGTATAGCCATTGTGTGTATTGGGAAACAGCTGAATCTACATTGTGTGAAAGTTCCGGGAGTGAGTTGATAGGGTGCAAGAGAGAAGATCTGATTGAATTTTATGCCAGGCGGAGATGAAGAACTAAGTGGGCGTGCTTTATTTTGGAGGTTAGGGTTATTAATGCTGATGTCGAACAGTACGACCCTGTGGTCAGACCAAACTAGTGGAAGGGTTTTAATGTTGCCCAGAAAAGAATTGCTAGAGAAAATTCCATCAAGTGTGTGTCCTGCCAGGTGTATAGTGGCATCTACAATCTGAGATAGACCCAGACTCGATAGTGTATCTAGAAGAATTTCAGTGTCTGTGTCAAGATGGGCTTCTAAGTGGAAATTAAAATCGCCTAGTACTGGGTAGTCAGTGGTGAGGATGTTTCGCTCTAGAAGGCTGCAGATTTCCTGAGAGAAAGCTTGTCTGGGACCGCGAGGTCTGTAAATGATCATGCTGTTGAAAGACTGTGTTGAGGAAAATCCTATCATAAAAGGGGAAGCTTCGCATTGCAAAGTGGCAACAAGGCTACATTCTACTGAGAGATCTGCCCTGTGGACTATATCGATACCCCTCCCCCTCGTTTCAGTGGCCTATCTGCTCTAAACATTACAAAGCCGTCAGGAAGGGCAGATAACAAATCGGGATTACAAGCTGGATCGGCCCATGTTTCTGTAAGAAAAGCCAGGGAAGGCTAGTGGGTTTCTATAAACGGGTGGAAATCAATGCTATGTTTTGCCAATGACCTGGCATTGATTAACAGGCAAAGCACGACTTCACTAGGCAATTACGCATTGCTATTAGAATTCTCAAGAGTTGAGGGCTGTTCCAAGGTCCCTCCGTCCAGGTCAGAGGTGGAAGAGGTAAACCCACCTGAAGCTAGCTGGTCTCCACAGCTCTGGCAAATGAGTGGAATGTCAACTATGAAGCAGGAGCAATCCAAAACGGGCAGTCCGCTCCCTTTCCTGGATTTAGTGTGAGCAGCTGGTCCCTGGCTTAATAAAGGGGTTTTGGAGCTTTCCCGGAACCGCCAGGGGGCCTGGCACTAAGCGCGAATGGGCGCAGACGGGCTTGCCTTTGGTGTGCCAGTGGCAGAGACGTACTGGATAGTTCTAGATATAGCCTGCCATGAAAAGGGGGACGTGGCTTGCGCACAAAGCGCATCAGCTGGAAAAACTGGCGGGGAAACGATAAGAGAAAAAACAGGGTCTAGCAACCCCTGCAACCTGCTGTAGGCTCCCCTGCGAGCCGGTTGCTACTAGTAACATAAAACAAATTAAAATAAATGCGAGGAAGTAAAAACATAAACCAATAAAATCAAGGGAATCCCCCTTTCCAATGGCCCGTTGTCTCGAGGGAGCCAGGCACCTCCCAGAATGGTGGCAGCACTCTGCCTACAAGGAAATTAAATGCGGGCACTTGCTGTGTAGCATTTTGAGCTCCCTGAAGGATAATGGTTGAAATGGCATTGATCCCTCGACCCTGCAACTGTTTAAGGGGTCTGTGTGATCAAAAATGTTTCAGATGTGTTTTAAAATCGGGATACAATCAGGCATGTTTAATACCTTTAAGAGGAATTGGCATTTTTAAAGGTTGTGTGTTTAAACCCAAAAAACAAGTCAATCGTATTTCTGATGGATACATCTGCCTGTGGATTCCTCACCTTTTGAATTACCCCTGCGCCAGCATTCCACGGAAACTTTTTCTTAGCTCTCCCACGTCAACAAGGACGTCACAATGGCACGGCTCTGCTCACAACGCCGTATGACGTCACCGGAGCCATAAGAAGACCTCGTCGGCGTGCTGACGTCAGTTCCCTTTTTTCCGCGCCGTCGACGCGTAACCGTTTTTTCAAGGACTCTCCATTTTTACTGGGTTTAACTTTGTTACTAGATTTCTTCGTGTTGCACTGGAAATGGCTACTTCGAAGAGGCCAGGTTTCAAGCCCTGCAGAGAGTGTGGTAGTCGTATGTCCATCACAGATCCCCATGAAGACTACCTGTGGTGTCTCTCTTCGGACCACAACGTCGAAGGGTGTTCGTGCTGTCCGAGGATGAACCCGAAGGCGTTGAAGGAGCGAGAGGCGAAACTCTTCATGGCTCGTGCGAAGAGAAGAGGGGTCGTAAGAGGTTGAAGTCAAAGTCGTCGACTTCGCATGCTTCCAAGTCGAAGAAGCATAAGAAAAAGAGAAGACAATCTCGACGTTGGTCTTCGAAAGGCAGGTCATCGAGGTCGACTTCACCTGTGAAGCGGTGTCATGAGAAGGATGCCATCTCACTATCCCCTTCACCTTCTCCACAGGCGGCTCCGGCTCATACTCCGGCTTCGGGGTATTCACCGACGCCTAGAGGTTGTCCGGTTCAGAGAGAGTCTTCTCCGGTTCCTGCGGCTTTGCCTGTGCCGGCTCCGGTTTCTCCGGCGCTGCAGCTTCAGCGTCCTGTAAGGCCTTGTGTGGAACAGGACCAAGGGGCGCCAGATCCTTATTCTCCATTTCCAGGACCTGGAGCGGATCCATCACATTTCCTGAATGTGATGTTTGGCATGTTTGCCAAGGCATCTTACCCTACATGTGCGCCATCTGGCCCCGTGGCTCCGCTTGCCTTTAATTTGGGTATTCCCCAACAGTATGCTCAGGCGCCTTTCGTGCCAGTTTCCGGCGCCGAGGTTTTCGACTCCAATACCTCAGTCTCCGGCGCCGTCTGGCGTCGGACCGGTGTCATCCCGGATTCGATCGACGCCATTGCCTGCTTTGGAGCAGCGTTCCAGGAGGGAAGCGCAGAGACTGCTGTAGGAAGAGGAGTACCAGCAAGAGCATGAGGAAGGGGAGATCCTCGACTCCGTAGAAAACTTCGAAGGTCTGCAGGAGGCCAGTGGCCTGGATACGTCCCCTGAATGGGAGCTTTCCTCTCCAAAGTCCTTGCCTTCTCAGGATGTTGCCCCTTACCACACAGTCATCGGGAAGGCTGCTGAACTGTTGGACCTTTAGTTGCCCTCATCTGAGGTGAGGTCGAATTTATTAACAGAGGTGTTGCATTCTCCTTCTTCTACTGTTGAACCTCTGCTGCCTTTTAATGAGGCGTTGACGGAGCCGATAATGGAGGTGTTGCAGAAGCCCTTGTCTGCCCCTGCAGTTTCTAAGTCAGTGGCTAGGTGTTACAAGCCTGCTCCTGGTGATCCAGCTTTTCTTTCTGCCCATCCTTCTCCAGAAAGCTTGGTGGTTCAGACTTCTTGTTCCAAACAGTCTACTGGGTCTTTCCCTACTACTCCGGGGGATAGAGACTCGAAGAAACTTGAACAGTAGGCCAAAAAGGTGTTCTCCTCAGCAAGTATGGCTCTTAAGTCTACAAACGCCACATGTTTGCTAGGGAGGTACATTCATGCGCTGATGGATACTGTCAAGCAAGTAGCTCCGAAGTTGCCTGATGATGATCATGTTCACTTTTTGAAGGTACTATCAAACACCCAAGTGGCGTCCTGTCAAGTTATTAAGTCAGGTCTGGACACGGCGGACTCGGTCGCCTGTTTAATGGGCTCTTCGGTTGCCAACAGGAGACATGCATGGCTTAGGTCTTCAAGTTTCCCTCCTGAGGTTCAAGCTGCTTTGCTTGATCTACCCTTCGATGGATCAAGACTTTTTGGTGCAAAGGCTGATTCTGCGTTGCAGCGTTTCAAGGATAGTAGGGCTACTGCAAAATCCTTGGGCCTGCAGTCCCAACCTAGGGGCTGTGGTTATAAAAGGTATTGAGGGTTTGGGAAGGTGGCTTCCTTTCGAGGCCGTCAACAGTCACAGCAGCAACAACAGCAGAATCCTTTGTACAAGTCTTACAGAGGGAAGGGTAGGGGCCGTCTGCGAGGAGCTTCTCGACTTCAATCTTCCTCCTCCTCTCCTGCCCCCACCACCAGTACCGGGGGAAAGCAGCTCTAGATTCCTCATCTTGAAGCATGCTGGTCCGGTAGGGGGCCGGGTGTCCCTTTTTTCTACAAGATTGGAAATCGGTTACTTCAGACAGTTGGGTTTTGAATCTTGTGGAAAATGGGTACGCCCTTCCTTTTCAAGAGTTTCCACCTCCTTACCCTCCTCGCCAGGTATGGTGTTCAGAGGACCATTTGCTGCTTTTACAGCAGGAGGTTCTGTCTTTGTTGCAGAAAGGTGCGATAGAGGTGGTTCCGGAGCAGGAAAGGGGTCGGGGATGCTACTCCCGCTATTTCCTGATTCCCAAGAAGGACGGTCGGTTGAGACCGATCCTGGACCTCAGGGTTTTAAATTTTTACCTCAAGCAGGAGAAATTCAAGATGCTGACCCTAGCTCAGGTTATTCTAGCGCTGCAACAGGAAGACTGGATGGTGTTGATCGACTTGCAAGATGCGTATTTCCACATCCCTATTCTCAAGTCGCATCGGAAGTATCTTCGGTTTACGGTAGGATCTCAACACTATCAGTTTGCGGTCCTACCGTTCGGTCTTACTTCCACACCTCAGGTCTTTACGAAGTTGATGGCGGTGGTGGCAGCACATCTCAGGAGGTCAGGGATTCTGGTTTTCCCTTATTTGGACGACTGGCTGCTCAAAGCAAGGTCGCCAGAGATGGTGCTGCATCACTTGCAGGTAACAACGCATCTGTTGTTCAACTTGGGCTGTCAGCGCAGCCTGTTCATAGGGGCAGTAGTGGACACTACTGTGTGTCGCGCTTTCCCGCCTCCGCAGAGGATTCTCGACATTCAGGAGATGATTCCTTTGTTTCACGATTGAGCGGTTGTTCATGTCCTGAAGGTCCTACGCCTGCTCGGTCTGTTTGCTTCCTGCATACTGTTGGTCAACCATGCATGCTGGCACATGAGGGCACTCCAGTGGTGCCTCCGCAGGCAGTGGTTTCAGCACAACGGAGATCTCGGGGAGATGGTCAGGATCTCCAGAGACACTGCAGCGGAGCTGTCTTGGTGGAGTGTTTCAGGCAACCTGTCTCAAGGAAGGCCTTTTCAACCTCCTCCACCGGTGGCCACGGTAATCACGGATGCCTCCACTCTAGGGTGGGGTGCTCATCTGGGGGATCTGGAGGTCAAAGGTCTTTGGTCTCCGGAGGAAAGGTTGCTCCACATCAACCTTCTGGAATTGCGGGTAATACCTTATGTTATATGGCCCTTGGGGTCATTGTCGACATTGCTAAGTTAGCATGAGCTTCGCTGCCATGATGCTGCTTTTGCGCACGTTACTACATGACTTTATTTTTTGCAAAACGCAGTCTGTGCCTTTCACATGAGAGTTGTCTGTTTTTCGCGTTCTTTGTTGAAGTTCCTGGAGTTTAGTCTGAACACGATGTGCAAGGTCGATAAACAATGCCCCTTGTTATTCTGTTCTGGTCAGTCCCTAGCACCTAGACATAACATGCTAAACACAGCTGCAATGCTGGAGACTCGTGCTTTGATATTACGGGGATGCATGTTGTTTTAACACACACTTGGAGAGAGCCTTTTACATGGAGAAGAGCTATGCTGTTCCTGTGATGTAAACCTTGCATCTAGGTTTTAAGGTATGGGGTCTGCTGTCAGAGCCCAGAGATCTTCCTTTTTCTAATAAACATCTTCCAGCCAAGGGGAGGGTGGTTAGGTCTTTTAGCCCTTTTTCCACTGTCTTTGTAAAATGACTTCCCCCTTTGTGCTATATGGAATTGTAACAATGCTAATTGTTTTGAGTTTATGCATTTTGCTGCTGGTATTGGCTCGTATACTGTATTGTAGAGCACGATAGTTAAAATAAACATGTTGAACTATTACAGTGACTCTGCCTAATCTTGTTGTGGACAAGTACGAGTGAGCGAGCGAAAGAGTATGTTTCTTATAAATTATGGCGGCTAACATTGCACCGCCTAATCGGGCTGCAGTGACAGCTTATTTGACTCAAAATGGAGTCCCTAATGCTGGTGTTGCGCTCATTTTTGTTTTAGAAGCGGATGCAGCTTACCGCTTCGAGGTGTTTTATTCTTGGGTCACCTTTCCGGCGGTGGATGGAACAGATAATTTGTTTCATGAATATACTGCCACGGCCCTTCCTCAAGTTTATCAGCCTTATAGGGCTCTCGAGGTTCCGCTTACAGCTTGGCAACACCAAATATGGTTTAATGGCGCCCTTCCTCACCCAATAACGCAGGTCAGTTTAGGCCCTTTATCATTAGATGGGGCCACATGGCCCGTTTTGGCTGGGTATACCCCTCACCCCCGTTAAGCTACAACTGCGACGCTTGCTGAGCTTCGCGTGTTGCATACATCCTTGATACGTGTGCATAGAGCTGTTCTACCGTTCATGTCGCGCAACTACCAGGTGGGACCACCTGGCGTTGCTGCGCAACCTGCGGGTCCTGGTGGTGTGACCATCAGCCCCCTTATGGTTAATTCAGTAATGGGCAAGTGTCCACAGACTAAGGATGAATTCCCTTATTGCTTGCTGAAAAATTTGGACAACTAGAGGCTGTTTTTCCAAATACCACTCCTGTGGAGAAACACAGGATTTTAACTATAAGTTTGCCTAAAGACGGGGGCGTGGCTTGGCGCCGGCAAAGATGGCCGCCTAAAGGGAGAGCTCCGCCGGGGCCGTGCCCCCAAACCTAGAAAATCGGTAATAACTCCTGCATTGGTGGGGCTGGATCGCCCGCAGCCCTAGCGGATCCTCAGCCGACCCGATTGATGCCAAAAACCCCGTTAGAAACGGCCTGCAATTGCTCTGTTCCCGGGTTCCGAGACTGTCCGGGGATAGCCGGCGGAGGCCCTTTGTGGAGACCGAAGAACGGACAGTACATCCGCATCTACGTGGAGCTAACACTGCAGTTAACCCTCACAGGTACGGACTAGCGGGCCCGCCCCCACCTACGGCCAACTGCTGATCGCCGACATAGTTTACACATACCTCGGTGGCCGCTGTGGCGGGCGGGAGCCCGCAGCCTCAACTGTCCCCGATATTTGTATATTTCCACTTGTGGACTGTGGTGAGCCTGCTCCTTCCTGGCGGCACCGACCGTGTTCGGGAGCCGAGACCGGTGTGGAAGGCCTCCGCCCCTTCATCCCTCGCTGCCTGCAGGGGCGCAGCGCGATCTGTCTCCTGCGAGCGGAGGTGCAGTTGAGAACGCCATGAGACATTGGGCACTACGCACGCCTACAAGCCGGTACTGATTGCCGGCTGGAATCTGGCGGCTGAGCGGCGGTGCGCTGCCATCGGCACGACGAGGTTTACACTCAGGGACGCGCTGCACACCCCTAACAATCGCGCAGGACGCCTCCCTCACGACCTGAGACACCTGAGGTGGAGGGCCGCGATGAGGACCTGATGTGGTGGAGGACACTGCCTTGGAGCCGGGATGCGCTAGGTGGGCCCCAGCACGTGGTTCGCTGAATGCTGTAGTGATCGTTGGCGACAGGACGGTGGGTGACACCACGAGGTTCACGGCGGGATCCCCCTCCGAAACACGACGACCTTGCGCCCACAGATTGTGTCGCTGGCCCTGCCGATCGGCCTGGCGCTTAGTTGCAGAAGTGGAGTGACGCCAGAGGTGTGCAGGGGCCTGAAGGTACCGGGAGGGGCTGAACCGAACGTCTCCCCGGCGGAATAGTTGTGCCTGTGACGGTGTTATCGCTGGTAAGCGGAGGGGAAGATAGCCGACCCGCCATGAGGAGAGGGTAGCGGGTGCTGCCTTACCCGAATCCTAGATTTTTTCAGGTGGGACCAGTGCCGGGACTGTGCAGGGTTGAGGGGCCACCCTAACGATTGGAAGCCACTGACAGGAGTGCCCACACAATGAAGCCCAAAGGTGGAGCAGCGGTGCAAACAAACA
Organism: Calotriton arnoldi; assembly: GCA_963921515.1. Taxonomy (NCBI): domain Eukaryota; kingdom Metazoa; phylum Chordata; class Amphibia; order Caudata; family Salamandridae; genus Calotriton; species Calotriton arnoldi. The sequence goes on from CAWUFW010006066.1 coordinate 122,540, forward strand.
AGCTCGACAAGTACGCTGTACTAAGGCAGCCGCTGCCAGAGGATGGGGCCCCGAGTGGACAATCCGGCGACGCCGAACCATCCCTCGGCTCAATAATGGCGGCCATACAGGTCCTGGGAGCCACACTTGAAACAAAAATTGACAAAGTCTCCATAGAAATGAATCTGTTACGAACAGACGTGAGTAAAACAACGGACAGAGTTAAAGCAACTGAGGCAAATGTGACGGAGCTCCAGAGTGCAACTAAAAAGCTGGAAGAACGGGTTCAGCAGCTGGTACACCAACACCGCCAAATGGCCCTCAAACTCGAAGACCAAGAAGGGCGGGCTCGCCGCAATAATATCAGGGTGATGGGGGTCCCGGAGGGCTCGGAAGGGCCGAGCATGGACCTCTTCCTTGAAGACCTAATTCTCAACCATCTCAAACCGAAACAACTCTCCTCCCTCTTCACGATTGAGAGAGCCCATAGGGCACCGGTTCCACCGTCGAAGCCTGGAGCCGCTCCCAGGACAATCATTGCAAGAGTCCTCAACTATAGGGACCGCAACGCAATTTTGCAGGCAGCCCGCCTGCGAGGGGACCTCAGTTATGAAAACACCACAGTGCGGTTCTTTCCAGATTTCCCCCTCAAAGTGCAACAAGAGCGCCGCTCCTTTGATGGAGTGAAGAGGGCGTTAAGAGACAGAGGCATCAAGTACATGATGTTTTTCCCTGCGAAGCTCAAGATCATAGCCGATGGGAAGTCGTGGTTCTTCACGGACCCGTCGGAGGTGCAGGCATGGCTCGACAAGGAGACTACGCGGAGGACAGGGGCGACCCCTGGGGACAGCTGGAGAGACACTCGCGCCCATTCACCGGGCTCCGTAGATGGCAGGTTGGAATCGGACAGGCGGAGTCAGAGATCCTGGAGGTCGAGATCTGTGAGCCTGGCGACACTGGAGACCGGCGGGGACTGAACGGGTCTTCCTGTGGTGTTGGACTTTCGGAACTGCTCCGGCGAACTGTAACGTATGTTTAACGAGATGGACTGGGGTAGAGGCACGCTACAAGGGGGTTGGCGCTGCGGGACTGCTGGCACCTCACAATGACACGCTCCTATGGTGGGCGGGGGCCGGGCCCCGAGTGGCCAGAGTCGGTGTCAGCCTATACTCCCCCGCAATTGTTGATCTGTTTATTGGGCGACAGGCGCTCTGCTAGTTGAGGATGTGGGTAGTTTCAAACCTACGCAGCAGGGTAGCAGGGAGGGGGGACGGTTCTATGGGGGTATTATGTTGAAATTTTCAGTTAGCTGTTCCCAGGGGTTCGGGAAGATGGGTTGCTGGGTGGGTAATTATCGGTCACGCTTTAAAAACAATCTTCTGTTTGGGTCGCATTACATGTCTAGAATGCACAGCAAATGTCTAATCTGTCTGCATGAGTACGCACTGGGATAAGAGTTTTAAGCTCCTTAGTTGGAACGTCAACGGGTTGGGGGACAAGCTGAAACTTAGTATTGTACTTCAGTACATAAAGCGACAGGCGCCGGATATCGCACTGCTCCAGGAGACACACCTAGTTGGAAACACGTGTAAGGCGTTAAATAGGTGGGGGTACAAACTTGTGGCTCATGCGGGCTTCACTTCAGGTTCTAGGGGGTGGGCATTCTCTTTAAACAATCCTTTCCGTTCAGCATACAACACATCTGGACTGACACACTGGGACGTTACTCGGCGGTCTCGGGGCAATGGGAGGGTCACACCCTTACGCTAATAGCAGTTTACATTTCACCGGGTCTGCAGAACCAGTCCTTTAAAGACCTGGGGGCTTTCATACTTTCACTTCCAGCAGGCCACCTGGTGATGGGAGGGGATTTTAACGCCGTAGTATCGGGTCACCTTGATCGGTATCCACCTCGAGACATTGGCATGGCAAGCAGCTGGCTCACTAACTTCCTCGAGGCTCTTGGCCTCATGGACCTCTGGAGGGCGCGCCACCCAGAACTCACAGACTACACTTTCTACTCAGGGTCACACCATACCTTCTCCAGAATTGACTACATACTCATGCCCGAGCAACAGACAATGACTGTTTGAGAAATTAGACATTTGGCAAGAGGTATTTCTGACCACTCCCCGCTGTGGGCACATTTGACACTCTGGGACAAGAGGGTGGGTTGTGTAGCGCCTATTAACCCGTGGTATCTCCGCAATCCCGCAGTCAAAGCCACACTTACAAAAGCGCTCGACCATTACTTCCAAGACAACGAAGGCTCGGTTGACTCTCCTACCACCCTCTGGGAGGCGTTCAAGACAGTCATTAGGGGACATGCACTATCAGCCATCGCTGGGTCGCGCAAAGAAAAAGTCAAAGATATGACTCGTATCGAGAAAGATCTCCTCCGCCTTGAGGAGGTAGTGGAGGAGGGGAAGACCAAGACGCCATCCATCAACTACAACTAAAAACAACGGAATATAAAGCCGTTGTGACCGACATGGCCAAAACCCTTGCGAGAGACAGGGATGGAAGACTGTATGATCAGTGGGACCACGCGGGCAAATTGATAGCATGGTTAGACAAGAAGGAGAGGGCAAGCAGACTGGTCCCAGTACTCAAGAGCAGCTCTGGCGCCGTATTGACAGAACCCCATGATATTGCCCTTGAGTTTGCAGATCATTATAGGAAAGTGTATCAGAGAGGCTCAGATTTGCCGGAGGAGGACTCTTTTGCACTTCTCGTAAATATCACACTGCCTACCCTTACAGATTCAGAACGGCAATCATTAGACAGTACACTAACAAATGAAGAAATTGCAACGGCAATTAGAAGTCTTCAGCCAGGGAAAGCCTTGGGCTCCAATGGGCTGCCCATTGAGCTTTATAAGCTTAAACCTGATAAGCTGGCCCCGTATCTCAGAAACATGTTTGAGGACAGCAAGGACCGTGGCCAACTCCCGCGTGATCAACTTATCGCCACGCTGGTCACCATACATAAGGAAGGGAAGCCAAGGGATGAATGCTCTTCCTATCGGCCTATCTCCCTGTTAAATGCGGAACCCAAAATCCTAGCTAAACTGATGGCAAGCCGGCTAAAACCGGTAATAGGCAAATTGGTGCATCCTGACCAATCAGGCTTCTTGCCTCATCGCAATACAGCGCTTAATTTGCGAAGACTCCATGGAGTTATGGGGCGACTGGCCACCATTCAAGAAGATGCAGTAGTAGTTTCGTTGGACACCACCATGGCGTTCGATACGCTCGAATTGGCATATCTAATGGCGGTCCTCAAGAAGTTGGGCTTCGGCCCTAACTTCATTGGCTGGGTAAAGCTCCCCTATGCAGAACCACTGGCCCAAGTGGTAGTCAACAACAAGATTTCTGAGGCGTTCACTCTTGGCAGGGGCACTCGACAGGGCTGTCCACTCTCGCCCTTGATCTTCGCTCTTTCCCTAGAGCCTCTAGCGGCTTGGATTCGGAAAGACCCTTCCATCAGGCGACTTAAGTGGGTGGAGGGGTGGGAAGACCGCATCTCCCTGTACGCAGACGACATCCTCTTATATCTCGCCTCCCCCCAGCGGTCACTGCGAGTCGTCCTTGACATCTTCACCAACTTTGGGAGAAACTCTGGTTATAGAATTAACTGGAGCAAGTCACTGCTGTATGTTCTGCATGGAGACCCTCCCTCCCTACCACGGGGCTGCCCCATGTTAATAGCATCGGAGGGATTTAAATACTTGGGCATTTTCATCACAGCCGATGTCAAACTTCGCTATGAACGTAATCTTGTCCCCCCCTTACAGAGGTTCAGGCACGACGCCGCGACCTGGAAGATGCTGCTGTTGTCATTATTGGGACGTGCAGCACTTTTCAAGATGATGACTCTTCCGCGTTTCCTTTACGCCCTGCAGAACTTCCCTGACCTGGTTCCGACCAGGTTCTTCAATGACATCGAGAGCCTCCAGAGGGATTTACTATGGGACGGTAGACCGCGTATAGCGCTGCACAAACTCACACTAGGATGGTACGATGGAGGCATAGGACTCCCGACATCAGGAAATACTACTGGGCGGCCCACCTTGCTGCCGTAAACCACTGCACTTATTGTGTCGGAGACGACCCAGGATATAGAATGGACAGGTGGCTACTCCCAGGGGGCAATTTTAGCAGGGCGCTCTACTCCAGACCCAACAGGTACCCACTAACAGGACCCACAAAACACTCCGTCCAGCTCTGGCACATGGTTAACCGTAGGTTGGGTTGGGCCCAAAAGCTCACACTCGCCACTCCACTATGGGACGCTGAACAACTGGGCTCCCTCGGGAGGACACGAGGTTTTGATAAATGGGATCTAATTGGGCTATCCCGAATCGGAGATCTCTGGGGAGCAGAAGGGATGGTTTCATTTGCCTCACTCCAACAAACGCACAAGTTAGCGGATACGGAATACTTTAGGTACATGCAAGTCCGACATTCCCTCCAAACTAACCTCCCCGCAGGGTCTTCCCCGCCGGAATCCTCCCCCTTGAGGATAGACTGCTTGATGGATACCTACCGGACAAGGCCATCTCCCTCACGTACAAGAACCTTATTAGCAATACACTGTATCCCCTTGTATCATTGAGGGGAGATGGGTGAGGGATGGGCTAGAACTAGACGATGAAGAATGGCAGGAGGCAGTGTCCTCCCCTAGGGAAGTTGCTATTTCATCTAGATTGCGACTTGTCCAACAAATTTTTTTACACAGGATCTATATCTCTGGTCCCAGACTGGTATACATGGGTAGGGCTAACGAGGGGCTAAGTAGGAGACAGTGCGGACTCGAGGGCTCCTTTATGCATATTATATGGGAGTGTGCGCTGATTCAGGAATTCTGGAGAAAGGTGCACGAGTGTATGAGTACTGTCTGGGGAGTTGCGATTCGGCCAGAGGCCAAGCGGTGCCTTTTGAATGTGTGGGAGCCCACGGACCTCAACAGCAAGGGCAAACTCTGGGCGACTCTTGGTCAAATGGTGGCCAAAAGAAATATAGCCCGGTTATGGGGAGCGACTGCGCCGCCTAAATTGGGAGCCTGGAAGGCGGACATGGACTGGAGTATGCTTAGGGAAAAAACTGTTTGTTGCACGTGGTTGCCCCTGAAAATGGATGGCAGTCTGGGATAAATGGAATGCATATCGTGGCAATATTTGTGAACCTCCTCCCTTGACGAACCATTATCGCCTTGATTTTCACATTTTCACGCTATTGAGCTATTCTTTTCTGCTGTGTATAACATACAATGACATGTTTCGATCGTATTTTCAGAATTGTAATGTCGCAACCAATTTCTAACTGTAACGTGGTGACCTGATCTTTTTTGTTAATAAAAACGGAATACAAAAAAAAAAAAAGTTTGCCTAAAGACTTAATTCCAGAGTTAGCTGATTGTAACACCTGGGGCAAGGTGTTTGCGGCGGTCTATTCAAAGTGTTTCGGCACCCCTCCATGACTGTGCGCCCTTCCGTGATAAAACGCATTCAAGATGAACACTGAGCCGAAGCGGCTGTAGAGTTGGGAATGAGACTGGTGGGGGTGATCGACGTGGTTGCTGACATGATCCTTGCTAATGTCAAGGGTGATGCTGTGAGATTTCAAGTGGCAAACCGTCTGGAGGCTGTACCAGATGCAGACAAACCACACGAATTACCAAAGATTATTGCAAAGGCTTCTAAAACCATTGGCCGTAATAGTCTGGGAGTTGAGCCTTTTACTCAAGCGCAAACGCAATCGCAAACACAAAAGGCCCAACCTGATAAGGACGGGCGCCCGTTCTTTCCTAAGAAGAATTGGAAAAATAAACAGTGGCAGCAACAGCAGAAGCAAGGTTCGCATGCCGGTTCACCGACACCGGAGTCTTCTGAGCGTACTTATGATTTGCGCGACCGCGCAAAACTTAAGACTCCTGATAGATTTCAGGTCCAGGATCGTGGCAAAGGTCCCACGGGACAACAGGGACGAGATCAACCTCGACAGTTTGACACTAAAGCCAAACAAGAGGACCTGCCACGTTTTAGACCCCAGTATCAGAAGAAAAAGGTTACAGCTTTAACAGCACGTTATGCCTCAGACGGTGAGAACGCGACTCCTGGACTCGACATGGGCGGTGACTCTGCTCAACAGCGCAGCGGAAGTTACCATAGTGCGGGAGGCATTGCGTCCCTATCTGGAGGCGACAGCAACTGATACCTTCATAACTGTGGAAACAGCAGATACCCGGGTTGCCCCCCAGATAGACTGTATGACATTATGTTTCAAATTGAGGGTGATGTACAACGTCCAATCAAGGCGGTTTTCTGGGAAAATCTAACCTCCTCATACAACATTTTGTTGGCGGAGGCGGATTGGCCTCCACCGTTTGTGTTAGCCGCTTCTCGAGGGGAGGACGTGATACTTCCGAGTTTTTCGTGTTACGTCCCTGTTGAGCATGCAAAGGCTTTAGCAGCTGAGTGGGCTTTGGCCCTTGCCCCCGCTGTGTACCGTAACCAGGTGGGCTCGGATATAGATTCACCGGCACATGTGATACCTTTACGGTCTACGCCACAACCGCAATATCCAATCAAGCGCGAAGCTAAGGCGCACGTTTGTGACATTCTAACACAGTTGGAATATCCGGGAGTGATTGAATCATGTACATCACAGATGAATAATCCTCTCTTTACGGTATCAAAACCTGTCGGTTCATATCGGATTGTATTGGATTACCGAAATTTGAATAGTCATTGCCGCACTTTTGCAGTGCAGAACACACACAGCTCTGCGCTGGTGAACAACCTTGTTCGTAAAAAATACAAAACTACATTGGACATATCCAATGGTTTCTACAGTCACAATCTGGCTCCTGAGAACCACAACTTGACAGCATTCACTGCCGTCGGAAATCAGAAAAAATTACACGATTGCCCATGGGGTAGAAGAATAGCCCCGGGGCATTTGCTGCGCGTGTTGTGTCTTTGTTACACGACATAGATCCAGATGCGTTCTCGTACGTGGATGATATCTATCTCACGGATGATGAGCTTATGCCGCATCTTGTCCGAGTCGACCGCATAATTTCTGCGTTCGCCGACTATGGATATAAATTCAACTTTGCAAAGTCACACATCGCTCATTTAGCGGTGCTCTTTTTGGGCTATGAGCTCAATAATGTAGGAAAGGGGTTAGCCCCCCCACTTCCTGGAGAAATGTGCACATTTGCAACCCCCGTCTACTCTGAAAAAACTTCAGTCCTTGCTGGGATTTTTGAATTTCAGGAGGACTTACATTCCCGATTATGCCCAGCATATCAGGCTGCTTTATGCGTTGATACAACCGACATATTCTTCTGCCAGCTGGCTTCTGGAACATACCTCTATTCTCCAATCTGACATGCTTGCAACCAACTTCTTGTTGACGCGTGATAACACCACGAACCTAGTGATACGTATCGTACCTGGGAAGGTGCGTTTCACTTACTTGACGTTCAATGAGGGGGACACAGTACCTATTGCATACAAATCACATTTGAATACTGCAGCTGAAATGCGTTTTTCCCATGTTGAGAAAGTTTTGACCGCGGTCCAGATGGCGATTCTGAAGGAACGCTCATTGGCGCAAGGTAAACGCATTCTTATGGTCACCCCCTACCCTGCTTTGGAGGCCGTGACTAAGGCAAGTGTACCTAACTCTAAAGCATTACATCCCCGTTGGATACAATGGGCTACCTCTTTGACATCATCTGATTTCACATTTATCTTTGACCCTGCACTTCAGACACAGGAGTTTTTACAGTATGAACATGTTCATCCTCCTCCGTTGTCTTTGCTTCCTTTACATGAATACAAATGTGTCATTTACACCGATGGCTCGGCTCAACCAGCCACAGGTTCCAAACATGCCTATTCAGCGACTTGCGCAATTGTGGCTGGCTCCATTGTCAATGGAGAATTTAAGTCCTCCATCGTGCATACTCAAGCACTTGGGGACTGTACGGCACAGTTGGCGGAGCTGCGTGCTCTTATTCTTGCTCTCGAGTTTGCTGATCCTAATGTGAATACTCTTATTGTATGCAATTCTTACTACTGTGTTCAATCTTTCAATGACAACTTTTTTTTTGGACTCAAAATGACTATCGAGACTCTAAAGGCAGCGCAATTAAGCATAAAATGCTTTGGGTTCGAGTGGCAGAGCTTAAACAGCTTCTGCCCCTCACACAGGTTATCCATACTCTTGGCCATCAGCGTGTGGGAGCACATGCTCTTGGTAATTCTTTGGCTGACGAAGCGGCCAAATCTGCAGTAGCCACGTGTTCCGTAGCAGCAGTTACAAGGTCCATGACTAAAATAGATAATGATATTTTGGCAGCAGTGGCTGCTACGAGGGAGGGAACCGCTTATCCTCAGGGTTTCCCTTCGAAATACTCTTATCATGTATCTCCCGAACAAGTTCCTTACACTTCAATTCCATCTGATGGGGATCGGCTGATTCCCAACATGGACCGCAGACTTGCTTTGATCAGAGCTGCACACGAGGGCATGGCTTCTACACATGCTGGAGTGTCTGCGACAGTCTCGATTTTACAGCAACGTTATTGGTGGTGTCGTTTATATAAACAGATCCGTACTTATGTGCTTTCTTGTGACATTTGTCAGCAAATCAAACCATCTACGGTGTCACGCCCACCACAAACACAGCTATGTATTTCTAATAAACCATTTAACTGTGTATATCTTGATCACTGCGGTCCGTTCTCTTCTGATACTGCATATAAATATATTTTAGTTGCAGTTGATTCGTGCACACGATTCCTTTGGGTTTAGCCACAATGCAGTGCTGACACTCGAAATGTCATCAGGGATTTGCGTGTCTTTGTCGGGATGTTTGCCTGTGGCACCTTCCATTCGGACCAAGGTCCAGCATTCGCCTTTAAGGCTTACAAGGACGCGGTGAAGTCCATGGGGGTGCTGGTGCAGTTTTCGTCTCCATACAGGCCTGAGGGCAATTCAATTGTGGAGCGAATGTACCATGACTTAAAGCAATGCTTGAAGTTAGAGTCTTAGGTACTGGCAGGAACTGGTTGGCCCATTTGTATGGTGTTCAACGTGCACTCAATAATCTCCCGAGAAGATCTCTGGGTGGGTGGACCCCATACAAAATGCTCTTTGGCATCAAAATGTTTGTGCCAGTCCTTGATGGTCTAGACGTTGTGGCGGCTGCCGCAACCTTTGACGTAGATAATCATTCTACTGTGTTACAGGATCTACAAAAGACCCGTGACAGCTATGCAACTGAACATTTACCCTCTTCCGATGATACAGCACTGCTGATTCCGGTTGCCGGCTGGCTTCCAAAAGTTGGAGATCTGGTACGAGAAAAGTTGGAGAACAAGAAAGAATTTGGTCCCTCTTATCGTACACCAGTTCCGGTACTTGGATTGAAGGGCACTCGTACAGTCATTTTACCACCTTTACCTGGTCGCAAAGACAACAGATACATCTCCGTAGACAATGTCAAGCTACACCGTCTGGCCGATTCTGAATAGTGTCACACCTGCAGTTTCGTGCAACACTATTTCTTTGAATCCGGTCCCCTCAACCTCCACGAATAAAAACAGTGTCAGTGAGGCTGAGATGGAAACTGCTGTTGACCTTTCATCCGAACGGCCTCTATCTTCCAATGCAGAAGTCGAGTACACTTATCCCACAGATGAGTCCATTCGTGAAGTGCCGATCAGTCCTCGACAACATCAAGCTGACCCAGCACTACCAACGCTCATTGATAGAACTGCAAGCGGTTACTTTGGAGATCATGCCAGCTTCTCTTCTGACTCTTCCTCCTCGACTTTGAGTTTGGCAGTCCGACCGACCAAATTAAGTGTTTTCTTCTCTTGGTTCAAAACGACGTACTTGGTCCCTCCATGGACCTACATCTGGTTGGTGCTTATCCTAATTTTCCTCTTCATGTCGATTGGATTTGTAACAGTGTTCTTATTACTCATCAATGGTCATTATTTGCCAGAACGCTCTGCTGTGAACTTGGTCGATGGTACTCTGGCCCCACACACCTCGTCCCACATCATGAAACGTGATCAGATTCATGTGAACATTTCGGCATTCCCGGTGGCAGATGGCATAGTTTGGGATAAAGTAGCCTTCGAAGTCCACGGCCCGACGGAGGTGCTCAGGGTGCCATTCGTGTCTCATTGGGAGATGTGGCCACACGGGACATACATTCTGATGATTGGGATGTGAAAGCAGTACATTCATTATTTTCTGATTTGAAGTATTATGCTGCTTTTGATGCTGAAGATTTGTACTTAAATTCTGCCAATTATGCTGATCTCTTTTGTTATCAACACTATGGGCATCATTTTTTACATAAAACAAATACTTTGAGGCCGTTTTTAATTGCACTCAATGGGAACATTGTCCTACTCCCAAAGAGGGAGTTCTAAAATTCTTAGAAATAAGTTTACCTATTTTACAGATTATAACACGTCCAATCCAGGATCATATTTCTTTAAATTGCAATTGCGTTTTTATAATGTAACACCTGGTTTCACCCACACTAGACCGGACCCACGTTATTCAAGTTCACATTCGGTTACCACATACTCGGTAGGTAAATTATGCCAACCATGGTTGGAACATTCCACACTGTCGTCAGTAAAGCAACACCTGTCGCTCTTGTCGAGTGACATTAATTTGGCTGATTTTGTCTTGGGACCCAGGGCTCCCAGAGCTAAAAGATTTATGTATGCAGCTTACAATGAAATTTGGAAACTTTCGCAGATGGAAGCAGCCTTTCGTCTACGTCAAATTGATCAGGCTAATTTAAAAAGGTTCTAGCCGTGGTCGACAATAGCATCAATACGCTTTCATCACGCATTTATACATTGGATAACATTGTTTCTTCCATTATTGATATTGTTCAGAATGATGTGTCTGTATTGTATCATGGTCAGAATCAATTACGATCTGTTCTGCAGTTTGCATGGACGTTACAAACCCTTAAGATGGGAAAAGTACCATGGGATTATTTGAATGCTTCTGCTTTGTTTTTACCATTTAATTTGACTTATAAACAACGTTTTATGTCAATGAAAGATGCTACTTACACGCTATTACACATTGAACAATTGGAACCCTTGCCATTCTCTGTGGCGGAAACGGATTCTGCTGTTTGGTTAATTCATTGGGTTATCTCCCTCCCATTCTCGCCGTTTCAATTTAAATCATGCATGCAACATTTTCCAATTGGCCGCTTCGAACCCCTGGGTAGTGCATTTTGCATAAATTATGATCCCTACCTTTTACTTACAGATGTCAACGGGAAGATAAGGAGGTCTTCCTAACAGGGGAGGACTGCAATTCCACAGTAGGACATTCCTAGTTTGTAAACACGTTAAATTGCACAGCGCGTGTAATGTATCAGCGCCTAATCTTGCATGGTTTTTTACAAGGGACTCCAGTGCCATCAATAATTCCCACTTATACCCTGCTTACTAACGGTAGCTATCTTATTCGCCGCAATAATATCAGGGTGATGGGGGTCCCGGAGGGCTCGGAAGGGCCGAGCATGGACCTCTTCCTTGAAGACCTAATTCTCAACCATCTCAAACCGAAACAACTCTCCTCCCTCTTCACGATTGAGAGAGCCCATAGGGCACCGGTTCCACCGTCGAAGCCTGGAGCCGCTCCCAGGACAATCATTGCAAGAGTCCTCAACTATAGGGACCGCAACGCAATTTTGCAGGCAGCCCGCCTGCGAGGGGACCTCAGTTATGAAAACACCACAGTGCGGTTCTTTCCAGATTTCCCCCTCAAAGTGCAACAAGAGCGCCGCTCCTTTGATGGAGTGAAGAGGGCGTTAAGAGACAGAGGCATCAAGTACATGATGTTTTTCCCTGCGAAGCTCAAGATCATAGCCGATGGGAAGTCGTGGTTCTTCACGGACCCGTCGGAGGTGCAGGCATGGCTCGACAAGGAGACTACGCGGAGGACAGGGGCGACCCCTGGGGACAGCTGGAGAGACACTCGCGCCCATTCACCGGGCTCCGTAGATGGCAGGTTGGAATCGGACAGGCGGAGTCAGAGATCCTGGAGGTCGAGATCTGTGAGCCTGGCGACACTGGAGACCGGCGGGGACTGAACGGGTCTTCCTGTGGTGTTGGACTTTCGGAACTGCTCCGGCGAACTGTAACGTATGTTTAACGAGATGGACTGGGGTAGAGGCACGCTACAAGGGGGTTGGCGCTGCGGGACTGCTGGCACCTCACAATGACACGCTCCTATGGTGGGCGGGGGCCGGGCCCCGAGTGGCCAGAGTCGGTGTCAGCCTATACTCCCCCGCAATTGTTGATCTGTTTATTGGGCGACAGGCGCTCTGCTAGTTGAGGATGTGGGTAGTTTCAAACCTACGCAGCAGGGTAGCAGGGAGGGGGGACGGTTCTATGGGGGTATTATGTTGAAATTTTCAGTTAGCTGTTCCCAGGGGTTCGGGAAGATGGGTTGCTGGGTGGGTAATTATCGGTCACGCTTTAAAAACAATCTTCTGTTTGGGTCGCATTACATGTCTAGAATGCACAGCAAATGTCTAATCTGTCTGCATGAGTACGCACTGGGATAAGAGTTTTAAGCTCCTTAGTTGGAACGTCAACGGGTTGGGGGACAAGCTGAAACTTAGTATTGTACTTCAGTACATAAAGCGACAGGCGCCGGATATCGCACTGCTCCAGGAGACACACCTAGTTGGAAACACGTGTAAGGCGTTAAATAGGTGGGGGTACAAACTTGTGGCTCATGCGGGCTTCACTTCAGGTTCTAGGGGGGTGGGCATTCTCTTTAAACAATCCTTTCCGTTCAGCATACAACACATCTGGACTGACACACTGGGACGTTACTCGGCGGTCTCGGGGCAATGGGAGGGTCACACCCTTACGCTAATAGCAGTTTACATTTCACCGGGTCTGCAGAACCAGTCCTTTAAAGACCTGGGGGCTTTCATACTTTCACTTCCAGCAGGCCACCTGGTGATGGGAGGGGATTTTAACGCCGTAGTATCTGGTCACCTTGATCGGTATCCACCTCGAGACATTGGCATGGCAAGCAGCTGGCTCACTAACTTCCTCGAGGCTCTTGGCCTCATGGACCTCTGGAGGGCGCGCCACCCAGAACTCACAGACTACACTTTCTACTCAGGGTCACACCATACCTTCTCCAGAATTGACTACATACTCATGCCCGAGCAACAGACAATGACTGTTTGAGAAATTAGACATTTGGCAAGAGGTATTTCTGACCACTCCCCGCTGTGGGCACATTTGACACTCTGGGACAAGAGGGTGGGTTGTGTAGCGCCTATTAACCCGTGGTATCTCCGCAATCCCGCAGTCAAAGCCACACTTACAAAAGCGCTCGACCATTACTTCCAAGACAACGAAGGCTCGGTTGACTCTCCTACCACCCTCTGGGAGGCGTTCAAGACAGTCATTAGGGGACATGCACTATCAGCCATCGCTGGGTCGCGCAAAGAAAAAGTCAAAGATATGACTCGTATCGAGAAAGATCTCCTCCGCCTTGAGGAGGTAGTGGAGGAGGGGAAGACCAAGACGCCATCCATCAACTACAACTAAAAACAACGGAATATAAAGCCGTTGTGACCGACATGGCCAAAACCCTTGCGAGAGACAGGGATGGAAGACTGTATGATCAGTGGGACCACGCGGGCAAATTGATAGCATGGTTAGACAAGAAGGAGAGGGCAAGCAGACTGGTCCCAGTACTCAAGAGCAGCTCTGGCGCCGTATTGACAGAACCCCATGATATTGCCCTTGAGTTTGCAGATCATTATAGGAAAGTGTATCAGAGAGGCTCAGATTTGCCGGAGGAGGACTCTTTTGCACTTCTCGTAAATATCACACTGCCTACCCTTACAGATTCAGAACGGCAATCATTAGACAGTACACTAACAAATGAAGAAATTGCAACGGCAATTAGAAGTCTTCAGCCAGGGAAAGCCTTGGGCTCCAATGGGCTGCCCATTGAGCTTTATAAGCTTAAACCTGATAAGCTGGCCCCGTATCTCAGAAACATGTTTGAGGACAGCAAGGACCGTGGCCAACTCCCGCGTGATCAACTTATCGCCACGCTGGTCACCATACATAAGGAAGGGAAGCCAAGGGATGAATGCTCTTCCTATCGGCCTATCTCCCTGTTAAATGCGGAACCCAAAATCCTAGCTAAACTGATGGCAAGCCGGCTAAAACCGGTAATAGGCAAATTGGTGCATCCTGACCAATCAGGCTTCTTGCCTCATCGCAATACAGCGCTTAATTTGCGAAGACTCCATGGAGTTATGGGGCGACTGGCCACCATTCAAGAAGATGCAGTAGTAGTTTCGTTGGACACCACCATGGCGTTCGATACGCTCGAATTGGCATATCTAATGGCGGTCCTCAAGAAGTTGGGCTTCGGCCCTAACTTCATTGGCTGGGTAAAGCTCCCCTATGCAGAACCACTGGCCCAAGTGGTAGTCAACAACAAGATTTCTGAGGCGTTCACTCTTGGCAGGGGCACTCGACAGGGCTGTCCACTCTCGCCCTTGATCTTCGCTCTTTCCCTAGAGCCTCTAGCGGCTTGGATTCGGAAAGACCCTTCCATCAGGCGACTTAAGTGGGTGGAGGGGTGGGAAGACCGCATCTCCCTGTACGCAGACGACATCCTCTTATATCTCGCCTCCCCCAGCGGTCACTGCGAGTCGTCCTTGACATCTTCACCAACTTTGGGAGAAACTCTGGTTATAGAATTAACTGGAGCAAGTCACTGCTGTATGTTCTGCATGGAGACCCTCCCTCCCTACCACGGGACTGCCCCATGTTAATAGCATCGGAGGGATTTAAATACTTGGGCATTTTCATCACAGCCGATGTCAAACTTCGCTATGAACGTAATCTTGTCCCCCCCTTACAGAGGTTCAGGCACGACGCCGCGACCTGGAAGATGCTGCTGTTGTCATTATTGGGACGTGCAGCACTTTTCAAGATGATGACTCTTCCGCGTTTCCTTTACGCCCTGCAGAACTTCCCTGACCTGGTTCCGACCAGGTTCTTCAATGACATCGAGAGCCTCCAGAGGGATTTACTATGGGACGGTAGACCGCGTATAGCGCTGCACAAACTCACACTAGGATGGTACGATGGAGGCATAGGACTCCCCGACATCAGGAAATACTACTGGGCGGCCCACCTTGCTGCCGTAAACCACTGCACTTATTGTGTCGGAGACGACCCAGGATATAGAATGGACAGGTGGCTACTCCCAGGGGGCAATTTTAGCAGGGCGCTCTACTCCAGACCCAACAGGTACCCACTAACAGGACCCACAAAACACTCCGTCCAGCTCTGGCACATGGTTAACCGTAGGTTGGGTTGGGCCCAAAGCTCACACTCGCCACTCCACTATGGGACGCTGAACAACTGGGCTCCCTCGGGAGGACACGAGGTTTTGATAAATGGGATCTAATTGGGCTATCCCGAATCGGGGATCTCTGGGGAGCAGAAGGGGTGGTTTCATTTGCCTCACTCCAACAAACGCACAAGTTAGCGGATACGGAATACTTTAGGTACATGCAAGTCCGACATTCCCTCCAAACTAACCTCCCCGCAGGGTCTTCCCCGCCGGAATCCTCCCCCCTTGAGGATAGACTGCTTGATGGATACCTACCGGACAAGGCCATCTCCCTCACGTACAAGAACCTTATTAGCAATACACTGTATCCCCTTGTATCATTGAGGGGGAGATGGGTGAGGGATGGGCTAGAACTAGACGATGAAGAATGGCAGGAGGCAGTGTCCTCCCCTAGGGAAGTTGCTATTTCATCTAGATTGCGACTTGTCCAACAAATTTTTTTACACAGGATCTATATCTCTGGTCCCAGACTGGTATACATGGGTAGGGCTAACGAGGGGCTAAGTAGGAGACAGTGCGGACTCGAGGGCTCCTTTATGCATATTATATGGGAGTGTGCGCTGATTCAGGAATTCTGGAGAAAGGTGCACGAGTGTATGAGTACTGTCTGGGGAGTTGCGATTCGGCCAGAGGCCAAGCGGTGCCTTTTGAATGTGTGGGAGCCCACGGACCTCAACAGCAAGGGCAAACTCTGGGCGACTCTTGGTCAAATGGTGGCCAAAAGAAATATAGCCCGGTTATGGGGAGCGACTGCGCCGCCTAAATTGGGAGCCTGGAAGGCGGACATGGACTGGAGTATGCTTAGGGAAAAAACTGTTTGTTGCACGTGGTTGCCCCTGAAAATGGATGGCAGTCTGGGATAAATGGAATGCATATCGTGGCAATATTTGTGAACCTCCTCCCTTGACGAACCATTATCGCCTTGATTTTCACATTTTCACGCTATTGAGCTATTCTTTTCTGCTGTGTATAACATACAATGACATGTTTCGATCGTATTTTCAGAATTGTAATGTCGCAACCAATTTCTAACTGTAACGTGGTGACCTGATCTTTTTTGTTAATAAAAACGGAATACAAAAAAAAAAAAAAGTTTGCCTAAAGACTTAATTCCAGAGTTAGCTGATTGTAACACCTGGGGCAAGGTGTTTGCGGCGGTCTATTCAAAGTGTTTCGGCACCCCCTCCATGACTGTGCGCCCTTCCGTGATAAAACGCATTCAAGATGAACACTGAGCCGAAGCGGCTGTAGAGTTGGGAATGAGACTGGTGGGGGTGATCGACGTGGTTGCTGACATGATCCTTGCTAATGTCAAGGGTGATGCTGTGAGATTTCAAGTGGCAAACCGTCTGGAGGCTGTACCAGATGCAGACAAACCACACGAATTACCAAAGATTATTGCAAAGGCTTCTAAAACCATTGGCCGTAATAGTCTGGGAGTTGAGCCTTTTACTCAAGCGCAAACGCAATCGCAAACACAAAAGGCCCAACCTGATAAGGACGGGCGCCCGTTCTTTCCTAAGAAGAATTGGAAAAATAAACAGTGGCAGCAACAGCAGAAGCAAGGTTCGCATGCCGGTTCACCGACACCGGAGTCTTCTGAGCGTACTTATGATTTGCGCGACCGCGCAAAACTTAAGACTCCTGATAGATTTCAGGTCCAGGATCGTGGCAAAGGTCCCACGGGACAACAGGGACGAGATCAACCTCGACAGTTTGACACTAAAGCCAAACAAGAGGACCTGCCACGTTTTAGACCCCAGTATCAGAAGAAAAAGGTTACAGCTTTAACAGCACGTTATGCCTCAGACGGTGAGAACGCGACTCCTGGACTCGACATGGGCGGTGACTCTGCTCAACAGCGCAGCGGAAGTTACCATAGTGCGGGAGGCATTGCGTCCCTATCTGGAGGCGACAGCAACTGATACCTTCATAACTGTGGAAACAGCAGATACCCGGGTTGCCCCCCAGATAGACTGTATGACATTATGTTTCAAATTGAGGGTGATGTACAACGTCCAATCAAGGCGGTTTTCTGGGAAAATCTAACCTCCTCATACAACATTTTGTTGGCGGAGGCGGATTGGCCTCCACCGTTTGTGTTAGCCGCTTCTCGAGGGGAGGACGTGATACTTCCGAGTTTTTCGTGTTACGTCCCTGTTGAGCATGCAAAGGCTTTAGCAGCTGAGTGGGCTTTGGCCCTTGCCCCCGCTGTGTACCGTAACCAGGTGGGCTCGGATATAGATTCACCGGCACATGTGATACCTTTACGGTCTACGCCACAACCGCAATATCCAATCAAGCGCGAAGCTAAGGCGCACGTTTGTGACATTCTAACACAGTTGGAATATCCGGGAGTGATTGAATCATGTACATCACAGATGAATAATCCTCTCTTTACGGTATCAAAACCTGTCGGTTCATATCGGATTGTATTGGATTACCGAAATTTGAATAGTCATTGCCGCACTTTTGCAGTGCAGAACACACACAGCTCTGCGCTGGTGAACAACCTTGTTCGTAAAAAATACAAAACTACATTGGACATATCCAATGGTTTCTACAGTCACAATCTGGCTCCTGAGAACCACAACTTGACAGCATTCACTGCCGTCGGAAATCAGAAAAAATTACACGATTGCCCATGGGGTAGAAGAATAGCCCCGGGGCATTTGCTGCGCGTGTTGTGTCTTTGTTACACGACATAGATCCAGATGCGTTCTCGTACGTGGATGATATCTATCTCACGGATGATGAGCTTATGCCGCATCTTGTCCGAGTCGACCGCATAATTTCTGCGTTCGCCGACTATGGATATAAATTCAACTTTGCAAAGTCACACATCGCTCATTTAGCGGTGCTCTTTTTGGGCTATGAGCTCAATAATGTAGGAAAGGGGTTAGCCCCCACTTCCTGGAGAAATGTGCACATTTGCAACCCCGTCTACTCTGAAAAAACTTCAGTCCTTGCTGGGATTTTTGAATTTCAGGAGGACTTACATTCCCGATTATGCCCAGCATATCAGGCTGCTTTATGCGTTGATACAACCGACATATTCTTCTGCCAGCTGGCTTCTGGAACATACCTCTATTCTCCAATCTGACATGCTTGCAACCAACTTCTTGTTGACGCGTGATAACACCACGAACCTAGTGATACGTATCGTACCTGGGAAGGTGCGTTTCACTTACTTGACGTTCAATGAGGGGGACACAGTACCTATTGCATACAAATCACATTTGAATACTGCAGCTGAAATGCGTTTTTCCCATGTTGAGAAAGTTTTGACCGCGGTCCAGATGGCGATTCTGAAGGAACGCTCATTGGCGCAAGGTAAACGCATTCTTATGGTCACCCCCTACCCTGCTTTGGAGGCCGTGACTAAGGCAAGTGTACCTAACTCTAAAGCATTACATCCCCGTTGGATACAATGGGCTACCTCTTTGACATCATCTGATTTCACATTTATCTTTGACCCTGCACTTCAGACACAGGAGTTTTTACAGTATGAACATGTTCATCCTCCTCCGTTGTCTTTGCTTCCTTTACATGAATACAAATGTGTCATTTACACCGATGGCTCGGCTCAACCAGCCACAGGTTCCAAACATGCCTATTCAGCGACTTGCGCAATTGTGGCTGGCTCCATTGTCAATGGAGAATTTAAGTCCTCCATCGTGCATACTCAAGCACTTGGGGACTGTACGGCACAGTTGGCGGAGCTGCGTGCTCTTATTCTTGCTCTCGAGTTTGCTGATCCTAATGTGAATACTCTTATTGTATGCAATTCTTACTACTGTGTTCAATCTTTCAATGACAACTTTTTTTTTGGACTCAAAATGACTATCGAGACTCTAAAGGCAGCGCAATTAAGCATAAAATGCTTTGGGTTCGAGTGGCAGAGCTTAAACAGCTTCTGCCCCTCACACAGGTTATCCATACTCTTGGCCATCAGCGTGTGGGAGCACATGCTCTTGGTAATTCTTTGGCTGACGAAGCGGCCAAATCTGCAGTAGCCACGTGTTCCGTAGCAGCAGTTACAAGGTCCATGACTAAAATAGATAATGATATTTTGGCAGCAGTGGCTGCTACGAGGGAGGGAACCGCTTATCCTCAGGGTTTCCCTTCGAAATACTCTTATCATGTATCTCCCGAACAAGTTCCTTACACTTCAATTCCATCTGATGGGGATCGGCTGATTCCCAACATGGACCGCAGACTTGCTTTGATCAGAGCTGCACACGAGGGCATGGCTTCTACACATGCTGGAGTGTCTGCGACAGTCTCGATTTTACAGCAACGTTATTGGTGGTGTCGTTTATATAAACAGATCCGTACTTATGTGCTTTCTTGTGACATTTGTCAGCAAATCAAACCATCTACGGTGTCACGCCCACCACAAACACAGCTATGTATTTCTAATAAACCATTTAACTGTGTATATCTTGATCACTGCGGTCCGTTCTCTTCTGATACTGCATATAAATATATTTTAGTTGCAGTTGATTCGTGCACACGATTCCTTTGGGTTTAGCCACAATGCAGTGCTGACACTCGAAATGTCATCAGGGATTTGCGTGTCTTTGTCGGGATGTTTGCCTGTGGCACCTTCCATTCGGACCAAGGTCCAGCATTCGCCTTTAAGGCTTACAAGGACGCGGTGAAGTCCATGGGGGTGCTGGTGCAGTTTTCGTCTCCATACAGGCCTGAGGGCAATTCAATTGTGGAGCGAATGTACCATGACTTAAAGCAATGCTTGAAGTTAGAGTCTTAGGTACTGGCAGGAACTGGTTGGCCCATTTGTATGGTGTTCAACGTGCACTCAATAATCTCCCGAGAAGATCTCTGGGTGGGTGGACCCCATACAAAATGCTCTTTGGCATCAAAATGTTTGTGCCAGACCTTGATGGTCTAGACGTTGTGGCGGCTGCCGCAACCTTTGACGTAGATAATCATTCTACTGTGTTACAGGATCTACAAAAGACCCGTGACAGCTATGCAACTGAACATTTACCCTCTTCCGATGATACAGCACTGCTGATTCCGGTTGCCGGCTGGCTTCCAAAAGTTGGAGATCTGGTACGAGAAAAGTTGGAGAACAAGAAAGAATTTGGTCCCTCTTATCGTACACCAGTTCCGGTACTTGGATTGAAGGGCACTCGTACAGTCATTTTACCACCTTTACCTGGTCGCAAAGACAACAGATACATCTCCGTAGACAATGTCAAGCTACACCGTCTGGCCGATTCTGAATAGTGTCACACCTGCAGTTTCGTGCAACACTATTTCTTTGAATCCGGTCCCCTCAACCTCCACGAATAAAAACAGTGTCAGTGAGGCTGAGATGGAAACTGCTGTTGACCTTTCATCCGAACGGCCTCTATCTTCCAATGCAGAAGTCGAGTACACTTATCCCACAGATGAGTCCATTCGTGAAGTGCCGATCAGTCCTCGACAACATCAAGCTGACCCAGCACTACCAACGCTCATTGATAGAACTGCAAGCGGTTACTTTGGAGATCATGCCAGCTTCTCTTCTGACTCTTCCTCCTCGACTTTGAGTTTGGCAGTCCGACCGACCAAATTAAGTGTTTTCTTCTCTTGGTTCAAAACGACGTACTTGGTCCCTCCATGGACCTACATCTGGTTGGTGCTTATCCTAATTTTCCTCTTCATGTCGATTGGATTTGTAACAGTGTTCTTATTACTCATCAATGGTCATTATTTGCCAGAACGCTCTGCTGTGAACTTGGTCGATGGTACTCTGGCCCCACACACCTCGTCCCACATCATGAAACGTGATCAGATTCATGTGAACATTTCGGCATTCCCGGTGGCAGATGGCATAGTTTGGGATAAAGTAGCCTTCGAAGTCCACGGCCCGACGGAGGTGCTCAGGGTGCCATTCGTGTCTCATTGGGAGATGTGGCCACACGGGACATACATTCTGATGATTGGGATGTGAAAGCAGTACATTCATTATTTTCTGATTTGAAGTATTATGCTGCTTTTGATGCTGAAGATTTGTACTTAAATTCTGCCAATTATGCTGATCTCTTTTGTTATCAACACTATGGGCATCATTTTTTACATAAAACAAATACTTTGAGGCCGTTTTTTAATTGCACTCAATGGGAACATTGTCCTACTCCCAAAGAGGGAGTTCTAAAATTCTTAGAAATAAGTTTACCTATTTTACAGATTATAACACGTCCAATCCAGGATCATATTTCTTTAAATTGCAATTGCGTTTTTATAATGTAACACCTGGTTTCACCCACACTAGACCGGACCCACGTTATTCAAGTTCACATTCGGTTACCACATACTCGGTAGGTAAATTATGCCAACCATGGTTGGAACATTCCACACTGTCGTCAGTAAAGCAACACCTGTCGCTCTTGTCGAGTGACATTAATTTGGCTGATTTTGTCTTGGGACCCAGGGCTCCCAGAGCTAAAAGATTTATGTATGCAGCTTACAATGAAATTTGGAAACTTTCGCAGATGGAAGCAGCCTTTCGTCTACGTCAAATTGATCAGGCTAATTTAAAAAAGGTTCTAGCCGTGGTCGACAATAGCATCAATACGCTTTCATCACGCATTTATACATTGGATAACATTGTTTCTTCCATTATTGATATTGTTCAGAATGATGTGTCTGTATTGTATCATGGTCAGAATCAATTACGATCTGTTCTGCAGTTTGCATGGACGTTACAAACCCTTAAGATGGGAAAAGTACCATGGGATTATTTGAATGCTTCTGCTTTGTTTTTACCATTTAATTTGACTTATAAACAACGTTTTATGTCAATGAAAGATGCTACTTACACGCTATTACACATTGAACAATTGGAACCCTTGCCATTCTCTGTGGCGGAAACGGATTCTGCTGTTTGGTTAATTCATTGGGTTATCTCCCTCCCATTCTCGCCGTTTCAATTTAAATCATGCATGCAACATTTTCCAATTGGCCGCTTCGAACCCCTGGGTAGTGCATTTTGCATAAATTATGATCCCTACCTTTTACTTACAGATGTCAACGGGAAGATAAGGAGGTCTTCCTAACAGGGGAGGACTGCAATTCCACAGTAGGACATTCCTAGTTTGTAAACACGTTAAATTGCACAGCGCGTGTAATGTATCAGCGCCTAATCTTGCATGGTTTTTTACAAGGGACTCCAGTGCCATCAATAATTCCCACTTATACCCTGCTTACTAACGGTAGCTATCTTATTTTGAACAACCAGGATTGCTGTGGTTTACGGACAGGTGTCCCGTATTTGGTAACTGTTTCACAACGCGTTACTTGTTGTAGCAATGTGCTTTTTCAGCCCCCGCATGGGAGTGTAGATAGTTCTATTTGGCCTTCCATTCCTACTTTGAAAACAGATTTCAACAAATTAAGCAGGCTAAAGGCCCTTTTGTTCCAACAAGAAGTGGCTCTCACTTCAGCCCGAGAGTCCTTCGAGTTACAGGTGGCTAGAACATCTAGTGAGATTCAGTCACTTCTGAATACTAACCTCCCACTACACTTTGGGGAGCTTATACATCAAATATTTAATGCGTCTGACACTAAAGGCCTTGCACATTTTTTTAAACAAGTGGGAGCCGGCCTTGTGACTTGTTTTCAGACGATATTTGGTGTAATACCGGCTTTTATTCATTCTATTTTTTCCAGCGTCTTCGGTGGATTCCCTTTAATACTAGCGTTAGCTGGTGGAATCCTGCTTCTACTGCTCCTGCTGCGCAATGGCTGCTCAGCTTGTGGTCCTGCACAGACCAGGCCAATTGCAACTGTACCGTGATCGGATGCAACACGTTTTTGCCGTTAGCTATGCTTAGCGTGAGTTATGGATTGAATTTTCGCTTTGCCTACCTTACTTGCGTGCAACCAGTCTTCTACTGCCGACGATGCCCCTTCTATTGGGCTTTGGATTTATGCCTCTCCAATACGTCATGTCCAGTCCCGGATTTTGTCCAGTTGATGGGTCCCTTAGAGGCTCATGATCAGGCTTGTTCTAGGGATGGCTCTTTGGCGCGTGCAGCAGCACTTGGAGTATTGGTTGAATGGGATATCTGTGCGGCTGCGCAGAACCTCCAACATCAGAGTTTCATCGAATATCACGCAAGTTGCCCGATGATGCTTTAGGAAGCATCGGATTATGAGGAGCACGTTTGTTCCTTCGATCTACTTGATTGGATGGCATCCCTTTTTTGTACTAACGATAGAGATGCTCTTCTGGAGGGAATTGCATTCTTAAGTTCATGAACGTTGATGGACTTACCACCTTCTTCATCATAACATTTTCCCGGGAGCCGTGAAAATTGATGACTTTTTTTTTTTTTTTTTCTCTCTCTCCCTCATACGTTTTTGGTCTGCTTGGTTTTTTTAACTCTGTTTCCGTCCTTTCTCTATGTCCTATGGCCTTACCAGGGGGAGGGTGTTATATGGCCCTTGGGGTCATTGTCGACATTGCTAAGTTAGCATGAGCTTCGCTGCCATGATGCTGCTTTTGCGCGCGTTATTACATGACTTTATTTTTTGCAAAACGCAGTCTGTGCCTTTCACATGAGAACTGTCTGTTTTTCGCATTCTTTGTTGAAGTTCCTGGAGTTTAGTCTGAACACTATGTGCAAGGTCGATAAACAATGCCCCTTGTTATTCTGTTCTGGTCAGTCCGTAGCACCTAGACATAACATGCTAAACACAGCTGCAATGCTGGAGACTCGTGCTTTGATATTACGGGGATGCATGTTGTTTTAACACACACTTGGAGAGAGCCTTTTACATGGAGAAGAGCTATGCTGTTCCTGTGATGTAAACCTTGCATCTAGGTTTTAAGGTATGGGGTCTGCTGTCAGAGCCCAGAGATCTTCCTTTTTCTAATAAACATCTTCCAGCCAAGGGGAGGGTGGTTAGGTCTTTTAGCCCTTTTTCCACTGTCTTTTTAAAATGACTCCCCCCCGCCCCCCCCCCCCCTTTGTGCTATATGGAATTGTAACAATGCTAATTGTTTTGAGTTTATGCATTTTGCTGCTGGTAGCATACTGTATTGTAGAGCACGATAGTTAAAATAAACATTTTGAACTATTACAGTGACTCTGCCTAATCTTGTTGTGGACAAGTATGAGTGAGCGAGCGAAAGAGTATGTCTTGCTACTGCGATTCCTGAGAGAGTCGGGAGTGTTGTGTTCTGGGTTGTCTAATCATATGTAGCTCTGTGATTTTTGGAGGAGAACGAATGAGACCCTATAGCTAGTCGGTTTTGGGATTTTGGGCACTAAGGTGGTAGGTTGGTACACCCCTATACACCGAGGTCCCGTTTTCCTGTGCATAGTTCTGTGTAGGTGCAGAATCCCCGCAACAGTTTGGCTCTCAAGGCCTTTCTTCCCTCCCTTCGCGGTCAGTCAGTTCAAGTCCTTACGGACAACACTACCGCGATTTGGTACATAAACAAACAGGGAGGAGTGGGGTCGTTTCGTCTCTGCAGAGAGGCTCTGCGACTCTGATCCTGGGCTCAGGGACATCAGATTTGTGTGTTTGCAAATCATCTGGCCGGGGTGCTAAATGTGCGTGCGGACAGTCTGTCGGCCATATTCAGCCGACCACGAGTGCAGGCTTCACCCAGAGGTGATTCGCCGCGTCTTCAAGTTGTGGGGGTCTCCTCGGGTGGACCTGTTTGCCACTCGAGAGAACGCGCACTGCCCTTCGTTCTGCAGCCTTCAGTATCCGATGCAGGGAGTGTTGGGGGACGCGTTTCATTTAGGTTGGAGCTCACAACTCCTTTACCCGTTTCCTCCCATACCCTTGATTCCTCTGGTTCTGAGGAAGATTCGCCATGACCGGGCCCAAGTTATATTGATCGCCCCGAATTGTCCAAGTAGTGTGTGGTACACAGACCTTCTTCACCTCTCATCACACCTTCCGCTCCGTCTCCCTCTCAGGGCAGACCTCCTCTCGCAGGGGCAGGGTCTACACCCCACCTCCAGAGCCTGCACCTTCATGTCAGGAGATTGAACGGGGTAATCTGAGTTCTTTCTCTCTCCCACCGGATGTGGTGGATGTTATTTTATCATCTAGGAGACACTCCACCAAATCTATTTATTCCTCTAGGTGGTCCAAGTTTGTGAAATGGTGTGGAGAGAGGTCCATTGATCCTTTGAAGGCCCATTTATCTGATGTACTCGGTTTCTCTCTTTCCTTAGCTCAGCGGGGTTGTGCTGTGGCTACGGTAAAGGGTTGTCGGCTTTCCTCTGTTTGCCAGACCAGCATCTTTATTTAAGTCCCCCATTGTTATGAGGTTCATTAAGGGCCTCACCAATAGGTTTCCTCCCACTCACTTCATTATGCCTCAGTGGGATTTGAATCTGGTACTTACTTTCCTGATGGGTTCTCCTTTTGAGCCTCTTCATAGTTGTCCGTTGAGGCTTCTTTCTTTTAAGACGGTCTTTCTGATCGCTATTACCTCGGCCAGGAGGGTAAGTGAACTGCAGGCTCTTAGTTCTAAACCTCCGTTTTTAACCATTCATGCAGAAAAGATGGTTCTCAGGACCAGGGCTGCTTTTCTGCCTAAAGTGGTTACTCTTTTCCATCTAGGGCAATCTATTACCTTACCTTCTATCCTCCCCCTTCCAAGGAGGGGGAGAGACTTCACCGCCTGGATCCTAGGAGGGCAGTCAGTTTCTACCTGGATAGAACCAGGGACCTAAGACTGGATGATAAGCTGTTTGTGGGCTATGTTGGAAGAGTGAAAGGCAGAGCTGTCCACAAGCGAACACTCTCCAGGTGGATCATCTTGTGCATCAAGATCTGCTACGCCCTGGCCAAGAAGGGGCCTCCTGAAGGTATTCGAGCTCATTCCACCAGAGCCAAGTCGTCTTCTTCTGCTTTGGCTAGAGGTGTTCCTGTTGTAGACATCTGTAAGGCGGCAACTTGGGCCTCCCTCCACACCTTTGCGAAGCATTACTGCTTGGATTCGGAGGTTAGGAGGGACGGCCATTTTGCACGTTCTGTACTGCAGGATTTTTGGTATAGGCAGGTGGACACCCTCCTCCGGGAGAGGGACAGCTGTGGGATTCAATTCAAAAGGTGAGGAATCCACAGGCAGATGTATCCATCAGAAGAACTAGTTACTTACCTTTGGTAACGCTTTTTCTGGTGGATACAGTATCTGCCTGTGGATTCCTCACTGTCCCACCCTCCTCCCCGTTGTCCACCTTCGTATACCGAACAAGGTTTTTTGTTCTTTGACATGGTTGTTTTCCTATGTCTTTTGCTTGCCATGCTGTTGATTGTTAGGAAATGATGTGTTCCTTTAGCTTTTCCTTTTTGGCTGTATATTCGTGTATATATTGTATACTGTGTATATTCCAATTGTGTTGTCGGTTCGCCTCGAAGGCATGGAATAAAATGGGTGGAACTGACGTCGGCACGCAGACGAGGTCTTCTTATGACACCGGTGACGTCATACGGCGTCGTGAGTAGAGCCGTGCCATTGTGACGTCCTCGTCGACATGGGAGAGCTAAGTAAAAGTTTCCGTGGAATGCTGGCGCAGGGGTAATTCAAAAGGTGAGGAATCCACAGGCAGATACTGTATCCACTAGAAAAAGCGTTACCGAAGGTAAGTAACTTGCTCTTTAGTCTTTACTTGGCATTCCTTGTCAGTCTGTGTGTTTAAAACGCATGAAATAGGGAATGCCTATGTCTCAATACTCTTTCACATGATGCACTGAAGTGGCCCCTTTATCTTGAATGCTTCTCAGGACTTTAGCAACACAAAAAGATGATCCAGCCCGAACTGCCAAGCCAGGTGCTCCCTCGACCAGAAAACAAGCATCCTGGGACCGGTTTCGGGGTATCGCCCCTCATTAGCCAGGCTAGCTTGAATCCAGTGGCATAGTGAACACGGGACCCACATCTGGGGAGACCCTTCCCGCTAAGGGCTACTAAAGCAACACAAAAAGATGATGGACGGGATGCTGAACATTGTCAAACATTCACCTCCAGTCACAGATCTGGGTTTAATCCATCAGTCTTTAGCTCACTTCGCCACCCCAGTTTAGACCCAGCCATATGCAAATCAGTCTTGACACTGGTCCCTGTGGAAACAATCCAGCCCGAACTGCCAGGCCAGGTCTTCCCTGGACCAGAAAACAAGCATCCTGGGACCCATTTCATTAGCGAGGCTAGCTTTGTAAGAAAGTGCCCTCTTTTTGCATGGTTGCCCCCACTTTTTGCTAATCTGCTGATGTACTTTGACTGAGTGTGCCCTGGGTTCCTGCCAAACAGGTACCCAGGGCCTATGTTCTTTCCCTAAAACTACATTAAGACAAAACCCAATTGGCACTCTTTGGCCACAGGTCAGTCCCTTGTAAATGGTACCACAGGTACCAAAGGCACTGTGGCCAGGGAAGGCCTCTAGGGCTGCATCACTTATTGTGAGGCATCACTTACTTAGAGGCCCTGTACCTTTACACACACACACTGCCTTTGCAGGCTGCGTGTTTTGGTGCAGAGTCGACATGGCACACAGGAATGTGTGCCATGCCTACAACCCACTGCCCTGCCATAGATAAGCCACCCCTCTAGCTGGGTGCATTATACCAGTGGTGAGGGTACAGGTGCATGAGCCCTGTACCTCTAGGGGCTGCAGCACTTCTTGTGCAACCCTTAGAGGCCCTGTACCTTTACACACACACACTGCCTTTGCAGGCTGCGTGTTTTGATGCAGAACAAAGTGAAGTCTCGACATGGCACACATCCATGTGTGCCATGCCTACAACCCACTGCCGTGGCATAGATCAGCCACCCCTCTAGATGGGTGCACTATACCAGTGGTGAGGGTACAGGTGCATGAGCCCTGTACCCCTACAGTGTCTAAGCCAATTCTTAGACATTGTAAGTGCAGTAATGCCATTAAGAGTATATGGTGCTGGGAGTTTGTCATTACGAACTCCACAGTACCATAATGGCTTTTCTGAAAACTGGGAAGTTTGGTATCAAACTTCTGAGCACATTAAACCCACACTGCTGCTAGTGTGGGATTGAATGAAAAATGCACTTAGAGGGCATCCTAGAGATGCCCCCAGAAAAACGACCTAACACTAGTGTCCAGGCTGAGTGGCTGCTCGCCAGCTGCCACCACCAGACATGTTTCTGGACCCCTAGGTCGCGAGCCTGCTGATCTCGGGGGTCTGAAACAATGCACATTCTGGGACGAGGTGCCAAGCCTCCTCCCCCAGGATGGGCAGGGTCCACAAAGGGGAAGCTTCAAAGGCTTGCCGCTTTTGTGAGCTTCCCCAGGCCTTTTGCTGCTTCCAGCAACTAGCCCCCCACCCCTCAGGTGGGGGAGGCGAGGTGAAGCACAACTCTCAGTCCCCCCGCCATCTTGCAGATGGGGTGACCCAGCCAACCTGAGTGAGGCATATGCCCCCCCCTCTCTTTGGAGGGTGGCATAATAGGGGGTGTACCCACCTCAAGGAAGGGACCCATTGGTCCCAACCTTTTACCTACCTGTAACGCCCCTAAATCTAGTATTTAGGGGCAACCCTGAACCTTGCCTCCTCAGACAAGAAACGAACAAGAAGAAGAGAAGAAGAAGGACCGAAGAGCCGTGCTGAATCTAAGAAGAGGAGGACACCCACTGACTTGGCCCCAGCCCTACCGGCCTGTCGCCACCTCGAATCTGCTCCAGCGAAATCCTGGTGTGTCCTGCAGCCAGCAGCCTCAAGAACCCGAAGGACCTGCCCTGCCTTCCATAAAAAAGACTTTGTCTCCCGTGAGCACCGGATTTGCTCACCCACAGACTCTGGCTCCGGCCAAATCCATGAGTCTGCACCACTCTGCACCTGACGCCCACGGCCCAAGTTCGAGTGGCCCAACGCCATGAGGAGGTCTCCCTGGCGATCCTGACCTGAGATCTGGGGATCTCTGACCAGCCTCGAATCTCCAAGCGAAGCCTGCAGCATCTTTCAGGAGGACCCCCCCCGACCGGAGCTGTTAAGAAATCCCGATGTCTAAAGACTCCCCTGCACCAGACGTCCCACGGCCTTGGGTGGCCCAACCGACAGTGTCCCAGCATCCCCAGGAATCCCAACTTACCTCTCCAACCTGTGGTCACCTCCAGAAGATCTTCGTCTTCGAGCCTGCAGTCTTTGTTGCAACCGGAGAATCCCCATTGAAAACAACAGGTCACCCGACGCCAAAACAGCACTCTGCACCCAGCAGCCCCTGCGCCACTGTGGGTGTACTTTTGGTGCTTACTCGGATCCCCCTTTGCCCTGAGCTAAACACCAGGAGCTATGTTCCCACAACCCTGTGGCCTGCTCGTGAGCAGCCACCAACCGGAGCCCCCTATCTCCCATTGGATAACATTGGGCCTCAGCACTCGGCCGTCCTAGTTCCTCTGAGGGTGTTTCAAGGGTGTATCCTTGACCCAGGGGGAACCCTGGTTCTAACCCCAAAATACCAACTCCCACAACAAAGTACTTACCTGTTAACCGATAACTTCATTTCTCTCCATAGGAATACATTGACTGTTTTTCCTTGAAAAATGTTCTAAGTGTGGAGTTGATTTGTATGAATACCTGAAAAACTGCAACTGTACAAAAACTGATTTACTAATTTTTTCTCTAGGAAATGCCCCAGTGTGATATCTAGGCATATCACACGGAGTAGAAAAAGTAACTTCAAACGTAATCTGAAAAGTAACGTACAAAGTAATCTGTAAAGTAACTAAAAAGTAATTTCGAAAGTTTGACTTACCTGTATTTCAATCAACTGCATTTGAACCTGCATTCAATTGTAAAAACATTGCATAAGATTTTGCAAAGCATTTATTTCATTTACCTGCACCAGGCCTGGCTTGGTTCTAGAAATAAAATAACTAAATAATATTTTTGATACAAACAAATTGGTCTGAGTTCAGTCTTTGAGTATGTGACATCCTTTGCTGATTGAGTGTGTACAACAAATGCTTAACACTACCCTCTGATAAAGCCTTACTGCTTGCCCACACTACCACAAATAGAGAGTAAGGTGCTATCTACATTTACCTCTGCCTACCTTCGGGGTTCCACTGGACTCAGTGCACACTATACCTCATTTTGGTATAGTATGTACAGAGCCAGCTTCATACATTGGTGGATCAGCGGTGGGATATACAACTTTGCATTTGTTGGACTGACTTAGTCACCACCTGATCACACAACAGAATTCTTAAATTGTCTTTTTAGAATTCTGATTTTTGAATTGACATATTTTTCCAAATTACTAAAAGTCTTGTTAGGGCCTTGGTTAAGTCCCTTTAGAACTTTAGAAAAATAAAAGTTCACTTTAGTTAGGGGTAAGAGGGGTTAGAAGTTTTTTTAACAATGTCTCTTAACAAGAACCCAGCTGTCAGTGAAGAAAACCATAATGGCATAGAGAATCAGGTTGAGGAGCTCGACCTCACCCTTATCTCCACTTAGAATTTATGGAGTTATGCAAACTTAAAAATATTACCATGGGGTCCCATCCCTCCAAACAAAAGCTCCAGGAGCTGTTGGCAGGATATACTAAGGACCATCCTTCTGAGAATGGTGAAGACCTCTCAGATGAACGTAGAGGGAGGGGATGAGGATAACTACCAACCCCACCCCCCACTTCATAGGGAGAGAAGGGCCCCAGTGGCCCTGACTCCAAGAGTAAACCTCTCAGCACCTAGAGCCCGCACAGGTGGATCAGGTGCTACTGAGGACATTGAGGACAGCCTCAATGAGGAGGACAACCTTTTAGTTAGGTTGACCAAAAGATTAGATTTAGAGACAAGATTCCTGGTCTCTAGATCTAATCTTTTGGTCAAACAGGTAGTGGTCTCTCCAAAGCTTCCAGCTGCATGTCTGCTTGGTAATGACCTGGAAACCTCAGCATGGGCTGAGGTAGAATTGAAAACTCATGCAGCACTGCTGGACATCCCTTAGATTGTCTGTGTCAAGACAATAGCACAGAGCCGAAAGCAGGGTGAAAAAGAAGTGTTGGAGCCTGAAAGAATGGCCCAATCTTCCAAGAGGAAAGGTAAGAAGACTGGGAAACCAGCTTCTAAACAGCTCAAAACTCAGGACCCTTTCCTCAGGGAGAGGACTTGGAAGTCCCAGAGGGAACTGAGCCTATGGAACTTGACCCTTACCAGGTTGAGCTCTTAGGCCCAGGGGGACCCACTAGGGTAGAGCTGTGCCTTGGACAAGCAGACCTGTCCAACTCTTGAAGGCCTGAGGCAGCAAGCTGCTGCACAGGAAAAGGGAGATGTCAGTGGTACCCACCGAGTCTATTGGGAGGAGGGACTACTGTACACTGAGGCCAGAGACCCCAACCCTGGAGCCACTAGGAGAGTGGTATTGCCTCAGAAGTATAGGGAGTTCTTACTCTCTTTAGCTCATGACATCCCCCTAGCTGGACATCTGGGCCACACCAAAACTTGGGAAAGACTATTTAGCCACTTTTACTGGCCCCAGATGTCTCGGAAGGTAAAGGAGTTTGTCAGCTCCTGTGTCACCTGTCAAGCCAGTGGCAAAACAGGTGGACACCCAAAGGCCCCCTTGATTCCACTACCAGTGTTTGGCGATCCCTTTGAAAGGGTAGGTGTGGACATAGTAGGTCCACTTGAACCTCCCATAGCATCAGGAAACAAATTTGTGGTAGTGGATCATGCAAGGTAGGGTTTCCTAAGGAGGTGGTTTCGGAAAGGGGGTCAAACTTCATGTCTGCTTACCTAAAACATATGTGGAAAGAGTGTGGAGTGCATTACAAGTTTACTACACCCTATCACCCACAAACCAAAGGTCTTATTGAGAGGTTTAACAAGACATTGAAAGGCATGATTATGGGTCTCCCTGAAAAGCTCAAAAGGAGATGGAATGTCCTCTTACCATGCTTGCTTTTCGCCTACAGAGAGGTGCCTCAGAAGGGAGTAGGGCTTTCCCCCTTTGAACTTCTGTTTGGCCATCCTGTTAGGGGACCACTCTGTCTTGTAAAAGAGGGTTGGGAGAAGCCTCTCCAAGAATCCAAACTAGACATTGTGGACTATGTACTAGGCCTAAGGTCCAGAATGTCAGAGTACATGGGAAAAGCTTTCAAAAATCTTGAGGCCAGCCAGGAGCTCCAGAAGCACTGGTATGACCAAAAAGCTGCACTGGTAGAATTTCAACCAGGGCAAAAGGTGTGGGTGTTGGAGCAAGTGGCACCAAGGGCTCTCCAGGACAAATGTAGTGGCCCATACCCCATCTTAGAAAAGAAAAGTGAGGTCACCTACTTGGTTGACCTGGGCACAAGCAGGACTCCCAAAAGGGTGATCCATGTGAACCGCCTTAAGCTTTTCCATGACAGGGCTGACATCACCATGCTGATGGACACTAATGAGGATCAGGAGGCAGAGAGTGAACCTCTCCCTGACCTCCTCTCTCACAGCCCCAAAGATTGGTCAGTAGATGGTGTTGTCTACTCAGACACCCTCCCTGCCCAACAGCAGGCTGATTGCAAGCAAGTCTTCCAACAGTATGCTAAGCTTTTTTCCTTGACCCCATGTCAGACAAACTGGTGTACCCATGATGTGGACACTGGGGACAGTGTACCTGTCCAGAACAAAATCTATCGATGGTCTGATCAAGTTAAGGAGAGCATCGGTGCGGAAGTCAGCAAGATGCTGGAGTTAGGGGTTATTGAACCCTCTGAGCGCACCTGGGCCAGCCCAGTGGTTCTAGTCCCCAAACCTCATCCACAGGGTGGAAAGAGAGAAATGAGGTTCTGTTTGAACTATAGAGGGCTCAACTCTGTCACCAAGACAAATGCTCACCCTATCCCAAGAGCTGATTAATTGATAGATAAGTTAGGTGCAGCCAAATTTCTAAGTACCTTTGACTTAACTGCAGGGTACTGGCAGATTGGCATGGCACAAGGAGCAAAAGAAAAGACTGCATTCTCCACACCTGATGGGCATTATCAGTTTACTGTTATGCCTTTTGGTTTAAAGAATGCCCTTGCCACCTTCCAAAGGTTGGTGAATCAAGTTTTTGCTGGATTGGAAGCCTTTAGTGCAGCATATCTAAATGATATTGCTGTCCTTAGCTCCACTTGGCAGGATACCTAATCCACCTGGGGAAGGTTTTAAAAGCCCTGCAAACTGCAGGCCTAACTATCAAGGCATCCAAATGCCAGATAGGGCAGGGAACAATTGTATACTTTGGCCACCTTGTTGGTGGAGGCCAAGTTCAACCCCTACAGCCCAAGTTCCAGGCCATCCTGGACTGGGTAGCTCCAACAACCCAGACACAAGTCAGGGCATTCCTTGGCTTGACTGGGTACTACAGGAGGTTTGTGAAGGGATATGGGTCCATTGTGACACACCTCATAGAATGTACCTCCAAAAAGTTGCCCAAAAAGGTAAACCGGACAGTTAGCTGTCAAAAGGCTTTTGACACCCTGAAAGAGGTAATGTGCTCGGCACCAATTCTAAAAGCACCAGATTATGCCAAGCAGTTCATTGTGCAGACTGATGCCTCTGAGCTAGGGATAGGAGCGGTCCTATCCCAGACCAATGATGAAGGCCAAGACCAACCTGTTGCTTCTATAAGCAGAAGGCTTCTCCGCAGGGAGCAGCGTTGGAGTGCCATTGAGAGGGAGGCCTTTGCTGTGGTTGGGTCTTTGAAGAAGCTGAGACCATATTTGTTTGGTACTCACTTCCTTGTTCAAACTGATCAAAGACCTCTCAATTGGCTGATGCAAATGAAAGGTGAAAATCCTAAACTTTTGAGGTGGTCCATCTCTGTACAGGGAATGGACTTTATAGTGGAACACAGACCTGGGACTGCCCATGCCAATGCAGATGGACTTTCCAGGTTCTTCCACTTAGACAATAAAGACTATCTAGGGAAAGGTTAGTCTCATCCTCTTTCGTTGGGGTGGGGGGGAGGGTTGTGTAAGAAAGTGCCCTCTTTTTGCATAGTTGCCCCCACTTTTTGCTAAACTGCTGATGTACTTTGACTAAGTGTGCCCTGGGTTCCTGCCAAACAGGTACCCAGGGCCTATGGTCTTTCCCTAAGACTGCATTAAGACAACACCCAATTGGCACTCTTTGGCCACAGGTCAGTCCCTTGTAAATGCTAGCACAGGTACCAAAGGCACTGTGGCCAGGGAAGGCCTCTAGGGGCTGCAGCACTTAGTGTGCCACCCTTAGAGGCCCTGTACCTTTACACACACACACTGCCATTGCAGGCTGCGTGTTTTGGTGCAGAACAAAGTGAAGAGTCGACATGGCACACATCCCTGTGTGCCTTGCTTACAACCCACTGTCGTGGCATAGATCTGCCACCCCTCTAGCTGGGTGCACTATACCAGTGGTGAGGGTACAGGTGCATGAGCCCTGTACCCCTACAGTGTCTAAGCCAATTCTTAGACATTGTAAGTGCAGGAATGTCATTAAGAGTATATGGTGCTGGGAGTTTGGCATTACGAACTCCACAGTACCATAATGGTTTTACTGAAAACTGGGAAGTTTGGTATCAAACTTCTCAGCACATTAAACCCACACTGATGCCAGTGTGGGATTTAATGAAAAATGCACACAGAGGGCATCTTAGAGATGCCCCCTGAAAAACAACCTAACACTAGTGTCCAGGCTGAGTGGCCTTTTGCTGCTTCCAGCAACTGGCCCCCACCGGTTCTGACCCCCACTTTGGGTGGGAGAATCGGCAGAAAGACCAAGTGAGGAAGGGAGGTGTGCCCACCTTTGCCAACCCCACCCCTCAGGTGGGGGAGGCGAGGTGAAGCACAACTCTCAGTCCCCGCCAACTTGCAGATGGGGGGCCCAGCCAACCAGAGTGCGGCATAATAGGGGGTGTACCCACCCCAAGGAAAAGACCCATTGGCCTTTACCTACATGTAACATCCCTAAATCTAGTATTTAGGGGCAACCCTGAACCTTGCCTCCTCAGACAAGAACCGACCAAGAAGAAGAGAAGAAGGACCGAAGAGCCGTGCTGAATCTTAAGAAAATGAGGACGCCCACTGGCTTGGCCCCAGCCCTACCGACCTGTCGCCACCTCAAATCTGCTCCAGCGAAATCCCGGTTTGGCCTGCAGCCAGCAGCCTCAAGAACCCGAAGGACCTGCCCTGCCTTCCACAAGAAAGACTTTGTCTCCCGTGAGCACCGGATTTGCTCACCCACAGACTCTGGCTCTGGCCAAATCCGTGAGTCTGCACCACTCTGCACCCGACGCCCACGGCCCGAGTTCGAGTGGCCCAACACCACGAGGAGGGCTCCCCGGCGATCCTGACCTGAGATCTGGTGATCTCTAACATGCCTCGAATCCCCAAGCGAAGCCTGCAGCCTCTTTCTGGAGGATCCCCC
Source organism: Calotriton arnoldi (assembly GCA_963921515.1). Classification (NCBI taxonomy): domain Eukaryota; kingdom Metazoa; phylum Chordata; class Amphibia; order Caudata; family Salamandridae; genus Calotriton; species Calotriton arnoldi. Next base: position 158,381 of record CAWUFW010006066.1, read on the forward strand.
CGACCGCGACCGGAGCCGGTAAGAAAACCCGACACCTAGAGACACCCCTGCACCCAACGTCCAACGGCCATGGGTGGCCCAACCAACGGTGTCCCAGCATCCCCAGGCATCCCAACTTACCTCTCCAACCGGTGGTCACCTCCAGAAGATCTTCGTCCCCGAGCCTGCAGTGTTTGTTGCAACCGGACAATCCCCATTGAAAACAACAAGACACCCGACGCCAAAACAGCACCCTGCACCCAGCCGCCGCTGCGGGTGTACTTTGGGTGCTAACTCGAATCCCCCTTTGCCCTGAGCTTAACACCAGGAGCTTTGCTCCCACAACCCTGTGGCCTGCTCGTGAGCAGCCACCAACCGGAGGCTCCCTATCCCCCATTGGATAACATTAGGCCTCAGCACCCGGCTGCCCTAGTTCCGCTGAGAGTGTTTCAAGGGTGCATCCTTGACCCTGGAGGAACCCTGGTTCTAACCCCAGAATACAAACTCCCTCAACAAAGTACTAACCTGTTAACTAATAACTTAATTTCTCTCCATAGGAATACACTGACTGTTTTTCCTTGAAAAATGTTGTGTGGAGTTGATTTGTGTGAAAACCTGAAAAACTGCAACTGTACAAAAACGGATTTACTTATCTTTTCTCTAGAAAATGTCCCAGTGTGATATCTAGGCATATCACACCGAGTAGAAAAAGTAACTTCAAAAGTAATCTGAAAAGTAACGTACAAGGAAATCTGTAAAGTAACTAAAAAGTAATTTCGACATTTTGACTTACCTGTATTTCGATCAACTCCATTTGAACCTGCATTCAATTGTAAAAACATTGCATAAGATTTTGCAAAGCATTTATTTCACTTACCTGCACCAGGCCTGGCTTGGTTCTAGAAATAAAATAACTAAATAATATTTTTGATACAAAGAAATTGGTCTGAGTTCAGTCTTTGAGTGTGTGACATCATTTGCTGATTGAGTGTGTACAACAAATGCTTAACACTACCCTCTGATAAAGCCTTACTGCTCGCCCACACTACCACAAATAGAGAGTAAGGTGTTATCTACTTTTACCTCTGCCTACCTTTGGGGTTCCACTGGACTCTGTGCACACTATACCTCATTTTGGTATAGTATATACAGAGCCAGCTTCCTACAAGCTTGAATCCAGTAGCATAGCGAGCACGGGACCCACGTCTGGGCATAACCTTCCCACTAAGGGCGACTATGTATACTTATTGTGTTGCCCTAAGTGGGATAAGTATGCCCAGACATGGGTCCTGTGCACACTGTGTCACTGGAACCAAGCTCCATCCGGCTGATGAGCCCATAATAAGGGCAAAACCAGTCCTGGATTTCTTATGTTCCGGTTCATGGAGGACCTGGCTTGGCAGTTCGGGCTGGACTGTTCCAGTTGGAGCATGGTCAAGACAGATTTGCATATAGCTGCGTCCAAACTGAGGTGGCATGGTGTGCAGAATAACGATGGATTGGGATGGGGCCCTAGTAATTACCAGCAGCAGAGATTAATTCAAACATTCCATCCATCACAGTTTTGTATACTTATTGCACCTCAGGACTTATCAGCAAATAATACTTGAATGCTTTAACCTTTGAAAGGAATTCCAGTCTCACATATATGTTGTATGCCTTTTGTTTTGCCACCTGTTTTTCACACTATATGGACTGAAGGCAATAAGTACAGCATTGAAAAATTATATTGAACGTGGGCTCAAGTTTCTATTCTGATCGGTCCCATGGAGAATTGTGCTTGCGCAAGAGTTTTGCTCCCTGAGCTTTTAGAAAAAAAGCTGAAATGGAAATCATGCTCTCTCCCCCTCCCCTCCCCCCCCACTTACCATGGTCGTGATTGTATGGGCTCGAGTTGCCTCTTTCTCATGTTTTTGTGTCCTCTTATTTCACGTTGACATCTAAGTCTACTCGGATATGTCACTGGTGCCGCTGACGGTGCCTGGTTCTGCTGCACACACAGGGCTATTTCATGAGACGCAGTTTGCAATCCAGTTCAGTGTCCTGCAATACGCTGGTGCAAAGGGGACTCCTCCAGAGTGGCAGGCAGTCGTGCCTTGCTAGGGTGAGGGGTGTTCATTTGTGGTAATCAGGCTCTGTCTTACATCAAAGACTGGGAATTTAGTTTAATTTGCATGACTGTGCTGCCTTTTATGCGTTTTATCGGTGCTGTTTGTCGTGACCATAACCACAACGCTTCTACTCGTTGGAGGCCTTATGGTATGTGACAACACAATTTAATTCTTTAAGGGCAGCATGTTTATGGCAGTCATTGTCCAGCATCCACTAGAATTGTTTTCACTTGTATGTCACTGAGAACTTGTATCCGTTTTCTCTACTGCTGCCTTCATGCACCTGCCAATCGGTGTTATTTGCACAATTGTGATAGGTAGGTTTTTGTTTTTAACTTTAGTACCAGCATCTTGCCGCCAGCAGCTGGCACATCTTCATGCATGCAGCAGCCAAATTAGTCCTTCTGCACCACGATTCATTTCCTTGCAGTTATCTAGTCCTCATAATACAGAAAAGAAACAAACTTCTAGCTAGTTGCTACCTAAGTGTGTACGAAATGTGCATAATTTGCCTATGCATAATTACATAAAATGCAGAACTGGCATTTTGGGATTTATTTTTAGCACAAAATGCATCTATTTTCGAGGAAGCATTTTGCGCTACAAAAAGTGCCAAAAAACAAAAGAACCATAAATGACCACCACCTGGGCTCTGTAGTTTGCACTGTTCAAGTGCGTACCCCGAATAGCGCATTTGCAGTACATTTTTTAAGCGAATGATGCTTAATTACGCCAAGTGGTCCCCATCCTATTCAAAGGAACAAGATTTTCACTTGTTTTTATCAAAACTGGTTGTAGAGTTTCAAAAAAGTGGGTTTCCAGCTCATACAGTGAAAGTTAGTCTCCAGTGTATTGCACTGTGAAAACTACCTAAAATCAAAGGAGCTGTGGCCATATGGTCACTGCTGCAGGTCAGCTGCTGCATTTATTTGTGCAAGGGGGCCATAGAAGGGTGCAGCATTACTATGTGCATGGGAAAGTATTCTGGCATAACTGAAGCAGGTTGGCACATCTTAACTCCTACTTACATATACCTTCAGTATGTTTTAAGGAACTTAAGTCGTACCGCTGCTTCAGAAAAAGTGCATGAATTAGTCTTCTCTTCGGTTGGAGAGGAGTACACCCCCCTTCCAATAGAGTTTAACCTTTACCCTTAGTGAACTCGAGACAGGAATGCGCCAGTCTCTGCCTTTTGGATGGTCTCTTAAGCAATAGTTCAGTTAACCTCATGCAAGAAAATATAACACATAGGATAAGTGATAGGGACACTGGTTCTAAATGCAAATATCACAGTGGTTCTCTTTAGGTCGAGCCTACTAGACAGTGCATCACTGTCTGTTGAGAGGCATATAGCGGCTTATCAACAATATAAATGGGCTTGGAGTCCACCCACTGCTTACAAATGGTTGGCTTTCCTTGTCATTCCCATTTGCCTACTTCTTATTTGTGTCCCAGCTTGTCATTTTGGTGTTTGCCTCTGCTATGGAGCACTGCCTCTTTACAATCTCCTTGATTGGCTGATATCGCTGCTTCCACTGCCTGCTTTTCAAGCACTACTTTTTTCTTTCATGTTGAGCACTCAATGAGTGTGTGTATTTTCAAGCTGTCTCCCTCTTGTATTTCTCTCCACTCGGGTTGCTCTCTGTCACCTGCCCCACTCCCTGTTGCGCTTGCCCGTGTGCTCCTCCCCATTGCTTCCCTGTGCCCTCCGTGTTGCTTCGCCCCACCCTCTGTGTTGCTTCCCCCCACTCGCACCTGCCATATAGCCCCTCCCCCGGCTTACTTTAGTTGGATCGGTAACTACAAAGAACAAAGAAATGCTTGAATCATTTTGTATGTCGCATGCATGTGTGGTGCATGCAGCTACAAAATGACTCAAGGGACCTCGGCAAAGGCTTTTTTTCTGTGTAACTTTAGCCACGCTGCATCGCATCAAACATTGGCAAAGCTTAGTGGTCAGAAAGCTGAGACCTATTGGCTTTGCCAGTGCTAGTTGTAGTTTGATTCTTGTGCCAGTATATGCCTCACGCCTACCTCTTCTTCAAATCAATCAATCAATCAATCAATCATGTCACTTATAAAGCGCACTACATACCCGCGAGGGTCTCAAGGCGCTGGGGGAAGAGGGGGGTGGTGCTGCTACTGATCGAAGAGCCAGGTCTTGAGGAGTCTTCTGAAGGCCAGTAGGTCTTGGGTCTGTCGGAGGTTGGTGGGGAGGGTGTTCCAGGTCTTGGCGGCGAGGTGGGAGAAGGATCTGCCGCCGGCGGTCGTTTTCCGGATGCGGGGGACTGTGGCGAGGGCGAGGCTGGTCGAGCGGAGCTGGCGGGTGGGGGTGTAGAAGCTGAGTCGTCTGTTGAGGTAGGCTGGTCCGGAGTTGTGGAGTGCTTTGTGTGCGTGGGTGAGGAGCTTGAAGGTTATCCTCTTGTTGACAGGGAGCCAGTGCAGGTCTCTCAGGTGGGGTGTGATGTGGCTGCGTCGGGGGATGTCGAGGATAAGACGTGCAGAGGCGTTCTGGACCCATAGACCTAATGCAGTAGTCCTCATTTCATGAAATCCTCTTTCTCATCCCAGTACTTCCTCCCTGGGGGTGCCAACAGATATTATCAATGGTATAGAAGAGGAAGGAGTGGATTCCCATTTTATAATCTTTCAACCAAGCAAGAGGACTTAATGTCTTAACTGTAAAATAATGGTTTAAGATTATATTGAGATGAGATATTGAATACCTTAGTTCGCAAGTACTCTGATAAGGTAGAGAGGAAGTGGTATAGTGAGGATTACTAGTATGTAATCAAGACCTTAATTTTCTCTCTGCGCTTCACAGCATTGGTTGATAAGTAGTATGCGTTTTGTAGTCCAAGCTTTTGATTGCAATCCTTGAAATTTAATTTTTATATTCTTTCTTTTACAGATGTCTAAGCAGCTGGACACATTTAAGACTAATCTTGAGGAATTTGCAAGCAAACATAAGCAAGAAATTCGGAAAAATTCCCAGTTCAGGGTGCAGTTTCAAGATATGTGTGCAACAATCGGTGTGGATCCATTGGCTTGTAAGGCATCTGCTCTTAGTTTCTTCCCTCACTTCTGAAATAAGCATAGTTTTTCCATTAGTAGTTTATGCTTGTTCTGATTAAAGCTAAGCGCTGGCAGAGACTGGATTTGAGTGAAACCTCTTACCTGGACTGCTAGACTTTGTTTGCTTATTTAGCCTGCAACTTGTATTCCAGTTGCTCTGTTTCTTTTACTACTAAAAACTGCTTTTTGACTTGCCATGACTTTCTTTGCCGTGGTGGCAGCACTAACATGTTGCTGATAATGTCTGTGCGCCAACACTGTGCCTCTTTCCCTTACGCCATTATGTTTCAAAGCATAATTTGTTAGAAGCTCTTACTATTAAGTTGTTCAAAGAATTCACCTTACTGACATGGGTGGACACAGTCCTAGAATAATTTTTTATGTTTGTTTGCTCATCGCGCACCTCTCTAACTTTTCTCAAGTCATTTGCAAATTATGAGTAATTAAAATTGGTAAATGGTAGCATGGCCATACAACTATCTTCTTGCAAGATGTGCTTGTTGTCGTTCAGAGCGTGTTATATTAAAAATTGTACTCATTATGCTGTGTTTCTCATACACACTTGTGCTTTTTTTTTTTATAAACCTAAAAGTAGCACACTCCGGCTGTATGTTAGATATGTGTCCTTTTGAATGACTGTTCTGACACTGAAAGTGAAAAGGGAGGACCGGAGAATAATCCTTAAACTTGTGTTACCATCACAATGTTGACTTCCATCACCCGCCACTCTGCCATTTTTACCAGAAAAGGCCTCTTCACCGACTCTGTTCTTCCTTCAACATTCTGAACTGTTCTCCTTTGTTCTGCCTCTGCTCTCTTTCCAGCCCTCTTCCCTTGCCCTGGTCCTACACCTAATGACATGGTATATTTATGGTAATGTCACAATGAGCTGGTTTCCACCCTGTGGTGCTTGCATCATGTATTAAATCAATGCTTATTAACATTCAGAATGCTGCAGTCATCTTACCATTCAGCTGTTGATGCCCACTTCATGAAACTAGTATTTCTCTTTCCATGCCCCCCCCTCCCTGTAATTGAATATTTTGTTATTTAGCGCTTCATGTTAAAACATGATCTGATATAGTGACCAACTCTGTACTAATTTAATGGGACAATATTTAAATGAAGATGGTGTGACCCTGATAACTGACCTTATGCCTATGACCTGCAGTAAGAGAGAAACTGCAGGCAGTAAACTTGTATGTTACTATTGAACGCCTCATCAATAAAACCGGACTCCCTAGCAGATGTTACACTTACTATGGTTCACATGATCCACTGTGGTGTGCAACATGCCTCAGCATATTGTTGACTTCTTGTGGACCAATTGTCTGCTGTGGCGTTTACGGCTTTCTCCCTTACATTTGTTTTCTTTTCTGTCCAGCTGGTAAAGGCTTTTGGTCGGAGATGTTAGGAGTTGGAGATTTTTACTATGAGTTGGGGGTACAGATTATTGAAGTCTGCTTGGCACTGAAGCACAGAAACGGAGGTAAGGATGAACTTGGGTTTCTTACGGTATTTTGTGGCCATGTATTACAAAATGACATACACAACTACCCAAGTCTTCAAACCTCCCTGTACCCAGTTTTCATTTTTTTAAATCAAGTTTTCATGAACAGTTCGATTTATTTCCAAGCCACTGGATTCAACATAGATGTACTGTAAGGAAGTGGGTTTCTGTTGCAGTAACCCCCCCCACTTTCTGCCAGACCACTGATGCACTTTGACTTGATGTGCCCTGGGTCCCTGCCAATCAGGTTCCCAGGGCCTGTGTTCTTTCCCCAAAACTGTACCCAATTGGCATCTCTGGCCACAGGTCAGCCCCTGGTAAATGGTACCACAGGTACCCAGGGCACTGTGACCAGGGAAGACCTCTAAGGGCTGCAGCACTTATTGTGCCACCCTTAGAGTCCCTGTACCTTTACACACACACGGCCTTTGCAGGCTGTGTGTTTTGGTGCAGAACAAAGTGAAGAGTCGACATGGCACACACCTCTGTGGGCCATGCCTACAACCCACTGCCCTGGCATAGGTCAGTCACCCCTCTAGCTGGGTGCACTATACCAGTGGTGAGGGTACAGGTGCATGAGCCCTGTACCCCTACAGTGTCTAAGTCCATTCTTAGACATTGTAAGTGCAGTGCTGCCATTAAGAGTATATGGTGCTGGGAGTCTGTCATTACGAACTCCACAGCACCATAATGGCTGCACTGAAAACTGAGAAGTTTGGTATCAAACGTCTCAGCACATTAAACCCACACTGATGCCAGTGTGGGATTTAATGAAAAATGCACACAGAGGGCATCTTTGAGATGCCCCCTGAAAAACGACTAGCCTCTGGTGGGTTCCCTGACTGGTACACACCAGCCTGCCACCACGAGACATGTTTCTGGACCCCTAGGGTGGGAGCCCACGCTCCCTGAGCCCAGAAACAAAGCCTTTCCTGGGCGGAGGTGTACACACCTCCCCCAGGCCAGGAAGAGCCATCTGTGGCAGGGGAGCTTCAAAGGCCTGGCAGCCTTTGTAATGCGATCCCCCAGCCTCTCCTGCTATCAGGAGCAGGCCCCCTTCCTGTCTTCCCTCCCTTTCGGCGGGAAGACAGGCGGGAAAAACTAGCTAGCCCAGGAGGTGTGCCCACCTCTGCCAACTCCACCCCTCAGGTGGGGGAGGTGAGGTGAAGCTCACTCTCCAGTGCTCGCCATCTTGCAGATGGCAGGCATTCCCCAATCAGGACTAGGGATTGTGCTCACTCCCCCACGTGGGGTGAGCACACCAAGGGTGTAGTCACCCTAAGGTCAGTAGCCCATTGGCTACTGGCCTCAAGACCCCTAAAACGCCCCCTAAATACAGTATTTAGGGGGCAGCCCTGAACCAGGAAAGCAGATCCAGCAACCACAAGAAAAAGAAGAGAAGAAGGACGAGAAGCCGTGCAGCGCTAACAAGAGGACGACGCCCACTGACTTGGCCCCAGCCCTACAGGCCTGTCTCCCCTCGAACCTGCTCCTGCAAAACCCTGGCGTGTCCAGCGGCCAGCAACCTCAAAAACCCCGGAGGACCTGCCTGCATTCACTTTCCAAGCTGTTTCTCCCGTGAACACCGGACGTGTTTGAACTGCAGCTCCTGGTGCCAGCCAGGAACCGCGAATCCAGCCCACTCTGCACCTGCCGAGCCCGGCCCGAGCTAGAGTGGAAAAACACCACGAGGAGGTCCCCCCGGCGATCCTGACCCGAGATCCGGCGACCCCTGACCTGCCTCAAGCCTCCAGACGACGCCTGCAGCCTCAATCCAGAGGACCCCCCCTACCGCGACCAGAGCGGGTAAGAAAATCCGACGTCCAAAGGCACCCCTGCACCCGACGCCCCACGGCCCACGGCCTTGTGTGCCCAACCCAGCGGTGCCTAACCATCCCTCTACATCCCAACTTACCCCTCGAAGTGGTGGTAGCTCCTGGAAGATCCTCGTCCCCGAGCCTGCAGTGTTTCTTTGTCCCGGAGAATCTCCATTGAAATCAACCGGGCAACGAACCTCAAAACAGCACCCTGCACCCGGCTGCCCTAGTGCCGCTGAGGGTGCCCCTTTTGTGCTAACTTGGTCCCCAACTTGCCCTGAGCTTAACCCTAGGAGCTTTGCTCCCACAACCCCGTGGCCTGCTTGCTAGCAGCCACCAACCGGAGTCCCCCTATCCTCCATAGGATAACATTGGGCCTCAACACTCTGCACCCGGCCGCCCTAGTGCCGCTGAGGGTGCAACAACAGTGCATCACTGACCCTGGGAGACCCCTGAGTCTAACCCCAGAACCCTAACTCAAAAGACCGATTACTTACCTCGAAACCGATAACTCATTTTTCCTCATAGGATAACATTGACACTTTTTCTCCCAAAAGTTTCTAAGTGTCGACTTTTGAAAATTACAAATATTCCTTAAAAATCAGCCGAATAACAAAAACGCATTTTCTCAACTGTTTTCAGGAAATGTCCCAGTGCTGAATCTAGGATCCAGCACTGAGTAAGAAAAATATCGATAACCTAACTTACCTGCTAAGTGAATTTCCTCCCATAGGATAACATTGGTGATTCTATGTGAAAAAGTTTCTAAGTGTCAACTTTTGAAATGCAATAATATTCTTTAAAAATCGTACCTTTAACCAAAACGCATTTACTCACCTGTTTTCAGGAAATGTCCCAGGGCTGAATCTAGGATCCAGTCCTGTGTTAGCAAAAGTAATCTGAAAAGTAATTAACTGCATTTTACTTAAAAAGCCAATTCAATTGAATGTACTATACCTGCAATGTGTTGCAAACTGCTTACTTAAAACTGTAACCAAAACCAGTACAAGTTAGACTGCAATTTTGAACTGTGTTCATACAAGTAATTTACTACTGAAAAGTATTTTTATGCTTACCTGTACCAGGCTTGCTTGGTTCTAGAAATAAAACAACAGTATATTTTTTTATACAAAACAATTGGCCTAGAGTTCAGTTCTTGAGTGTGTGGATTCATTTGCTGACTGAGTGTGTACATCAAATGCTTTACACTGTCCTCTGATACTGCCTTACTGCTCGACCAAGCTACCACTTTAGAGAGTAAGGTTCTATCGAACTTTAACCTCTGCCAAACCTCTGAGACCCTTGGACTCTATACACACTGTACCTCACTTTGGTGCAGTATATATAGAGCCAGTTTCTTACATGTACAAATACGCAATTCGTGGTCATGAGGCAAGTTCATAATAGTGTAGTGTTCTTTGTTTTGTCTACAAACTGTGGTGTCACTTAAACATTCAGTTACCGCCTATCACTGTACTGAAATGATCTTTTATTAGTGTTGGTTAGTAATAAACATGCAAAGCATATTCAATAAAACCCAGAGGAACACTGACCCTAATAAATATCCTGAAGCATAATGTGTTAGTCACAGTGCATGTTCTGGAATAGAACAATATAACATAGTATCAAGGCTTAAAATAGTTTTGTACAGTTCTCCGGGCATACAAACAGTCAGTTCAAGGTTTTCTAATAATTTTATCATAATATTGCAAATTGTACCAATCTACTGCATAAACTTAAATCAGTCCAGCAAAACATTATTTTTCAAGTATTTCTTCTTAGTCCTCAACCCAGTCTCAGCACTTATTTTGTGCCCTACGTTTAACCGGGGTATGAGCAAATCAAGTTAGTTATATCTTTTTGCTTAGACCATAGAAGCCTACAGCATTCCCACACCTGAGGGAAAATATGACCAGGAAAACTGTATCACTTAATAGTCGGAGCCAGCGCTCTAAAGCAAAGAAAATGTATATTCTATATATTGAGAAAGAGGGATGATTTAAATATGGTTGAAGGAGACAAAGATACAGAGGATGCCAATAAAATGTTTGGCATTAAGATTATTATACAGCACTTCTTTAAAGTTAAAGTGTCACCTCAGGACCAAATGACTGTCCTTCTCAGTATTTTAATTACGTCAAGAAAAACTTTCCATTAAGCACTGCAAGTAAAGGTGAAATTTCTGTAAAATATTTGATTGAAGCTTTTTATCCCATATAATCTAAATTGGTTTTAAATCACCACTAGGGGTTTTCTGCATCATGTTCATCCTTGTTCCTAAATAATTATCGGCTGGCTCTTACCTCACTTCTAGTTTATCAAGATATTATTTAAATAATTTATTTGTGCAACTGAATGATTTAACCTGTGTTTTGCCTATCTCTCCAGGGCATTTTGTGACCTGTATATTGTCAAAAATATCTGATTAGTTCCTTCTCCAGTCGGTTGGTACTTTTTCCCCTACACTGACCCCAATCACCTACGTAGTGCTGCCACATTGGAAGCCTGCTCTGGTGTTTGGCCATGGGCTGTCATTACTATCCGTTGATAATTAGATTAAATTAACATCGTAAACAGACATGCTCTTCTAACATTTTTGGGCTCACTACACTGTAGCAAGGTTTTCAACACAAAAAGATTTCATTACCTCACACTTGTTTCCCCATCTGTCAGATGACTTCCCTTTGAACTTAATCCAACTTACAAAACAGCAACATCACATACAAGGTAGTTCATCTCAACACCTCTAGCAGAAACTGAGTGCTAAGAAGGCAATCCCTTTTCACAAGTTATATACCCTTATTTAAAAAGACATCCACAATGAAACATTCCTTCTCTGTCACACATCAGACTTACCTTCTTGCTCCTTCATACAAGAGAAGCCTCCCAAAATACACCCATTCACCTTGAGCTGTTTCAACCTAGTTTCATAGCACCAATACCAGCTTATGCTAAGCTTCATCAGTAATGTCCCATCAACATATTTTAACATTGCATGCTTTCTGTTCGCCGAATGATCTTCTCACTAAATGCTCTGCTGCACTTTGACCTCTATAAGTTCCCAAAATTGACCATTATAGAAAGTCTTTTTTATAACCACAATGTTTAGGATGATCAGAAAGTGTTTTGTAAAATATGCCATGCCATTACTTGGCCATTTGAGTGATCCACATCCTGTTGCATTCAATTTATTGTAGAACACTCTGGTGCCCCTTGCAATGGGTTTTATTTGCGCTATATCAAGCATTATATTTAACACTTTAATACAGTTGCTAGACTGCTACCTGATTATCTCACTGCAATCGTTGCTCTGGGTTCCTGCCAGCCCCTGTTGTTAATTTTGCATACATACTGTGGTGAATGGTCCTTTTCGAGGATTTGAGTTGAGCAGCTTATAGATGGCTTGATCTTTGGACATAGAACCCTTTGTTATTTCTTGTATTTGCGTGCTCTCTAGTAATATTTGGACTTGTAAACTTTTGCCCAGACGTTGCTAGCACCTTGTGGTGTATTGCGTTGGTCCTGAAGGAAAAAGTTACTTACCTTCGTAAACCCTCTTTCTGGTGGATAATCTATCTAATCCCAGATTCCTTACCTTTAGAATATCCCCAGCTGCCAGACTGCATCCGGAACTTTTATTTTTTTTTATTTTTAGAATAGTCCCTGCTGGCCAGTAAGTGTTGTCTTGTGGTTCTGTATCGACTCCGCCCCATCAAGGGACGACTGGAGCTGCATATAGGTGCCACCCAAGTGCGCTGATGTGTAGGCTCCTTTTGGACGTCGTCCAAGTCCTCGGACACTGAGCCCAAAAACACATTTTCATTCCAGTATGCGAATCTCGGATTTGGGACCTTTTCAGATGGAAAAGAGTCCTTTCCACAGAACTGGGAGGTGGGAGTGTGGTGAGGAATCTGCAGTTAGAGTATCCACCAGGAAGAGCGTTTTACTGGAGGTAAGTAACTTGTTCTTCTAATGGATAATTTTAACTGCAGATTTCTCACCGTTCGAATAAATAACAAAGCAGTACCTCCCCAGATGGTTGGTGTGTGGAATGGCTCAGACCTTCCCGTCGGACCCGGCTATGAAGGCAGTAGTGCTTTGTGAACGTGTGCACTGATGTCCGCATTACAACCTCACAAATATCCAAGACAGGCACTCCTCATGCTAACGCAGTGGTAGCAGCCTTGGTGCTGATGGAACGGGCCCTCAACTCTTCTGGAGGCTGCTTTTTGGCCATCTCGCACCTGATATTAATGCAGAAGACTATCTATCTAGACAGTTTTAGTTTCTGCACCGCTTTGCCTATCTTTTCCCCAGGGAAACCCACAAGGAGATGATCGTCCACCTGATGGTCTTTGGTGCAATCAATGTAAAAGCTGAACGCTCTTTTGGGATCCAAATGTTGGTATGTCTCCTCCTCTTTTGAGGGGTGAGGTGGGGCAAAGAACATCAGAAAGTGAGATTGTCTGGTGTGAAAGAAGGCCACGTCTTTTAGGAGAAAGGCTGCGCTGTTGTCCTCAGCACCAGGTTGTCAAGAAAGAAGGAGGTATTAGGCAGCTGGACTGAGAGTAGAGAGAAGTTCACTCATAAGACATACTGAGGTTGTCATGAAGAGAAAGACAGTCTTCAAGATCAGGAGACGTAGGAAAAAGCTGCGCAGCAGGTTAGCAGGAGTACACACAAGGAGAATTAGGACCAAATTAAGGTCCCACTATGGCATCACAAAATGTTTGGAAGGAGACATGTGGACCAACCATTGAGAAAACGTACCAAAACAGGTGATTTGAACAAGGACAGCTGGTCCAATAGACGCAAAAAAAAGAGTGAAAGGTACCTTTAACAGAGCCCACTGCAAGTCCTTGATGTACCAAAGACAAAACAAACTTGTGGCAGTTTATCTTGCAAGGGGTGCTTCTTATGGGTGCACACCAAGCCTGATTTTGTAGGACACCTGGCTGGCAAGATTACCTCTTTCGCGGGAGGTAGGTGGGTTGCAGTCAACTGCCACCTCTCAATCTCCATGCATGGAGGTGTAGAATGTGCAGGCCTGGGTTCAAGACGCTGCCTGACAGAAACTCCTCCCGTTCTCGATCGGCTGCAGAACTCTGGGTAGGAGAGGTAGCCTCGGGGAAGTATACAGGAGTCCCATACTCCACTCTAGGCAGAGTTACTGAGAGATAGAGCCTTCTTGGGAACTCCAACATGCATAATCCCTGGTGGGGAAGAGATCGAGCCACCTCCAGGTATAGCTGTCAGTGATCTGCTAGGCGTAGGTCGTCCTTCCTGGCATTTAAAAATCCTGCCGGGTGGTATACGGTCAGAGAGATGCCCTGACAATTCAGCGAAGTCCAGAGGCACCTGGGGCCACTTGTACGTAGCTTTTTTGTTTGTTGCATACGACCCGATTCACAGAATCGGGCCGTTTGAGATTGGAACAGAATCAAATTTTGCGATTCGGTAACCTATTACCGACTTGCAAAATGGGTTAGCAATTCAGTATTAGGAAGGGGCGTGTTAAGGGCTCTGTTCCTAATAGCGACTTGCAAGGTATGTACGAATGTTTTGCGACCGAAATGCTATCACAAAACATTTGCATTTTACTGCCTACTTCAAGCAGGCAAATGGGAAGGGGTACGCAGGTAATCCCCTTCCCCTAGGTGAATGCATGTGAAAACATTTTTATGAGCAGGCAGTGGTCCCAGGGACCACTGCCTACTCTTTAAAAATGAAACTGAACTTTTGTTTTTGGAATGCATGCCATTTTTATTTATGGATAACGGGCTGCATTTAAAAAAAAAAAAAAAAAAAGAACGTTGCTTTATTTAAAAGCAAACACAGACATTGTGGTCTGCTGTCTCCATGAGGCCACCATCCCTGTGTTTTTAGAAATTCTCAATTGGTCGCAAATTGTGACTTACCTCATAAATAATAATGAGGTAGGTCAATTGCGACCCCATTAGGAATCACTAAATGTGTCATGGGCTCATTTGTACATAGGTGTTTGCGATTTCCTAATAGCGAATCACAAAAATTCACTATTAGGAACTTGCAAAATGAAACCTACGTACATGTGGCCCCTGGCCTCTTGGCACAGAGCCCAGGAACTCTCCCCACCCTGATTTTTGCAATACCATGTGGCTGTGGTGTTCTCGGTGAGGACCTCTACCCCTTGATGGACGGCAGTAGGGCTTTCAATGCCTCGCAAATGGCCTGCAGCTCTAGGAGGTTGATCTGCAGCAGGCCTCCACCGGAGACCATAGTCATCTGATCTCACCCTCCCCCAAATGAACTCCCTAGCCCAGCAGTGACACGTCTGTCACCATCGTCCGCTCTGGGTGGCATAGGGGTCTGCTGCTGGTCCAACTGCAGATCTTTTGCAGTCTCCTCTTAAACCTGCATGGAGTCGACAGGTTCCGATAGTGCTGGGCCCACTGAGACTTCAGATCCCTTTGCAGAACCCGCATATGCCACCTAACATGTGGATGAGCAGGATGGAGGAGGCCAAAAAGAGAAAAAGCCAGAGAAATCCTCACTGAGATCCAAGACTGAGGCTGAAACATCTGGATCATTGCCTAAATGTCCTGATCTCGTTCTGGATGAAAGGCCCAAAAGTGCACTGTATCCAGAATGGCTCCAATGGAAGGGAGCGTCAGCGAAGGACTAACTGTGACTTCAGGTGGTTGATTGTAAACGATGTAAGGAGGTTCACTGTCTTCTGGAGGGGGTCCACAACTAACTGTGGCGAGCATGTATTTAACAGCCGGTCGAGGTAGGGGGAAGACTGGTACTCCAAAGGTACGCTGTGACCACGGCCATCACCTTTGTGAGCACTCCTGGGACACGGGTGGGCCAGAAGGGAGCACGGAAAAGTAAAAGTGCTCATAGCCCACTTTGAACTGCAGGTAACTCCTGTGGGTCTGCAAGACAGGGATATGGAAATAAGTGTCCTACAGGTCCAGCGCCACCATACAATCTCCTGGATGCAGGGCAGAGAGAACCTGGGCCAGCATGAGTATCTTGAATTTGTCCTTCCGCAGGAAGAAGTTGAGGGTCAAAGAGCTCAAATAAGGAGAAGGCCTCTAGCTTTTTTTTGGCACTAGGAAATAACGTGAATAACACACAGGTCTGATCTCTGAGGCCGGGACCCTCTGTCTAGCCCATTTGTCCATTTTGCTGCAAAAAGTTCAGGCTGTTTTCGAAAAATGGCCCTCTGAAAGCCGCTCTGATGTAGGTGGAAGAGGTGGTGGGGCAGAAAAGAATGGCAGGGTGTAATTCTGTTGTATTGTCTGCAAGACCCTCCTGTTGGATATTACAACTTGCCACTTGTGGAGAAAATGAGTAATCCTGCTGGCTACGGTGTGGTTATGCACAGCTAAGGACCAAGTAAAGTGGCTTCAGATGCTGCTGCTGGAGGGGCCGGAGACTGGGAAGTTCGCTGACCCTGCTGGCCTGAACGTTGTCCCCTACCCCGACCCTAGATGGACTGCGGTGTCTGTTGTGGGGGAGGTGGGCCTTGATGCTGGCGGAAGGCGAAATCCCTATCGATACCTCGAAATGTGCAGCATTTTAGAAAGACCGAGGGAGTGCATAGTAGTTTCTCTCTTTAAAGTTCTCGGGTTTGGAGTCAGCCTTCTAGCCAAAAAGGCAAGACCCATCAATAGTCATATTCATGAGTGATGCCTGGATATCGCACGAGAAGCCCATGGATCTCATCCATGTGTGGGGCCGAAGAACAACGCTTGTGCCAAACGCTCTGCCTAAGTAATCTGCTGTGTCCAGGCCTAACCAAATGAAGTACTTATCCACATCCTGGCCATCTTGAATGGTCTGTGCCAAATTGGCGCAAAATTCTTCTGGGACTGTAGGTAATATTTCAGAGACTGAGTTCCACAATGTGAGGGAGTAGCTTCCAAGCAAGCAGCTGGCATTGACTGATCTGAGAGCGAGGCTAGTGGAAGAAAACACCCAATTTCCAAATGCCTCATTTACAGGTGGGCAAGAGCACGGTTTGGTCCAGGTGACCATGTGGGTGTCAGTCAGGGCTTTGTTGAAGGCACTAGGTGTTCATATGAGGATTGTTCAGGTTGTAACACTTTGTGAGGACATTGTTTTTTAGCTCCAAGGAAGGGAATAGCAAATCTAAGACACAGGCTCCCCATCTAAGAACCATGGCAAAGGAAGCATACTCTTCCGTGGAAAGGCTGTTGAGAGGGAGGTAGGAGACCAGTCCTGTGTCACAGGAAGCGTCCAGCCCACTGGCCTCTTGCGGGTCATATAAAAAAGTGTCATCATCATATCGTCAGGAGAATTCGTCCTCACCATCACCACACAAAGGTAGGTGGCTCTGGTCCGAGTCCGATCTGAAAAGTTGTTAGAATACTAGAAGGTGGCTCCTTGTCAAAGGCACTGTCTTAGCAGATTCAGAATATATGGGGGGCTGGGTGCATAGGTAATGAGCTCAAGCATGACTTCGGACGAGGTAGAGACAGATTTGGCTCAGAGTCAGATAAAACTATTGGATTGAAGTCATCCTTCAGAATAGATCCTGGTGCCAGGCGTGGAGTCTGATCTGAACCCGAAGCAGGACCAGGAGGCATAGACTGCACCAAGCATGGACCTGCTGTGGGAATCCAACCAGATTAACCCAAAAATTTGGGGTGCATCGGAATCCACTGCAGAACCTGCTTTTCAGTCGGGTACCGTAAGCGAGACCATGGGGCACTGTGATATCCTTGTGACTTCTCAAACAGAGAGTGGTGAGGCTGGGACAAGGCCTGCTTGGACTTCTTGTATTTCTTTTTGGATTTAGACTTACTCAATGATGTGGAGTGTGACTACAACATGTAACAGATCGGCATTGGGAGAGGTAATTGGTCCATGTCCTTGAGCGACTTCCTTCATTGCTCACGATATACAGCTTAGCCTTGCAGTCCTGGATTGCCTTTGGGTGCATTGAGGTGCACTCCTTCCACGGTTTGGAGTTGTGGCCTGACCCCAAACACCAGACACACACACCTCTTGGGTGTCTGTCAAAGAAATTTGTTTGCGACATCCCCTACAAGGCTTAAACCTTTTAGTTTTAGAATGGGACATATTCCCTTGCACACTGGAAAAAAATATTAGTGAGCGAAAAAGTCAACTGCTGAGAAAAAGAGGGCCCTTGCTCTGGGTCAACATACAAAAACGTGGAAATAAAGGAACTGACACCAGTTCCCTTGGGTAGTACATATATGCGGCTCCAGTTGTCACTTTCAGGGCAG
This sequence comes from Calotriton arnoldi, assembly GCA_963921515.1. NCBI lineage: Eukaryota > Metazoa > Chordata > Amphibia > Caudata > Salamandridae > Calotriton > Calotriton arnoldi. Next base: position 176,133 of record CAWUFW010006066.1, read on the forward strand.
AGAGGAGTCAATGCGGACACCAACTATTAGTACATGGGCTATGCTGAAAAATCTTCTGGATCCAGTCTGGCGCCTGGGGATATCTAAAGGTGAGGAATCTGCAGTTAGAAGTATCCATTAGAATTACCTGTGCTGGTCAACCTATATTTAAATTACAAGATTTTCAGCTTAGAATGTATAGCTCAGGTTTGGCATACTTTATTTTCAGTTTCTTAGTCTCCTATTCAATATGAGTTTCCTGCTTAACGTTGCTACCAATAGAGTGTCATGTGTTCAGAGAGAGTAACTAAATGGAGTATTCCATTACTGGTGGCTCAGAGACAAAAGTGGTAAATGATATTCCCAAACCATTGTGGAGATTACCAGTTTTGGTGGCCCCTTCCATATCTTCATTAGCAGACCTCTAAAATGTTAATAAGTGGCATTTGTACAAGCCTAATGGAAGATGTATTGCCACAAAAGTCTGTTGTCAAGATACAAACAAGAACAAATATCTTCAAAGACATCCTCTTTTTTGCCAGTCTCAAACCAAAGACTTTGCTGTCCTGTAACAGGGAGACATTTTGCTTTTTTGTCATATAGCAAACACCCTTTTCTGCTTCTGAAGCGTAACGAGACCTATTGTTGGAGTCCTGGGGCAATAATTGAATCTTGGACAATATCTGTGATGGGTACTGATCCTTCTGTCTCTCCAAAACATCAAATCTCTCCTGAGATGGCAGCATGGATGCAGACAGTGCCAGGCCTGAAATTAATGAATCAGCCATATTTCTTCACTTTATGTATTAAACAAATCCTGGATAGCCTCCGCCACTGATACCAGCAGTGGCATTGTATGAGATGCTATCTGTGGTGCTATCAAAGAACGTGCAAGCAAAGAATAGAGAAGCGCCTTTGGTTTTGGAAGCCTTGGATTAGTCGAGGCTGAAGCGAAAGCCAGAGGGACCAGTGCAGAGATGTGCTAAAAACCCCAGTGTTCTTGCAAGGAGTGTTGGAAACCAGCGGAGGTGGTTGGGCTATGTAGGCAAAAACCTGGCCATTGCCTCTTCAAGAGGCTCTTTCTTTAGGTTTAGAACCTGATGGGAAGGAATAAACCTGGTTGATTATATATGTTCTTGGAAGTGTTCTACCTAGTGGAACTTCTTTAATTAGAGTTGGGGAAGATGGTTGAGTGGTGGAAAGAACCTATTTCTCAACTGAATTTGAGCGATGTTTAAGCCATTTGTACTATCTTTATGTTTCAAATGGTGTGGACTGCAGTCTTCCCAGTTGTGAGCGAGCCCCATCTGGCATGGTGGAGTGTTTAAAGTGGGGGAGGGAGGACATGTCAACACATCCAGTAGCACCTGATTGCTTCCTGAGCCTAACCATTACGGCACATCCAACTGCCTATTGTTGACATGAATATTTTCCCAATTGTCTGTCTGGAGATGTTACATTAAATGGGACATCCACTGGAGGAAACGTTAAGACTGTGAGCAGTGTGGCATTTTAGGTATTTCCCGTGAATGAATATTTGTTTCTTAGGAGGATTTGAAGGGGTTCCCTTCTAACAGTCTCTTGAGGAAGCTTTATTTTTTTATTTATTTTTTGTAACAATCACAACGCAACGCTTGCTAACTACTTACTTTTACCTGCCTAGTGGTTGCAGACCATCATTTTTCAAATAGAAGCATTGTTTAAGGTTACAATGCATTCTCAGTCTTCACCTGTCCACCAGTAGGGTTCATGTAAAGATAGACCAATGCATAGTCGACAGCAGTTGGGCTGAATGCTACAAGTGTATCCATTTCTTAGTATCTACTAGCTTTCCCTCCCCCCTCCCCCCCCCCTGCTCAGTTTGTGAGCATCTCCTCTGGATACAGAGGCCTTCAGTTGTATAACTGTGCATATTTGTGAAGACAAAGCCATTCAGCAGCACCTCTAACAGTAATAAACCTCCCATGCCTAACTCCTCTCAAACCCCCATCCAACCCGCAACTCTGTTGACTTTGTGACATGGACACGTTTTGTTCCCAGCGGTCCTGTGGTGCCAGAAAAAGCACCTTATAGGGGGGTGCTAAAACTGATACTCACTTTCTGAATTTGAAAAATAAAACTTCACAAAGTTATCATTCTTTAAGGCTAATTTTGTTTCAATTTACAGACCTGCTCAAAAATTAAAGTGCAGCATGTAAACAAGTGCCACGCCATAGCTTACACATCTGATACATTTGCTTATTTCTGTACATTCGGTTACCTTCATATTTTATTACGCTGAACCTTGCTGTGGCAAGTCTTTTGCAAGATGTGCCTGAGATTATATTAACTAATATTAAAGGTACAGTACAAGCAGTGCAGCCTCAAATGCCAATATGTGGAGAGGTTTGGAGTTACATTTCCATATTCCGTAACCACCTAGCAACAAAGTTGGCTCTTATAAATTTGAATGATTGTACAGAAAAAGTGACACTGTGATGATCATTTCACTTCAGAAATCCAAGTTTGATCACTTCTTTCTTTACTAAAAATGTTTTTATTCTTAAATTATTTCCTTACTTGCACAGGTCTCATAACTCTACAGGAGCTCCATCAGCAGGTGTTGAAAGGCCGAGGAAAGTTTGCTCAGGACGTTAGCCAGTGAGTATCATATTAGTTTATTTTTCTGCTCTTGGCTTGATTTCCTGCATTTCATTTGACGTGTGCAGGAACTGCAACCCACACTTTGGTTATCCATTTTTTCTCCACCCTTCTATCCTTGTTCAGAGATGATCTCATCCGGGCAATTAAAAAGCTGAAAGTTCTAGGAAATGGATTTGGAATCATTCCAGTAGGCGGAACATACCTGATCCAGTCTGTGCCAGCAGAACTCAACATGGATCACACTGTCGTACTCCAGTTGGCAGAGGTGAGATAATCTGTGAACATAAGAGAGTGTCAGCCTGTAGGAGGTTTGCATCACCAGAGTTTATTAACCCCAGTTAATTTTGGAAAAGTCCATCCTCTTCGTCACCCACGTACTGTTGAATGCTTCAATATAGAAATCTCGATCAAACACTTGGGAAACAACCCGTACATGTTCCTTACGAAAACCATTCTTATGTGGGTAACCCATCTGCTTTCTTGTTTTATGGATGAGTTTCTCCCTATCACCTCAATCACCGTTCCTGACTGAGGACAGATGAATGGAACTCTTCTTCTAGTTGCAGTTTCACAGTTAGACCAATTTAAAAATGTGTGGGGTAGGATAAGTAGTTTTTATTCTGCCCTCCTGCCACCTGGTATGTGGAGTGGTCTCTGCAAGTCTATTCATTATACATATTTATGTGCTCAGATTTCTGTCTATAACAGGTCATGTAGATTCATCAGGACAATTGATTTAAAGGGCCCTGGAAATGTTTTTAGAGAGCTGGACCGTGAAGGTGAGTGGCACTTGAATGCACCGACATGGACCAATCCTTTGAATCCACCCTGTCCAATATGAGGTTGCTGGCACCTGTAAAAACTCATGCATGATGTTGAGTACTAGGATTGTTGAAACATGAGAACCCTTAGAGCACTTAAACTCTAAACCCGTCATGGGTTATTTCACAGAAAATTGTAGAAACAATTGCAGACATCAGTGAGACAGATGCCTATTAAGTCTGCCTGTCTCCATATTTATTCTTTTTCTCCATGAAAACAATTCTAGGGGGGGTGCTTTGAAGCACTTGGAAAGCAGGGCTGGACATTTGCATGCAGTCATAAAGATAGAGTAGTACTACTGTAATTAATTCGACTTTGCAATGAATAAATATAAAAGAAAGGCTTCTAAAGTTGAATATTAACTGCAGTGAGGAGAATTCACTCCCAGTTTTAACCTGCATTTTAATTGATACATTTAGAAACCAGACCTGCATTTGATTTCAGCAAGCATGTGGAACAGATAAATTGTTAGCGGCATAATTCAATTATTTTTCGGTAGCTCACATTGCTTTGCTGTTTATACGTAGTTATTACCAGGCCTCGAAGCTAGTTGTAGTTAATGACTGGATGTTTGCCGTCCAGTAGGAGTAATCCTTGAACACTGATCGACAAGCTTTGAGCCAGAGAGGCTATCTCAGTGCTTCATTTGAGGGATGCAAGTATTCTGACAACTATGCCAGATGGCACCAGAGAAGTGGTGAATGTGGCATTTAAGCGAACAGATCGACAATGTCCTAATGTCAGAAATGCCATTGTGGGGCTCGGTTTTACACCGCAACCTGCAGCAGCTATAATGATTTAAAAGATGGGATACTATAGGAATATCGAATTTGGTATATGTGGGAGATGGTCAGCTGGCATCAAAACATTCTCAGATTTGAAGGGGGAGTTCAACCATGCACATAGGGAGAGGTGTGGCGCAGCGGCCACACCGACTGACTCCAGAGTGCGGGGATCACAGTTCGATCCCCGGCGCCAGCTGCAGCTCAGCATCATGCGACTCCGGGCAGTAGCTCACTTAATCTTCCAGATGGCCCCCAGCGCCTTGAAACATTAAGGGGCGATATGTACGCGCTTTACAAGTCAGTATTATTATACATTTGCAATTCTTCAGGTACATACAGGCTTCACAAATGCTCCACAAGGACCTGTTGAGTGTGCAGAAGGAATGTCTCCTCCGTTGAGTATCCAAGAAGAGAAAGGTCACTCATGGGGTTCCACAGAGCTGCGCTCATCACGGTCTCCTATTTTGTTTAATAATATGTACTTCCTTTAAATTCCTTGATTCGTTGTGGGTGGGTGTGTGTGCCTTATGCAGATGACACCGCTGTTTTTTAGCTTAATCATCCTGTGGAAGAAATTCAGAATCATTTTAACCCCCGTTTCTCTGCCGTTCAGTTATGCATGAGCCATAATAAGCTCAAACTGAACCCAGAAGACTGAGCTTTTGATTGTGGTCCGGTATCTTCTTGAATGGCTAACTTCTGGCCTGATAATCTTGGCTTTCCCCCTTGAACCTCTGGAGTTGCTTAATTGTCTGAGCTTTAAGCTAGACAAATAACTATCACATGAAGAGCAGTTCAATTGAGTGATATCCTATTGTATTGGCTTAAATTACTGAGGAAACGCTTGAAAGTAATCTCACTTAAACACAGGCACACAGCATCAATCCTCAAGGATTGACCTTGAGGGCGGTCTCGCTGGATTTACAGACTGGGTGACTAGTGCTGTGGACTTGTTAGCGCCGTCTAACCCTCCTAGGCTTTCTAGGTTGTCTCCCTCTAAACCGTGGTTCACACCGGAACTTAAACTGCTCAAGCATGATTGCAAAGTTCTGGAGCGGAGGTGGCGCCGCAGAAACTTTTGTCCAGCAGCTAAGCTACAACTGAGGCGCAAACAAAAGACCTACTATGAGGCCATAATCCAGGCTAAAAGGTGCTTTTATTCTGCTCGCATTGACTCTGCCAACAATAATGCCAAGGAAATCTTTGCTATTGTTCAGAACTTCATGTCACCTATTGCTCAATCAAATACGTCTCCCTCGACTGATTCCTGGTGCGACAGTCTCTCCTGTTTCTTCAGGGATAAGATCTGTACCATACAAGCATCTTTTACCCCATGCGACAGTGTCTTAGGGACTGGGTCGGTGACATCCTTGACCCACCATACCCACCTCCTTCAGGCTTTCAGCCCCGTGGACCTGTCTGAATCTCTTAAACTCTTAAGGGGCCTGAAGTCAGGCTCTCCCGTGGACCCTTGTCCAGCCAGACGGTTGGCGACAGCCGCTGAGACTATTAATGCCGAAGTGAACGGTATTATCAATCTGTCCCTACAGAAAGCTTGTGTCCCGGCTGCTTGGAAGCGGGCCAAGATTCTTCCCCTTCTAAAGAAGCCTTCCTTAGACCCCCTTAGCTTAGGGAACTACCGCCCTATTTCCCTCCTGCCCAGTTTAGCTAAGGTCTGTGAGAAGGTAGTGACTAAACAACTTACTGAGTTTGTCGAAAGTGCAGGCCTCCTGCACCCGGCACAGTCAGGGTTTAGGGCTGCCCACAGCACCGAATCAGCCTTGGTCGAGGTCTCGGAAGCCATCCGGGAGTGTTTGGACGCTGGTGGTAGGGCGGCATTGATATTGCTCGACCTATCGGCGGCGTTTGACACGGTCCCGCACTCACGGCTTCTCTCGCGACTCACCGACATAGGGGTCTCTGGTTCAGTATGGCGCTGGATCAAGTCCTTCCTGGACGGACGGGTCCAACAGGTCTGGCTTCCGCCGGCCTCTTCTGCTCCCCAGACAGTGACCACAGGGGTCCCCCAAGGGTCTTCCCTTAGCCCCCTTCTGTTTAACGTTTATGTCACACCATTGGTCTACTTGGCGGAAGAACTGGGAGCAAAGATCATCGCTTACTCGGACGATACCCAGCTTCTTTTTACATGGGAGAAGAATACGGACTCAGTCTCTTCTGCGAAGCACTGCTTATCTTCCATTTTTAAATGGCTGGCCTCCTCGCAGCTCAAATGCAACGAGGAGAAGTCCGAGATCCTTCTCTTCGGGAATTTTCCCCCTAAGTTTAGGGATTCCCTCTGGCCAGTAGAATCCCCTATGCCCACCTCTATCGGGAAGCCCGTTAAGAATTTGGGGGTTTGGTTTGAGGAGAACCTTGCATTTCACACGCAAGTTAAGAAGCTTGCCGGCACGTGTTTCGGCCTTCTGAAAACCCTTAGGAAATTTCTCCCCCTTCTGCCTAGGGCCGCAAAAGAGACAGTTATCCGTGCCCTCATTCTTTCCCGGCTGGACTACGCTAATGCGCTCTATGTGGGGATTCCTGCTGAAAAAGCTGCAGGTGGTCCAGAATGCGGCAGCCAGGCTTCTTCTTGATTTGCCTTTCAGAAGTAGTGTGAGCCCTTATCTGCGCTCCTTGCAGTGGCTGCCCGTTACGGCAAGGGTAAAGTTCAAATCACTAATCATTGCCCACTGTGCACTCTACGGCCAAGGACCTACTTACCTGCAAAAACGTTTCTCCTTCTATGCCCCTGTGAGACAATTACGCTCTTCGTCTCAGCTTCTGGCTCTGGTTCCCTGTTTTAAATGCCAGAGGTTAGGTGGCACCTCGCTCGCCCGGAAAGCTGCCGTGGCCTGGAACGCCCTTCCCTTTGTGCTTCGGAACATTAAAGATCCACTGACTTTTAGAAAGCCCTTGAAAACTCATCTCTTTGCCTAGGTTTCTTTCTTCCCACCCCTCGCTGGCTCCACGCCGGGACACTCCTGAGTATCTGTGCGCGTTATAAAAATAAATAACATAACACCTTCTAAGCTACTGAATCAACTACAATGTATCCAGAATACCGCTTGAAAGAAAATGCCTCTTTTTGTATGGTCACCCCAAGTTTTTGGACTGATTCCGCTGGTTTATTGACTCAGAGTACACTGAGGCCTGTTAATCAGATCTTAGTACCTGCGCCCTTACCCTTAAACTGGTATGTCGAATTAGCTCTTACCCAATTGGCTAAGCTAACTTACCTTTAAATGGTACCCAGGGCATGCAAGTTAATACAGCACTGGTTGTGCCATCTTGCGTGCTACCCTAGTAAAACAAGACTCCTAGCTCGCTATTCTCAGGCTGGAAGAGCAGTTTAACCTGCTAGCCCACTTTGCTGTTTAAAGTTATGGCAAACACCACTCTCACAGAGGGGGCCCCTTAAATTGTATGTAGGAAGAGAACAACAGGTGAAATAAGCAAACTACTCAAACAAAAGTTCTCTGCCTGTATGGGTCTAGATGCGCTAAAGAGTCGCTGATTTATATACACCCATGAAGCTGGCTTACTGACAAAAGTACACCACAAAAGGGATATCAAAACATATCAAAATGTATTAATAATTAATACACATTGTGCAATTGTTAAATAAGATATAAAAGAGATAAATCACATCCCACCTCACAATCACTCGACCGATCAAACAACAACAAACCTCACAATCACTCGACCAATCAAACAACAACAACTCATACTCACACGTACTCATACGTCCTAAAATTCAGAAGTTCACCCATACAGAAAGCACCAAAGTCAGCAAAATAACAGATGGACCAACTGTGCCCTCCGCTGTTAACATCAATGATGATTCTTTAGGGCATATAAATCATTTAAAACAAAAATGGCATAGCAAATCTGACAAAAGAAATAGAAAAAACAATACATAAATAAATCCATAAGGTTAAGATCATGTACAAGCAATTTGGAAATGTGATCAAAAGTTTTTTTTATGTGGTCCAAGAAGTAGTTCAAACGCCGACGCGCGTTTCGGTGTTTGACCCGAAAGTTATGGCAAAGCCAGACTTTCCCCCCTGGTATATGTGTACGTCACCCCTATGGCAGGCCTATCGAGTCCTCAGGCAGGGTGCAACATATGCCATGGGCAGAATGTGTAATTTCACATGTTGTGATAGTAAATACTGTGAAAAAGCTTGGTCGCCCAATTGCCGAGTTCAGAGTTACACGCTGACCCCCCCTCAGCTGCGCTAACTCTGGAACGGTGCGACAGTGAGTAATCCAAGTTATCAAACAACTTGTTACATTAAGCCAGACTTGATTCTCAGGTCAAAATTAATGTAACACGTTGCATTGTGCAACTTTAGCAAAGTTGCCACTTTGTTGCCTTTAGTCCCCTGTGCCCATAGTGGTTGCTCACTGGGTCCTGCCGCCGAGACAGCTTTCTGCCTTCGTGAGAAGACGTGCCAACGACAAGAAGGATACAATGGGGGCCTGCTATGGAAGGAGATGTCACCTCCCACCTGCAGGAAGCCACACAGGTGTCGGCCCAAAAGGCAAGCTTTATAGAAACCAGACAAGAAGGATACAATGGGGGCCTGCTATGGAAGAAGATGTCACCTCCCACCTGCAGGAAGCCACACAGGTGTCGGCCCAAAAGGCAAGCTTCAAAGGAGAAACCACCTTTGAAGGGCAAATGGTAAGACTTGGGAGAGGGGCTGCCCATTGTTCAGGTAGACGGACTGGCACTAGGGAAAGGAGACGTGAAACCAGTTACCAAACTGGTTTTCCAGGGGCATGTAGCTCCCTTGGTAGCCACCCCTCTTGGCTGGGCCAGGAAGCTCCACAAGCTGGGAGAGTGGTCCTGCCATATTGGAAGTAGGCAAAATGGTGTATCCTGGGATGCCCAAATGCCACACGTCACATTAAATGGTCATCAGGTGGGAGGAAACCTGGTAGCCATGGGCCACCAACAGCATCCTGCCCTGAGATAATTTTCTGAGCATAAGTAGGGCACCCCAAACTCAGATGTTGACTGGAAGGACTGCCCTGCTGTACAGTCGTGGACTGCACCTGCTAGCTAGCAAAGAAGAGGGGCTGTGTCTGCTGTATCCTTCTAAAAAGAAGTTGTCAAATTGTATACAAAAGATCCTAGGCAACTATATGTTTTAACATGAATTTAACTCCATTTTCGTACTATTGGGGCATCGATTAAAATGATCAGAGAAACAGCTTGACTCACATTTCATGCATTTATCAAAATTGTTTTTATATAACTTTACATGTATAATATAACAGATTTAAATATCATCTAAAAAATCATCCGGATTATTTTTAATACTACTTAGTCGTACAAACATTCATACTCTCTCATCCTTCCATACAGTACATAGTCATAGACTTGCATAGTTATAACATGCTTATCTTTATGAACCATCAAAAGCTTGATAATGTAATGTTCATAGAAATGAATTTGGATCATGGGCCTTTTGATCAAAAATTTAAACAATCCCTAGGGAGTATTGTCTTCCTCCTTAGACGGATTTGTCAATCGTAGGTTATAGAATTCATTCCTCTACGCGAGTTTCGGCTGGAAGCCTTCATAAGGAAGCCACACATTAGCCCAACAAGTCCTGTATCTGTAAACAACATAGCGCACTTATTAATAGTCATTTGTACTCTAAGTTCATGCTGTGCCACCTTTCGTTTCATAGTGGTCATAGAGGTATGGATCCATAGACATGTGTATGTCACATGAAGCCAACATATTTGAGTGCTCCAAGACACAAAAAGAGGTGAAAGGAAGGTGATTGATCAATAATTAAAAGATACCAGATCTAACCAAAGGGTATAGGAGTGGGTACAATCCAAGGACGCATACAGTCTCTAATAGACAAAAGAACGAGTGGCCTGGAAATGTTGACATGGGTGTTGAAGAAATGAAAAACATGTGAAAGCATAGATGTCATGCACCACTCCCCTTCGTGGCATGAATAAATTCCTATACCAAAGGGGATGATGGACGGAGCGTTTGAGCAAATCAAACACTCACCCCCAGTCAACTGATCTGGGTTTAATCCATCATCATTCTTTAGCTCACTCCACCACCCCAGTTCAGACATGGCCATATGCAAATCAGTCTGACCCTGTGCCTCATGGGAACAGTCCAGCCCGAACTGCCAAGCCATGTCTTCCCTGGACCGGAAACAAGCATCCTGGGACCGGTTTCGGGTTCATAACCCTCATCAGCCAGGCTATCTTGAATCCAGTGGCAAAGTGAGCAAGGGACCCACGTCTGGGCATACCCTGCCAACTTAGGGCGAACAAAGCGATACCAAAGGGGATGATGGACGGAGCGTTTGAGCAAATCAAACACTCACCCCCATTCAACTGATCTTGGTTTAATCCATCATTCTTTAGCTCACTCCGCCACCCCAGTTCAGACATAGCTATATGCAAATCAGTCTTGACCCTGTGCCTCATGGGAACAGTCCAGCCCGAACTGCCAAGCCATGTCTTCCCTGGACCGGAAACAAGCATCCTGGGACCGGTTTCGGGCTAACAGCCCTCATCAGCCAGGCTAGCTTGAATCCAGTGGCAAAGTGAGCAAGGGACCCACGTCTGGGCATACCCTGCCAACTTAGGGCGAACAAAGCAAACACAAGGAGATGATGGACAGAGCGCTGAAACTTTTCAGACACTCACCCCCAGTCACAGATCTGGGTTGAATCCATCATCGTTCTTTAGCTCACTTTGCCACCCCAGTTCAGACATAGCTATATGCACTGAAGCATGCATTATGCCATCCATGGGAGACCACTCAAATTGTGACTACTGGCCTGCCATTGCAGCCTGTGTATCTGGTGCTAGCACCACCTACGACAGATACAGACTTACGCCTCCTGAAACAACAATGCAAGAAATTAGAGCGAACGTGGAGGAAAGATCTCACTCGATAAGAAATCACATTACAGAGCGGCCATGGCAACTTACAAAGCAGAAATAAAAAGAGCCCAAGCCGCCTACTATGAGGAGAAAATCTCACTATCATCCAACTCCTCTAGAGAAATATTCCGCATCGCAAAAAAACTCCTTAAAGCCCCCGACCCCCCGGTGGCACCAGACTCATCCGGACGCCGCTGCAATGAACTTGCAGAATTCTTTTTCACCAAAGTTCAAAACATTCTTAGGCACCTCCCACAACCGGACTTCGATTCAATATCCAAGCCCTTGGACCCTGAACCACAGGATAGTCACTTCCATCTCCAGACTTACCCCCGCTCACTCAGGAATCACTCCTTCCCATTTTATACTCTGTCAAGAGCGGATCACCACTCGACCCGGCTCCCCCCAACATTTTGAAACTGGTAGCACCTACAGTTGCCACCCCCCTATCACTAATGTGATTAATGCTTCACTAGCTTCAGGAATAGTACCGCAGGACTGGAAAAAAGCAATGGTAAAAGCATTACTAAAAAAGCCTCACATGGACACAGCGGAATTGGGCAACTACCGCCCTATCTCGCTCCTCCCCGGAGTCAGCAAAGTTGCAGAAAAATACGTCAACCTCACACTTTCTGCATTCCTCGAATCTCACAAACTGCTCCACCCCTCACAAACAGGCTTCCGCTCTGGCCAAGGCACAGAGACATCCTTGTTAGCGGTGGTGGAAGAAGCAAGAGAGATCCTAGACTCCGGAGAATCTTCCGCCATAATCCTCCTCGACCCCAGCGCAGCCTTCGACACAGTGAACCACTGTATCCTGGTTCATCGTCTCAAGAAGGTGGGAGTGGTAGGTACGGCCCTATCCTGGCTCCGATACTTCCAGGTATTCGAAGGCGATATTCTATCTAAACCCTTCCCGCTGCAGTGTGGAGTCCCTCAGAGGTCGTCCCTGAGCCCCACTCTTTTGAATGTATATATGGCCCCTCTGGCGAATATTGTATCCCCCTTTGGAATCCATATAGTTACATATGCTGATGACACCCAGCTAGTAGTAGCACTTAACCAGACCGAACACTCACCCACTGATCTCCACTCCTGTCTCGAGGAAGTTGCTAATTGGATGAGCCTTTCTCACCTAAAGCTCAATGGGGATAAAACCGAGCTTATGCTGCTTGGCAACCAGCTAAGTTTCAAATCTAGCACCATGTGGCCAGTCTGCATGGGCCCAGCACCAGTCCCAAAAACTGAGATAAAGAGCCTGGGAATCTGGCTAGATCAAGACCTCACCTTCAAAGCCCAAGCTAGGAAGACTGCCGCCGCGTGCTATGGCCTACTCAGAATGACCCGGAAAATACTCCCCTTACTCCCCTGCCAAGCGAAAAAGCAGCTGATCCAAGCTTTAATTCTATCCAGGTTGGATTACAGCAACGCTCTTTACCTAGGGGCCCCCCAACTCAGTAATCACAAAGCTGCAGATCGTTCAAAACTCGGCAGCTAGATTGCTCACAGGCACAAACAATCGTTGCTCAGCAAAGCCCGCCCTACGCTCCCTCCACTGGCTCCCGGTACAGGAGAGAATTCATTTCAAATCTCTGTGTCGCCCATAGGTCCTTAGAAGGAAATGGGCCACCCATCATCAAAGCCTTGGTCCGCCCCTACAAGGCCACCAGAAGACTCCGCTCCGACCTCCACCTGGCAGAAGTGCCCAGAATTAAAAGGGCCAGAGCGGGTGGCCGGCTCTTCTCTTACAACGCTGCCAAGCTTTGGAACTCCCTCCCCCTTCGCATGGAATCTAACCACCTCGCATTTCGCAAACAGCTAAAGACATGGCTCTTTCCATAAGGATTCCCCTCCCCCCTGGCTTCGCTGCAGCGCTGGGATGCCTCCGGGTAGCCATGCGCTATACAAAAGCCTTTTACATTACATTACATTTTACATACATTACATATGTTTCCTTATATCTGAGGTCACTGCACTTAAAACCTATAAGTCACCCCGAAGGCAGACCTTTCAATCCTGAAGGCAGGGTGCTCGGTTATAAGTGTGAGGGTGCCCCTGCATGAGCAGGACACCCCTACAACCCACGGAATCCATTCTCCTGGGTTGTAAGTGCATCAGCTATTATGATACATAGAGTGGCCATGCGTTATTATGCGATGGCTAACTCTAAACTGGCTGTAATGAACCCTGTTGTGTTTGGTATCAAACATGTTGGAATCATACCCCCAACACTGTAAATGGTGATTCTATGCACTGTAAAGCTCCTCCGGGAGGCCCTCAGTGCTCCCGGTACCAGTCTTCTAGACCCGGACAGCAAACTATGGCTGCTGCTTGCAAGAAAGTGCCCTCTTTTTGCATGGTCACCCCCCACTTTTTGCCAAATTGTTGATGTACTTTGACTGAGTGTGCCCTGAGTTCCTGCCAACCAGGTACCCAGGGCCTATGTTCTTTCCCTAAACTGCATTAAAACAAAACCCAATTGGCACTCTTTGGCCACATGTCAGTCCCTTGTAAATGTGTACCATAGGTACCAAGGGCACTGTGGCCAGCGAAGGCTTCTAAGGGCTGCAGCACTCATTGTGCCACCCTTAGAAGCCCTGTACCTTTACTCTCACACACTGCCTTTGCAGGCTGCATGTTTTGGTGCAGAACAAAGTGAAGAGTCGACATGGCACACATCCCTGTGTGCCATGCCTACAACCCACTGCCCTGGCATAGGTCAGCCACCCCTCTAGCTGGGTGCACTATACCAGTGGTGAGGGTACAGGTGCATGAGCCCCTACAGTGTCTAAACCAATTCTTAGACATTGTAAGTGCAGTAATGCCATCAAGAGTATATAGTGCTGGGAGTTTGTCATTACGAACTACACAGCACCATAATGGCTTTACTGAAAACTGGGAAGTTTGGTATCAAACTTCTTAGCACATTAAACGCACACTGATGCCAGTGTGGGATTTAATGAAAAATGCACACAGAGGGCATCTTAGAGATGCCCCCTGAAAAACGACCTAAGTCTAGTGCCCTGGCTGAGTGGCTGCTCGCCAGCTGCCACCACCAGACAGGTGTCTGGACCCCTGGGTCAAGAGCCTGCCGCTGTTGGGGGTCTGGAACAATGCACATCCTGGGACGAGGTGCCAAGCCTCCTCCCCCAGGATGGGCAGGGTCCATGAAGGGGTAGCTTCAAAGGCTTGCCGCCTTTGTGAGCTACCCCAGCCATTTGCTGCTTCCAGTAACTGGCCCCCACCGGTTCTGACCCCCACTTTGGGTGGGAGAATTGGTGGGAAAACCAAGTGAGGAAGGGAGGTGTGCCCACCTTTGCCAACCCCACCCCTCAGGTGGGGGGAGGCGAGGTGAAGCACAACTCTCAGTCCCTGCCATCTTGCAGATGGGGGGACCCAGCCAACCAGAGAGAGGCCTATGCCCCCCTCCCACCTGTAACACCCCTAAATCTAGTATTAGGGGGCAACCCCGAACCTTGCCTCCTCAGACAAGAACCGACCAAGAAGAAGGACCAAAGAAGCCATGCTGAACTAAGAAGAGAACGCCCACTGACTTGGCCCCAGCCCTGCCGGCCTGCCTGTACTTCAAACCTGCTCCAGCGAAATCCCGGTGTGTCCTGCAGCCCCCAAGAACCTGGAGGATCTGCCCTGCTTTCCCAAACCAAGACTGTCTCCCATGAGCACCGGATTTGCTCACCCACAGACTCTGGGTCCGGCCAAATCAGCGAGTCTGCACCACTCTGCACCTGACCACCACGGCCCGAGTTCAAGTGGCCCAACACCACAAGAAGGTCTTCCTGGAGATCCTGACCTGATATCTGGTGATCTCTGACCTGCCTCGAATCTCCAATTGACGCCTGCAGCCTCTTTCTGGAGGGTCCCCCTGACCGCGACCGGAGCTGGTAAGAAAACCTGACGCCTAAAGACACCCCTGCACCAGATGTTCCACGGCCTTGGGTGACCCAACCGACGGCATCCCAACTTTCCTCTTCAACCGGTGGTCACCTCCAGAAGATCTTCGTCTCCGAGCCTGCAGTGTTTGTTGCAACAGGAGAATCCACATTGAAATCAACAGGGCACCCAATGGCAAACACCCTGTGCCGCTGCGGGTGTACTTTGGGTGCTAACTTGGATCCCCCTTTGCCCTGAGCCTAACACCAAGAGCTTTGCTCCTACAACCTTGTGGTCTGCTCGTGAGCAGCCACCAACCGGAGGCCCCCTATCCCACATTGGATAACATTGGGCGTCAGCACACTGCACCCGGCTGCCCTAGTGCCGCTGAGGATGTTCTGAGAGTGCATCCTCGACCCTTGGGGGAACCCTGGTTCTAACCCCAGAAACCCAACTCCCACAACCAAGTACTTACCTGTAAACCATTAACTTCATTTCCTCCTATAGGATTGCATTGACTGCTTTTCTTGAAAATTGTTCTAAGTTAGTTTGTATAAAAACTTGAAAAACTGCAAATGTACTAAAAGTGAATTACTTACCTTTTGTCCGGGAGATGTCTCAGTGTGATATCTAGGGATATCACACTGATGAGCAAAAGTAACTTAAAAAGTAATCTAAAAAGTAACGTGCACAGTAATCTGTAAAGTAACTGAAAATTAATTTCGAACTGTTGACCTGTAATTTAACCAATTGCATTTGAACCTGCATTCAACTGTAAATCACTGCATAAGATTTTGCAAAGTATTATTTCACTTACCTGCACCAGGCTTGGCTTGGTTCTAGAAATAAAATAACTAAATAATATTTTTTTATACAAACAAATTGGTCTGAGTTAAGTCTTTGAGTGTGTGACATCATTTGCTGCCGGAGTGTGTACAACAAATGCTTAACACTGCACTCTGATTAAGCCTTACTGCTCGCTCACACTACCACAGATAGAGTGTAAGGTGTTATCTACTTTTACCTCTGCCTACCTTTGGGGTTCCACTGGAGTCTGCACACTATACCTCATTTTGGTATAGTATATACAGAGTCAGCTTCCTACAGTGCTGACCAGAGACCCGATTTGCTCTCCTGCTGCTGAGCCAAGCTCGAGCAGGGGAAGGCAGGACAATAGGTTTCCTGTCGCAGGGAGTTGTGACCACCTCCCAGACAGGACTTAGTGTATTGGGACAGGGTGGGGGCACTTGCCAGCGCCACTAGACTGATTTGAAGGGCACATTGCGTGCCCTCCTTGCATACTCCAGTTGGAACCATTTCAGGGAGCTGTTAGTTCCAGCTCTGGCATGAAACTGGACAAAGGACATGGGAGTATCCTCCCCACTGTCCAGCCCCTCCTGTGGGAGGGACCCCTGAATCGTCCCAACCCTTTCTTTAGGGTACTTAAGTGCTTACCTGTGGGTGGTTCCTTAGATTCATCGTGGGACAAGATTCAGATCAGAAGCCACTTCATCTTCAACCGTCTGGGGACTTCGCTTTGGGATCCAAGACTGCACCTGGGTAAGCTTGGGTGTAGGTCGCGGAGTTTTGCTACGCGGAACGTCGCGAAGTTACAAAAAAAAAACTCTGCGAAGTTCCGCAAGTGGCGGAGTGTAGTGCGAACTGCTGTTTGCGCTGGTCTTTCTGCTGCTCGGGTAGAAATTCTACCAGAGCGGCAGCTCGCGCTCGCAAACTTACCGTTCGCGAGCGGGGAAAAAACTCTGCTGCACTACGCGAAGCGGGGTTGTCTTGCACTCCGCGAGCTGTGCGGAGTGCAGAAAACTCCGCAAACTCAGCGAACGGAGCGGAGTTCAATGCCCAGGCCTACACCTGGGAAGACTCCTGCTGCTCCTGGTCTCATCGTCCTGCCAGTCTTCTGCGTCGTCTGTGCCTGTGCTCCATACAGGTTCTTCTACAGGCCTGTGGACATCCAAGACACCCGAAGGAAACTCCCTTGAAGTGAAGGAGTCCCTTCCCTGCATCTGCAGGCACTGCAATGAAGCTGACCAGTCTGCTGTTCCTGAGCTCCTACGGACTCCGAAAGGTTCGGCAACAGAGGTGGTGGTTCTGCAACTCCCTCGAGTCCTGCACTGTCTTTACAGCAAGTTTGAAGCCAGTATCCCTCGTCGGAACCGCTGGAGCAGTACCCCTGTGCATGCGTCAACTTGTTGTTGCCAAGGGTTGTTGACTCTTCACCAGAGATCTTCGGGCTCCAAGAAGCTCCAGCCTTAAGCATCTCTTGCAACCAAGATCTTCATCTGCACCGCAACCTCTGCACCGTGGGCCTTCATCCTTTGGTGAGTTGCTTGGGGTCCTCTTGCCACTCCTGTGCCTTCGGCCCGTGGGTCCTCTTGAGGTTCTTCTTTGGCTCCAGTGGGCTCCCCTACTTGCTTGGGGCCTGCTCTGACTTACTTGCGGTGAGTCCCTTGGACCTTGCTTGTCCCGACATTGCACCTTTTTCGACTACTACGTTTGTTGTGTTGCTAAGGCTTGTTGGTGCCCCTGCCGGAGACTGACCCGCAGGCTCTTGACATCCGACGTGGGACAGCTCGTGAACGGCTCCTGGTCTTCCACAGCGTTGCCTGGTCCGCACAGTTGCAAGAGCACCGTCAACTCTCCTGCATGTCTGACATCGGTGGGCATTAGTCTTTCGTGCCTCCTGGTCACTCCTGAGTGGCTTAGAGACTGTCCCCTCTGCTTTCAGGTACCTCTCATCTTGAATCCACCGTTGAGTTAAACCGGACTCTTTCGCCTTCTTCGCCAGCGGCATCTTCACTGAAGTCCTCCATTGTGGTCTATGGTAGTTTCCGACATCACTTCGCACCTATGCACCCAGCTTCCCTGGTGTAGGTATCCTGGTTCCCGGGGTATCCACGGGTGGGGTGATTCTCCAACCTTCCATCTTCCATGGGGTTTCTTCAGGGTCCTCTGGGAAGGGTCCTTCTTCTTAAAAACTGCAACCGCGACTTACCTATTGACTTGTATTGAGCACGTGGTCGTGTTCCCACTCTGCACACGGCCTCCGTGGGGTTCCTGGGTACTTACCTTGGGTGGTTCCTTAGGCCCCGGCTCTTCTGCGGCTTCTAGGTCCAGTCTCGACTTAAGTCATGGTTTGCATTCCACTATTTTAGTATATGGTTTGGTCTCCCCCCTGGAGACCACTGTGTATTTGTGCTATGTACGTGTTTTATTATCAAAGTATTGTGTGTGTTGTGGTTATATCTCCGGGTAGGAGATATTGCAATGTGTTAGTGTTTATTATAAATACATATTTTTATAACTACACCGTGTGGTTCTTTTTCACTTAACCTACACTATAAGATTAAGTACTGGTAAAACAAGCTGCTTTACACTACTTCTGGACTAAGCCTGAAGGCTGCTCTCCACAGCTACCACTTAGAGAGCTTTCTAAGGTTGTCTAAGACAACTAAAATCACCATTAGGGTTGTCTGGTTTAGTGCAGGGTGCTACACTTACATAAGTGAGCACCATATACTAAGCCAGCCTCCTACAACGGGTGAGGAATTAACCAGGATTGGAAGGTGGGAGGGGTATGATAGGGACACAACTAAACCATGTATTAAACTTTCTCCTTGTTGGGTCCACTTTTCTGCTACACTTACGGATTTTCTTGTGGGGAACAGACACCTAACACCTTCAAGAGGGCAGGGCAACTTGGATAGGGTATAATAGACAGGGTCGAGCTAGGAGAAAAACCCCTAAAAGAGTCGGAAAATAAGCTTGCTCCCAACGGTAATGACCATTGGCCGGAAATTAGAGTCCTTTATTGGAATGCCAGATCTATTCCCAAGCACACAGTAGCGCTAAGGGATTTGTTGTCCTCCCCGAATCCTAACATTTGTTTCATCACTGAAACTTGGCTACACCTTGTATTGTCGTTGCGTACCCTGAAAAATATAAGGTGGTCAAATTTGATAGAATGGGAGGTGGAGCAGCTATTGCTTTATCTAATAAACTGGTGGTTTCAATTATCGATACGCATCTCTCTGAACAGCTTGAGATGTGTATGTTCAAGATCGATATATCTACTTATGACTCATGGAAAGGGGCATTAGTCTACCGCCCCAAGGAATGACTTTAGCCTTAAGCTGGTTTATTGGCTGGCTCCACATATTCTAGCGACTGAGAAATATTTTTTTTTTACTGTTGGGGATTTTTAATTATTGTGGAGAGGATACATCCGACAATGAGATGAACCAATTGCAGGCAGACCTGGAAGTGGTAGGCCTTCAGCAGAATGTGGGTGGCCCACACCCTAGATTTACTTTTTACTAACTCCATGAATCTGAAAATTGACAGTCCCATGCCTTTAGTATAGACCGACTGTTATGCCATTGGCTTTGAGTTATTACTGACCCACACTAATGGTTATAGGTTTGGTTAGACCGTGGAGGAAGGTAAATTCAATGAACTCTGTCTAGCCTCCAACTTCCACACATTCAGAACACTGATTATATCAACAATACAGGCTCTAGCTTTCATGACTCCCTTATCAAGGCCTTTGACTTAGTAGCTCTTCCAACAGTCTGTAAGATCAGACAGGCTAAACAGCAAGCAGTCTGGTACTCAGAGGAGCTTAGTAGTGAAAAGATGCACTGTTAAATACTGGAAAGGAAGTGGCGCAGGCCTAAATCCCCTCAGGATAGAGGGGAATATGAAATAGCTCTCACAAATTACCATCACCCGATCAGGGAGGCGCGCAGAAGCCATATTATTTCTAGAATTGAGAAATCAGGCAATTCAACGAGGGAGTTATTCAAAGTTTTGAATGAATTTGCTAAGCCAGAGGCCTATAGGCTGACAATACCTGCCTCTCAAGACTTATGTGAGTCGCTTGCAAGCTACTTTGAGGACAAGATCAGTACAATATATAAAGTATTTTCGCCTCAAGCAAAAAGGTCAGATAAAATAGTAAACTATAAGGTACCGCCTTCAAAAGCTCCGAGCCATCTGGGAAGGTTTGATGTTATCACCCAGGATAGATACTCTGGTGAAAGTAAAATCTGGTTCACTGGGAGACCCTCACCCTGTGCATATACTGACCTCTGTCATCCTTGCTGATATCGCACATTACAAATTTATTTAACCTATCTTTGGACAAGGCCAAGATCCCAAAAGCCTGGAAGTCGGCATTTGTTTCCCCTATTTATTAAAAAAAAAAAGCTAATGTTGACCCAAACAGCTGCACTAACTATCCGCCGATTTCGGTTCTCCATTTTCTCAGGAAGGTTTTGGCGAGATTAGTAAATAAACAACTTTCTGAATAGAGCACAGCTGTTCTAAAGCCTGACTGTAAAGAATCTAGTCTTTGTTTGTTCTTTAAGTCCGGTTTTAGAACAGCACACAGCACGGAGACAGCACTTATGGCAGTTACTGACTATTAGGATCATGTTGGACAAAGACTGCCAGTCGACGCTGGTATTATTAGATTTGTCAGCTGCCTTTGATATGGTCACCCATCCTCTTTCAGAGACTGTATGATATAGGTGGGTATGCGGAAGCCCTAGTGTGGTTCAGGTACTTCCTGGAAGAGAGAACCCATGTGGTTGTGATCCATCTTTTCATATCTAGGACAGCCGCAAATAACTGGGGTACCTCAATGGTCTTCCCTTGGTCCCACCCTTTTTAATATTTATGTGGCCTGCTTGCGAACATTGTAAAATGTTCGCAAGGTTCTTAATAATATCCTAAGTGGATTACACCCAACTGGTGATTTCAATAGGGCAAGACCCAGGAGCCTTCAAAGCCAGATTTATTGACTGTATGTGGAAAGTGGCTGCTTGGATGAATTTGACCTACTTACAACTCAACGGAGGGAAGACTGAAATCCTTCTGTTTGGGAAGGTACAGGAATTGTGGTCAGAGGACTGGTGGCCAAAAGAGTTTTGTACTTGCCCTTGTCCTTAGGAAGTGGTAAATACATTTAGGTTTTTTTGGTTGACAATAAGCTCACAGTGATGGAACAGGTAACTTCCACTTGCGGTACCTGTTTCAGCATCTTACGACTCCTCGAGTTTTCCCCTGGCTCCCAATTAGTTCTAGGAAAATGATGGTCCAGGCACTCCTAATGGGTCACCTGGACTACGGTAACGCACTTCTTGTAGTGATGAACAAGACTCTCCTGTCTAAACTACAGGTGGTACAAACTACATCACCCGCTTGGTCTGTAAACTCCCTCCTGAACCCACTTCAAGAGCCCTGCATTTGCTAACCATAAGGAAGCGCAATCTGTTTATACTTGTGTGTCTTACTCACAGAGCATTATTTGGGAATGGTCCTGCATACCTTCGCACGGGGCTCTCATAGTTCCTTCTGGGTAGAAACTGGAGGTCTGTGGACAAGGCACTACTAACTCCACGGCACATACATACAACTCGATATGGATGTCGGTCGTTTTCATATTTAGCCCCCTTTCATTAGAACAGGCTACCTCTTCAAACTCGCTCCTGCCTGAATTTTGAAAGGTTTAAAAAAAACTGCTGAAAACCTGGCTCTTTTTAAGTAACATCTGCTGTCTTTCCCTGAGACTGCAATATCCACGCCGGGAGACTCCTCTGGTAGTGATATGTGCGCTTTACAAGCATAGGTAACATGATTTGATTTACTTATTCGTAAAGTGCCTGAATCACCCCCCAAGGGGTATCTCCGCGCTATCGGATTGCTACTGCCAGCCACATAAAAGAAAAGGGTTAGAATAGAAAGGTTTTGAGGAGCCTTCTAAACTGTAGGTGATCTGAGCATGCCATATAATACACCCCTTTTCCTCGCACCGCTGAGAGGCTGGCCTTTGGAATACGTAAGTTTGATCACATTATGGAAGCCAGCCGAAAGTTGTACTGGCTTCTGGGAAAGTGAAGTATACAATTTAAATGACTTTGTGTGGTTGACTAAGCTCTGCGGGGAGAGGGAGCCCCTGCTCTCACAGCCCATGTCCAGTATTATTTCCACTAACAGCCTCCTTAGTTCTCCCTCAGAAGTCATGGCTTTGGTTGCCCAGTTTAGAAGAACTGTATAGTAAGGAAGGGCATTTTCAGTGATTGCTGCAAAATCTTAGACCAGTCTCCTTGCAATCTATTACTGATCAAACACTTCTTCAAAAGTTAATTTATTTGTTCATGTAACTGTGTTCTAGTAAGTTCTTTCATCTTTTCTGACCCTCTTTAACTTTTGCATCAATAGAGGGCCAAGATGCTGACACTGTGTATGTTGCACTTTATAAGTACCCTTTTCCATCCTGAGTCCTATCATCCCCATTAAGGAAGCACGCTATATCACTGATGTACAGGAGAAAGATGTAGGTGAAATGGAGCACGATGACTGTGCAGAGGTCCGAATGTATACAAGGAAGTCTGGGTTCATGCTCTTGCAGATAAAGGTACTTAATGAATATACTACACCAGGGAATGGCTGTAGAAATTTGGGCTATGCAGAGAAACCGCTGCTTGCAGGGCTTGGGACTTATATATATATCCTATGGGACTTCGCCCTTGTATTCAAGTATTCTGGAATTAATAAAAAAAAACTAATTTATCTGGGGTGCTGGCTATTCCCTTTGATCTGCCCACTGTGACTTGCCTTGTTGGGCTTATGGATAGGTGAGACAGTCTCAAAATGCAGATTGTAGTAACACTGATATATGACTAGGGGGCAGGAGGTGTTGAAGAAGTCTGACATTGTTGATTGGTTTAAGAACATGGACCAGTGTATGATGGCCCAAAAAAAAAAGTAAAAAAAAAAAAAATGCGGGATTGCTACAAAAGTTTGAGAACATTTGGGGCCCATAGAAAAAACGTCAGGGATTCTGAAATGTATGAGTGGGCAATAAGACAAAGAGAACTAGATAAACAATCGGTAGATGACAAATCAAGGGCCCCACCGAGACCGCCCTGCAGAGGCCAACAAGGTGGATCAAGGCACTGTGGATTGTATTAGCACGAGAAGCCATGTGCAAAGACAGACTTATGAGAGGATCCACTCTCGAACAGGTGGGCGCAATCACCGATCTGGATTCAATTTAAGCATCTGATGTTGTGGTTGAAAATGTTTTCCCTTCCTGGTAATTGTCTGCATTTTTATGTTTCAATACTTATTTGTTACGCACTTATACACATTTAAAACTTTTTAGAGAAGTGTGTATATTTTTAAAACATGTTATTTTATAAACAGCCATTACACTCCTTAAACAACTTTTTCCTGGAATTTTCTCAACAATACATTTTGACCCTGGCACCAAGTATCCAGTGGGCACTAGCCTTTACATAGTACCCCCTAAGTGAGGCCTTTGGCCATTCCATGATTTTTCTCCCCCTACCCAGAGCCTTTGGCTGTGCCCTGTACATATAGGCATTAGCAGTGCAGGTTTATCATACTAGTTCTTCCCAATGAAGAAAGTCAGCTTTTTGTCTTTGACAGTCACTCACTTCTTATTAACTCTTCGCTTGTTGAAGCTTACTCTAAAAAGGGGTTAACTTGTGGGGAAACAGGCCTTTTACAGGTTTCACTCCCATTTTTTGCCCCTATTTTGACTACTAGGCACTGATGTAATGGCTCTGAAATGCCCTCAGCCCTGCTAACCAGGACGCAGTGCATGTGCTTTGGACCTTAAAATTGTATCGGTTTAATTGGTTTGGCCCCAGTTGACATATCTCAACTTACTTGTAAGTCCCGAGTATATGACGTCAGGGGTACCTAGGGCTTGTAAGATGGCGTGTCACTCATGGATTGCAGCACTAGTTGTGTCACCACGAGTACAAGGTAAAACATGGCTCCCAGTCTGCCCCTGCAATTCCGCTTCTGCCATCGGTCCTGCGGAAGGTGTGGGAGGATAGGGCACCTCTAATCCAGATTGCCTGATGTAGGAAGCTGTCTCTCTATATAGTGCAGAGCAAACACCAAAAGACCTGATCAATGAGGGCTAAATCCACTTTCATATATAGGATTGGGAAAGGGTATTCAACTTATATTACCCATAAAACATTTTTCTTTTTTCTCCCAAATCCTTAAAGCCCATAAATTATTTTCTAAAAAAACCTTTAGGGTTGTCAGTCACTATACTCCAGATATACCCCCCACTTAAACAGGTGTATACACAACAACAAAAAATTGTGAATAGGTGAGATAGCGGAGATAGCACCCCACGTGCGCTACACCAAAGGGGCTTACTGGTTGGTTCTCACCAGTTGTGCCCAAGTTTCTCATCATAGGTAGCTATCTCACCTGTGAGAATAAAGAAAAAGTGTCCAGTACAAAAAGGTGAAGAAAGTGTTTGTGTATATCACAAAAAAGAAGAATGAGACCCCGTAAAGTTAAAATTGAGTTAAGCCACACATACACCAAATGCGAATTTTATTCAGAACTCGTGAGCTTACTCAAAGTTAAAAACAGCTGCATGCTGCAGGCCAATTGAAGATGGGCCAACATGTTTCATTGCCTGTTTTTCTTAGTGGCAATTTCATCAGGGCTCTATATAGTGCACCAAAACGAGGTACACTGTGCAGAGAGTCCAGGCAACCCTTATTAATTTACAGAGGCAAAAATGATAACACTAAATGCTCTTTTTTGTGGTAGTGTGGGCGAGCAGTTTAGACTCTGGTAGTGCTAAGCATTTGTTGACTCACCGGTGGGGGTACTGCTGTTTTGGTGCCTGCGGACCGCAGGGGAGCTCCTCTACCCCAGGGAGATTGCTGGCAATTTGTGAAGGGTTGGCAGTCTACCGGGGTTCTTGGTAGAGGCTCAGCTGCAGGACAAGTGTGTTTCTTCATGATTGTCGTGACTGGTGCAGGCAGGGTTTGGCGACAAAAAAGTCCACAGCAAGTCTTCAGTTCTTTATTCTCTTCTGGATCCGTCAAATCGGAGTTCCTGACATCACGGGTTCCACCTAAACACTTAATATAGGGGCGTCAAAGGAAGTGACGGGTGGAAGCCAATGGGCTACTCACCTTTATGGTGGCTACAACCCCCTATATGACCACTTCCTGTGGGAAGTGGGCATAACCCTGACCCAGTGAACCAAATTCCACCACAAGCCAAGATGTTTGAATTTTAGTGTTCACATCAGGTATCCCACCTTAGGTGTGGAACTGGCCTGATAGTGAAAACGCCTCCGGACTAGCTAATTTTCCTGCCTGTCCTGGTGCTAAATGGGCCTGGGGTAGGGGGTGGCATTTCCCCTGTCTGGGGGAATGCCTGGGTCCCATATCAAAGGCAGCAGAAGCCTCCTGCCTTTATATGCTGATTATTAGCCAACCTGCTTGGAGGAGGTGACAACACCTCTGGCCAGAGCATGCATTGATTCTGCTCTCGGAGAGCATGGGCTCTCACCTGCAGGGATCAGAAACCTGTCAGTGGTGGCAGGCTGGTCTACACCAGTCAGTCAGCCAGCCAGCACGCACGCACTCTAGAGGTTTTCATGGGGTACCTCTAAGGTACCCTCTGGGTGCATGTGTAAATAAATGCATTGCTGGAATCAGTGTGGGTTTATTAATATGAGATGTTTTATACCAAACATCTTTGGTTTCAGTGAAGCCATCAAGGAGATGGGGAACTCATAATCATCAGTGCGCAGTATAAATACTCAATATGACTTCCCTGTTCACTGGCAATGTTCAAGAATCGACTTGGACATCACAGAAGCATATGTGCTTGTGCAAATATGTCCTCACATGTAATATAAAGCACCCTGCCTTAGGGCTGTAGGGATGATTTACATATATTGCATGCAGTGTCTGCAGGTGTGGCACACAGTCTGCAATGGCAGTTTGCATGTGTGTGTGGGGGGGGGTCTCTTAGGGTGGCACAATACATGCTGCAGCCCTTAGGGACCCTCTTTAGCGTCCATGCCCTAGGTACCAGGGGGTCCCATTTACTAGGGACTTACAGGGGTGCTAAAGGTCTTGCCAATTGGGGGAATAATTGTACAGTTTTAGGGAAAGAGATCTGGTAATCGGGACCCGGATAGCAGGAAAGCAGTGCATTTCTGTCAAACTTGCATCATTTACCATCCAGAAAGTGTGAGTGACCATGTAAAAAAAAAAAAAAAAAAGGGGCACTGTTCTGACCTTCTAGGGTGAGAGCCTTTGCTCTTAGGAGACCCAGAACAAAAGCCGGTCTGGGAGGAGGGTGTAACACCCCCTCCCACAGGATGACCTGCTGATCAGCTTCCTTGGGCCAATGAGCTTCAAAGAAGCTGCCACCTTTGGAATGCGAATCTGGCTCTCCTCAAAGGAGAGGAAGCCACCCTCCCCGTCTAGAGCTCCCTCAGCACCAGGACAGGTGGGGACAATTAGCTAGTCAGTTGTACCACCCCTAAGGTGTGCTTTTGTGACACAATTTTTCAGAAGTAGCCATCTTTGTGATGGCATACTTAGGAGTTCTGGGACAGGGTTATACCCACTTCCCACAGGAAGCGGTCATATAGGGTGAGAAGCTCATTATCTACTACCCTGCACTCCCCTAGATTCAGTATTTTGGGGAGAGCCTGGCACCTGAGAAACAGATCCTGGAGAACAAAGCAGAGAGAACACTAAAGAGCCACAAAAGCAGAGAAGGAGCAGCTGACCTACTACCAACCCTGCCAGCATCCCTTGTCAAAAATGGCACCAAAGTCGACTCGTCCTGCAGCTGTGACTACAGAAACTTGGGAGGACTGCCTGTCTTCAAAAAAGACTCAAGACCTCCCATGAACAGTGGACCTGTTCTGAAGAAAATCCAAAAGAGAAGACTCTTGAGGCCTCCGCGACTGCCCAACACCTGAAGCCACCAGTCACCTCCGGCCCAAGTTGAAGTGAGCCACCGGTGCCAACAAGTTTCCCCAGGCCTCCAGAGTTTGGGTCCATTGCAGTTACACACCTCCTGAACTCCCCGACATTGCTTGCAGCCTCTGCACGCAGGCACCCCTCAACAGCAACTGCTCTGGTAAGGAAAAACCCAACACCTAAGGACATGCATGCACCCATTGCCCCTGGGCCTTGGAGAAGAGGACCAAAGGTGTACTCCCCCTACACCCCCCGAGCATCACATGGTCTGAGCCCACTTGCTGGTTCAGGCCATCTGGTTTCCTAGCCAGCAGCCTCTTTTTTACAGTGACCGCTCTGCATTGAAACGCATTGGGCTCACAGCGCTGATTTGCACCCTGCCGCTGGTGGTGTACTGTTGGTGCTGCCTTTGATCTTGCCCACCACTCAACTTAACTCCTGGATATTGGCCCGGTAAGTCGATGTACCGTATCTGTTTGCAGAACTTGTTCTTCCTTCCATAGGATCAATCAATCAGGGAATTGTAAGCGCGCTACTCACCCGTGAGGGTCTCAAGGCGCTGATAACATTGCAGAACTCAGAAATTGCCCTGTGTCCACTTTTTAAAGCGAAAATAATTTATATTTAAAAACTTACTTACCTGAACGATTTTTTTCTGATGCCAAATCATATATAAAAGTACTTGATATTTTTATAAATTGGTGTAGATCTCCTTCTTGAGTCGTGGGTGTCATTTATTGATCATTGTGTGTATTTGCAAATGTCTTGCACTCCTCTGCGTTAAGGCTGCTTGCCCACACCACCCCCTAATAGAGGACTTTGGGATTGTACAGCAAGCCCCTGTCCACTCATGTGAGAAGCTGGCCTGGTATATGATGTCCACTAATCATGTAAGTGGGCCCCTTGTACCTGTCCAGACAACCCTTATGGTGATTTAAGAGGTCTTAGACAACCTTAGAAAGTTCTCTAAGTGGTAGCTGTGGAGAGCAGCCTTCAGGCTTAGTCCAGAAGGAGTGTAAATCAGCTTGTTTTACCAGAATGCAATCTTATATTATAGATTAAATGAAAGGGAACCACACAAGGTATTTATAAAAAATATGTATTTATTATATAATACTCTCTAATACGTTCCAGTATCTCCTACAAAGTGATAAACACAATGCACACAATACTTTAGCAAAGAAACCCTGTAAATAGCACGAAGTACACGGTAGACTCGAGAGGGGGTGGGGGGGAAGAACCAAACCATATACTAAGAAAGTGGTAGAAGAACCATGACTCGGATCAATACAGGGTCGAGAGGACGTAGAACTGCTGGGACCCCAAGGAACCACGCAAGGTGAGTAGATGGGGACCCCACAGAGAGCGTTTGCAGTGTGGAAACACGACCGTGTGCTCCACACAACTCTATGTGCAAGTTGTGGTTGGATTTTTAAAGACTAAGGACCCTTCCCAGAGGACCCTGAAGAAACCCCGTGGAAGATAGAAGGTTGGAGAACCACCCCACCCGTGGATACCCTAGTACCCATGTTACCTACACCAGGGAAGCCAGGTGCATATGTGTCAAGTGGTGTCAGAAACCGCAGTCGAACCCAATGGAGGACTTCAAGAAAGTGCCGCTGTTGCAGAAGGATAAAGTGTCCGGTGGAATCCAAAGGTGGATGAGAGGCACCTGCAAGTAGAGGGGACAGTCTATGTCACTCAGGAGTGACCAGGAGACTTGGAAGACGAATGCCCTCCAATGTCGGGTGTTGCAGGATGGATGACGAGGACCTTGACTCTGCAGCTGCGAGGACCGGGCAACGTTGAGGAGGACCAGGAGCCGTGCACGAGCTGTCCCACGAAGGATGTTGAGTGCTGAGGGGTTGGTGTCTGGCAGGAGCACCAACAAGCCTTGGCAAATGCAACCAACACAGGAATCAAAGCAGGAGCAAAGTTGGGGCCCGCAAGGTCCAGGGGACTAACCAACAGCAGGGGAGACAGGGCAGGCCCCGAGCAATCTGGGGAGCCCAAAAGAAACAAGTGTGACCCTCAAGTGGACCCAC
Organism: Calotriton arnoldi; assembly: GCA_963921515.1. Classification (NCBI taxonomy): domain Eukaryota; kingdom Metazoa; phylum Chordata; class Amphibia; order Caudata; family Salamandridae; genus Calotriton; species Calotriton arnoldi. Next base: position 205,041 of record CAWUFW010006066.1, read on the forward strand.
AGGCCGGAGGCACTGGAGTCGCAAGAGGACCTCAAGCAGCTCACCAAAAGATGCAGGCCCGATGCACACGATGCGGTATGGCTGAAGATTCTGGTCACTGGATATGCTCTAGGTTGGGGCTAGTTGGAGCCCGCAGACCTCCTTGGAAAGAAGTCAACAAGCCTTTGCAACTGCAAGTTGTCGCGGTGCACAGGGGTTTGGTTATTGCAACCCCCACGAAGGATACTGTCCTCAAACTAGAGAGGGCAGGCCTCGGGAGCTGTGGAAAACCACCACCTGTGTTGCAGAGCCTTTGAAGTCTGGAGTAGGTCAGGATCAGCAGACCGGTTGACTTAGTTGCGGTGCCTGCGAATGCAGGGGAGTGACTCCTTCACTCCAAGGGAGATTCCTTCAAGTGTCTTTGATGCTTCACAGGCCTTGGAAGGTTCCTGTATGATGCAGACGATGCAGCAGACTGGAAGGTAGACGAAGTCCAGAGTGCCCAGACGGTAGAAGTGGTGTCTGATCTGAATCTTATCCTACGACAAAACTAGGGACCTACACCCAGGTAAGCCGTTAAGTACCCTAGTGAAAGGGTTGGGAAGATTCAGGGGACCCTCCCAGGGGCGAGGTTACTCCTATGTCCTTTGTCCAGTTTCGTGCCAGAGCGGGAGCCAATGGCTCCTAGAACTGGACTATGCACGGGTCAGAGCAGGCCCCGAGCAAGCAAGGGAGCCCAATGGAGCAAGAGAAGAACCTCAAGAGGACCCACGGGCCGAAGGCACAGGAGTGGAAAGAGGACCCCGAGCAACTCACCAAAGGATGAAGGCCCAAGGTGCAGAGGTTGCGGTGCGAACGAAGATCTTGGTTGCAAGAGATGCCTTATGGGCGGAGTTTCTTGGAGCCCGAAGATCTCTGGTGAAGAGTCAACAAGCCTTGGCAACGGCAAGTCGACGCATGCACAGGGGTACTGCTCCAGCGGTTCCGACGAGGGATACTGGATGCCTGCACTGTCTTCACAGCAAGTTTGAATAGAGGGAGTTGCAGAACCACCACCTGTGTTGCTGAACCTTTCGGAGTCCGTAGGATTTCAGGAACAGCAGACCAGTCAGCTTCGTTGCGGTGCCTGCAGATGCAGGTTAGTGACTCCTTCACTTCAAGGGAGATTCCTTCGGGTGTCTTGGATGTCCACAGGCCTCCACACAGGCTCAGAACACAGAAGACTGGCAGGACGACGAGACCAGGAGCAGCAGTAGTCTTCCAAGGTGCAGTCTCTGTTCCCAAAGGGAAGTCCAGCGAAGTCCAAAGTGCTCAGACGGTTGAAGATTAAGTGGTTTTGGATCTGAATCTTGTCCCACAACGAATCTAAGGAACCACCCACAGGTAAGCCCTTAAGTACCCTAAGGAAAGGGTTGGGATGATTCAGGGGTCCCTCCCACAGGCGGGGCTGGACAGTGGGGAGGATACTCCCATGTCCTTTATCCAGTTTCACTCCAGAGCTGGAGCTAACGTCTCCCTGAAATGGTTCCAACTGGAGTATGCAAGGAGGGCACGCAATGAGTCCTTCAAATCAGTCTAGTGGCGCTGGCAAGTGCCCCCACCCTGACCCAATACACTAAGTCCTGTCTGGGAGGTGGTCACAACTCCCTGTGACAGGAAACCTATTGTCCTACCTTCCCCTGCTCGAGCTTGGCTCCGCAGCAGGAGGGCAAATCGGGTCTCTGGTCAGCAGTGTAGGAAGCTGGCTCTGTATATACTATACCAAAATGAGGTATAGTGTGCAGAGTCCAGTGGCACCCCAAAGGTAGGCAGAGGTAAAAGTAGATAGCACCTTACTCTCCATTTGTGGGCGAGCAGTAAGGCTTTATCAGAGGGTAGCGTTAAGCATTTGTTGTACACACTCAATCAGCAAATGTCGTCACACACTCAAAGACTGAACTCTGACCAATTTGTTTTGTATAAAAATTATTTCGTTATTTTATTTCTAGAACCAAGCTAAGTCTGGTGCAGGTAAGTGAAATAAATACTTTGCAAAATCTTATGCACTGTTTTACAATTGAATACATGTTCAAATGCAGTTGAATGTATTACAGGTAAGTTACTGTTTTGAAATTACTTTTCAGTTACTTTGTAAATTACTTTGCACGTTACTTATTGGATTACTTTTCAGATTACTTTTGCTTATCAGTGTGATATGCCTAGTGATATACATCTCCTAGACAAAAGGTAAGTAAATCACTTTTAGCACATTTGCAGTTTTGTCAATGTTCCATACAAACCAACTCCACACTTAGAATAATTCTCAAGAAAAGCAGTCAATGCAATCCTATGGAGGAAAATAGAGTTATCGGTTTACAGGTAAGTAAATATTTGTGGGAGTTGGTATTCTGGGGTTAGAACCAGGGTTCCCCCAGGGTCAAGGATGCACTAGCGCAGCCGGGTGCTGAGGCCCAATGTTATCCAATGGGGTATAGAGGGCCTCCGGTTGGTGGCTGCTCATGAGCAGGCCACAGGGTTGTGGGAGCAAAGCTCCTGGTGTTAGGCTCAGGGCAAAGGGGGATCTGAGTTAACACACACGGTGCACCCGCAGGGGCAGCTGGGTGCAGGGTGCTGTTTTGGCGTTGGGTGCCCTGTTTTTAATGGGAGTTGCCGGTTTTGGATTTTAGCTGCAGGCTCAGTCCAGGAAGACTTACGGGAGGAACCAACAGCTAGGCAGGTAAGTTGGAGGGCTTGGGGATGTAGGTGCACTTCGGGTTCTCTTCTGCAGGGTGGCTGGATGCAGGGATGCCTTTTGAGGTCAGATTTCACCTTAACGGGCCACTCGCGGTTGGGGGGGGGGCGGTGGTCTCCGTGCAGAGGCTGCAGGCGATGTCAGGGAGTCCTGGAGGGGTCATACCATGGTTGACTCGGACTCTGGAGCGCCGAGGGACCTCGCTGGTACGGTGAGCCACTCGGGCCGTAGGCGACGGGTGCAGTGGTGGTTCCAGGCGTCAGGTTTCTTTGTCCTCAGCAGGTTCAGAGTCTGTCTTGGGAGTTTTCTTTTGAACAGAGCTGCTGTTCACAGGAGATCCCGTCTTTGTTGAAGGCAGTCAGTCCTCCCAGGGGTCTTGTAGGTTTCTGGCTGCAGGACAGGTCGACTTTTGGTGCAGGATTCTCTAGAAACTGTAGATGGGCCGGTAGGGCTGGGGCCAAGTCAGTTTTTCTCTGCAGTCTCCTCTGCTGGGTGTCTTCCTTCGTCCTTCTTTGGTTGCAGGAATCTGACTTCTTGGTTTAGGGCTGCCCCCTAAATACTGTATTTAGGGGGTGTTTTAGGGGTCTCAAGGTCACTGACCTTATGGTGACTACACCCTTGGTGTGCTCACCCCACGTGGGGGAGTGGGCACAATCCCTAATCCGGATTGGGTAGTGCCTGCCATCTGCAAGATGGCGGGCACTGAAGTGGGCTTCACCTCGCCTTCCCCACCTGAGGGGTGGGGTTGGCAGAGGTGGGCACACCTTCTGGACGGGCTAATTTTTCCCACCTGTCTTCCTGCCGAAAAGGAGGGGAGACAGAAAGGGGGCCTGCTCCTCTTAGTAGGAGAGGCTGGGGGGGTCACATTACAAAGGCGCAAGGCCTTTGAAGCTCCCCTGCCACAGATGGCTTTTCCTGGCCTGGGAGAGGTGTGAACACCTCTGCCCAGGAAAGGCTTTGTTTCTGGGCTCAGGGAGTGAAGGCTCCCACCTCATGGGGTCCAGAAACAGGTCTCGTGGTGGCAGGCTGTTGTGTACCAGTCAGGGAACCCACCAGAGGCTGGTCGTTTTTCAGGGGGGCATCTCTAAGATGTCCTCCGAGTGCATTTTTCATTAAATCCCACACTGGCATCAGTGTGGGTTTAATGTGCTGAGAAGTTTGATACCAAACTTCCCAGTTTTAAGTAAAGCCATTATGGTGCTGTGGAGTTCTTAATGACAAACTCCCAGCACTATATACTCTTAATGGCATTACTGCACTTACAATGTCTAAGAATTGATGTAGACACTGTAGGGGTACAGGGCTCATGCACCTGTACTCTCACCACTGGTATAGTGCACCCAGCTAGAGGGGTGGCTGACCTATGCCAGGGCAGTGGGTTGTAGGCGTGGCACACATGGATGTGTGCCATGTCGACTCTTCACTTTGTTCTGCACCAAAACACGCAGGGGAGAGAGAGGGGAGAGAGAGAATATATATATATATATATATATATATATATATATATATATACAGGGCCTCTAAGGGTGACAGAATAAGTGCTGCAGCCCTTCCCTGGCCACGGTGCCCTTGGTACCTTTTACAAGGGACTGACATGTGGCCAGAGAGATGCCAAATTGGGGGTACAATGTACAGTTTACATCAAGTCAAAGTGCATCAGTAGTCTGGCAAAAAGTGGAAGGGTTACTGCAACAGAAACCCAGCTTCCTACAGACACCAAGTGTTCCCCTCATGCAGACTTTCTGGCGCTGGCAAGCGCACCCACTCGGTCCCAATACACTAAATCCTGGCTGGGAGGTGGTCACACCTCCCTGTGACAGAATGCCTATTGTTCCACCTTCCTCTGCTCGAGCTTGGCTCAGCAGCAGGAGGGCAGAAATGTGTCTCTGGTCGGCAGCAACCATTTTGTGCTGTCCGGGTCTAGAAGGTTGGCACTTGGAACACAGAGCCTAACGGAGGGCTCTTCCAGTGCTTGGCATCATACTCCCACACCGTTTACGGTGTGGGGGTATGATTCCAACATGTTTGATACCAAACATGATAGGATTCTTTGCAGCCGTTTGAGATAGTCATCACGTAATTATGCGGTGCCCCTCTATATAGTATATGGCTGCTTCACTGACAACCCGGGAAAATGGACTCCGTAGGCTGCAGGGGTGTCCTGCTCATGCAGGGGCACCCTCTCACTTAGAACCAAGCACCCTGCCTTCAGGATTGCCAAGGTCTGCTATAGGGGTGACTTATAGGTTTTAAGTGCAGTGACCCTAGATATAGTAAACCTATATCTTTAATAAGAGGTGCTATCACCAACTTATACAGGCTGCAATGGCAGGCCTGTAGTTCCATTTTGAATGGTCTCTCATGGGTGGCATAATACATGCTTCAGCCCGTGGGAGACCTCTGGGGTACCTATGCCCTGGGTACATGGGTACCATATACTAAGGACTGATAAGGGTACCCCAGTATCCAATCTGGGGTGTACCAAAGTACTGATCATAACCATTTAGGGAGAAAGCAGATAGACTGGGGTCTATCTGCTTTCTCCCTAATCATCCCAGGATCTAACTAGTCAAATACAGCTTAGCACCAGGCAAAACGTGGGGGTAACCATAGAAGCAGATCCTACTACCCATAAGGGAACCCCTGTACTCTTTACACAGTATATCAACTTTTTGATACATCATTTAAAGAGCCATCTTCTTACATGTGGATTAACAGGCACATCTCCCGGATCATAGATTACCAAGTTTGTCTGGCCTAGGTTGGCACCACTAGGATGGGTAATTTTTCCTGACAACTTTTGGAATGAGTGGGAGAGGAGGAAAGGCAGAAGCAAATAACTTAGACCAGCTCATCCGGAGTGCATTGCTTATGGACACCTAGAGGTGAAGCTTTGGTCTTTTGTGTTTTCAGGAGTGGCTAACAGCTCCAGGTTGGTGTGGACTTGTGAGTTCAGTTACTATTTGCAGACTTCTTTTGATGCAAGTCCACAAAATCTGCGTCTGCCAACAGATTTATATTGTGAACTGTTCAATTCCATATCTCCTGTGCCAGTGCAGACAGCTGTAGGGAGTGAGTGGCCTTTGCATGTAGTACATTGTTGTGTAGTTCCTATATTACCTATACAGGATCTGCACGTTTGGATAACAAACTGTGGGATTGGTGACGGACTGATTCCGCGCACCCCCACCGGATACGTTAGCCTATCTGTATTAGCTAGCTCACAGTGCCACTATAATCTCCTTTTACCAAGGAGAGAATAGATTCTGGCAACCTCAGAACATGACAACCCTGATCCCTCGGAATCATGGAAACAATATACTTCCTTTCGCTCAGTCACTCGTGCTTCCTTAGTTTGTCTCTGAGAGATACACAGAATAAACAGTCTGGGCGTTTTCAATAAGTATTTATTGAACAGTTGTTATTCTAGTGTAGAATAGATGAGCTGCAACAACCATTAGACAGTAGCAGAGATGTATGATTAGCAGTACTACGAAAGTAAAGGTTATGTTACGTTATGTTGTCCATCTTTGAGGACGGTTTTGCCCTGGATGAGCTTAAGGAAAGCCATTGGGGCTAGAAGAATGGGCAAGAGCTACAGGTATTTGACGTGACTACCATGCTATTGTGAGGTCAAGGTGCCATGAACGGGCATATGGTGGAGGAGAGTTCCCTACCCTGAGTGGGGCATTTGTGGTAATGGTCACCTGCGGAAGACACAAAACCAGACATACTATTCGTAACTGAATCACGGTTGGGAGATGATATGGCTCCAGTCCTGCATGAAGCCGTTCCTCTAGGCTATCAAACGATCACCCAAAATCGTATAGGCAAAAAAGGAGGTTCATCTAGCTGTTGAGTTCAGGCAAACATTACATATCACTAAAGTTGACGACATCACCATAAGGAATTGTGAGGCTCTTCTCACCAGATGCAATCCTACACCGTCTTCCTCCTGTAACTTCCTGCTCCTTTACGGACCTCCACCTAGCAAGGCGACATTCCCAGACGCACTTCTAGACAGTTTCAAATCTGATAACAATACACTCCAACCTATGCGTTCTGGGTGACCTCAACATTTGGTTTGACAAACCCAATACAACCCATCCAAAAACAATCACTAGCCTAGACGCACTAAAACTGCATCAGACTGTCCACAAACCCACACACATCGCTGGACATATCCTAGATGTCATTTTTGCTAATACCGAACTAGTTACCTTTCAAACTATAACTCCAGTCACATGGTCAGACCACCACTTGCTTGCTTGCTTTTCAACATAAAACAACACTAAGCGACTCACCTAAAACTACCTTACATCCATCCACCTATCGAACGTGGAACAAACTCAATTTGGAACACTTAGAAACACAAATAACATCCAGTACAAATCTGGAAACAAATTCTGTTCAAAAACTGAGTGCTTACAGGAAGCTTTTGACATCCTGATACCACTCAAAACCACACAACAGAACAAAAGAAAAAAAGCACCTTGGAGAAACAGAGAAAAGACACAAAAGAACAAATTAGAAAGCTGCAACGTACCTGGCTCAAAACAAACGCCAAACAAGACAAACTTCACCTACAGAAAATTAACAGATTATACAAGTCAGCTATCAAAAAGCTAAGAAAAGGTACTATTCAGACAGAATTCAAAATGCTAAATGTGCAAATAAAGAATTCTATAAAATACTCAATGAATTTCGCAAACCAAATTGCCTAGAAGGAACTCATCCTGTTACTCAAGATTTCACAGACAAACTGGCAAATCATTACACCGACAAAGCAGACACGTAGGACTCATACTTAAAACAGAGACAAAGCACCAGCACTAACCCTTTGACAAAACAACAATCCAAGAATACTCTAACCCAGCCTCTCCGTTCCTTCCAACACATCTCACACGATAAATTTATGGACCTGGTCAAAGCAAGCAGGCCTGCCGGCAGCCCTTCTGACCAGTGTCCACCACAAACTTTCAAGACAATTCTTTTAACAACCTCTGCTGCCACTCCAGTAAGAAGAATCATCAACGATTCCTTAACTACCAGAATATTGCCAGAAGAACTCAAAAAGTCATACATACGCCCTTTACTGAAGAAAACAAACTTGGACCCGCTGAACCCTGACAACTACAGACCCATTACAAATGGACCTTTCCTGGGCAAACTGATAGAAAGAGCATCGTTCGCCCAGATGTCACAATTCATTGAAGAGAATGACATACTTTCAGACTTCCAAACAGGTTTCCGTCCGGGAAGAAGCACAGAATCTGCCTTCCTTGCCGTCTGGGATGACCTGAAGAACACAGTAGACCGCAACGGGGTTGCTGCGCTTCTCCTCTTGGACCTCTCGGCTGCCTTTGACACGGTTGACCATGATACTCTGAAACAAAGACTCTATGAAGCCGGCATAGAGGGGACTGCTCTGGACTGGATTGCGTCCTACCTTCGAGACAGAACTATTGTCATCCATACCCCACCTTTCTCATCCAAACCATACTCCACAAAAGCAGGGGTCCCTCAAGGCTCTATCATCTCGCCCATGCTTTTCAACATCTACATGAAGTCATTACCGGTACTGATCAATCAATTTCACCTCACCTTCAACTGGAATGCCCCAAAGATATTGGAAACTCCCCAATTTTCAGTTGTCTCAGAGCCGTGGATCAGTGGATGACTTGGAGCCACCTCTAATTGAATGCTTCCAAAACGGAAATACTCACGTGTGGCGATTGGAAACATTTTGACCCGCTTGCCGCCTGGCCTGATGAACTGGGATCACCACCTAAAGTATCGAAGGAAGTAAGAAACCTCGGAATGACCATGGACTCCAAGCTGTCGATGAATGCCCAAGTGGACAAACTAGCAAGATCAAGCTTTGTCGCTATAAAAACGCTGCGACGAATTTTCCCTCATTTGGGATTTCCACACAAGGTCCAAGCTACCATCTCCCTTGTTCTGTCCAAACTTGATTACGCCAATAGCCTCTACCACGGATCACCTTTAACGACCATGAAAAGACAAACTGATTCAGAACTCGGCTGCCAGACTACTCTTGCATATCAAACCGCGAGACCACATCTCACCTGCCTTGAAAGCCATGCATTGGTTACCGGTTGCCAGAAGATCCACGTTCAAGCTGCTTTCCATCACTCACAAAGCAATACATGGAATGGGACCACTCTTCATCAGGAATAAAATCACCAAACACATTCAACAAAGGAACCTCCACTCTAAAATGGCAGCTCGCCTCAAAATCCCAAGATACAAGAAAAAAACCAGGGGTGGCACATCCTTCTCTGTTCAAGCAGCCAAACTATGGAACTCTTTACCCCCCCAACATAAGATTCACGGACAGCCACCTTATCTTCAGAAAACTACTCCAGAATTGGCTCTTCCCCACATAAGCACCATACGCAAACAGAAATTTACAGCATATCCCACTGTATATAATCATTTATTTTTACTATAAATATGTACCTATCTTTGTGTATTGATTTGTATATACATGTAGAATAATGTTAAAAAAAAACATTAAAGTACAATAACACTTGAAAACCGGAGTTTATCTGGTGCATCTTTGGTCTACATGTACTTCTTCCATTGTGCATCTATGTACCTTCCATGTACTTGGATCTGTGCGTTTGTTACTTTCCTCCTGAAAAGCAGATCCAATGCACTACCCTATTTCTCATCCTGTACCTCTATCAATATCTTTAATCTACATATACCTACCTTCTTTATGCATCTATATACTTTCAATGTACTTATGGATCTGTATATTTATCACTTTCTTCTAATTCAGCATATCCAATGCACTACCCTATTTCTCACCCTATACTTCTCTCAATATATCTTCTAACCCAACTTTCTGACATCTCAAACTTCTTTCTACTGCTCTTTCCAATGCACTACCCTATTTCTCACCCTATACTTCTCTCAATATAGCCTTTACACCCACTCTCTTTTATCCCAAACCCCATACCACTACTATGATCCCCAAAATAACCCTTTCTAGACTCTCCCTTACTCTACCCCTCCTTGCATCATCTGACACCTCTTTTACTATACCGATCCCCAAAACAAACCTTTCTAAACTCTTCCTTTTGACTCTTCTCCTCCACAACCCCTTTTTACTCATCCAAAAGCCTCCTCCTACTGCTATGACCTCCAAAAAAAAAAAAATCCTTCACTCTCCTATCCCTCCACTATCTTTTTCAATCAAAATAACAGACTAACATGTTTACTTCTCAAATTTCATATTCCACTATACTAATTCACCACTAATCCTTCATGGGTTCCGGAGTAGCGCGCTACTCGCCAAAAAAGCGCTTCAACACCCCATCAGGGTTACAAGCGCTATATAAATGCAAACCTTTTCCCTTTTCTACCCCTCCCCAACCCTTCTCAATGCAAATAACTGACTAACATCCACCACTCAAATTACTTTCATATTTCACTATACTAATTCAACACTAATTCTTATGGGTTCCAGAGTAGCGTGCGACTCACCAAAAAAAGCGCTTCAAACCCCATCATGGGTAGCAAGCGCTATATAAATACAAACCTCTTTTCCCTCTTCTATCCTGCCGCTACCCTTCTCTATCCAAATAACTGAATAACATATCCACCACTCAAATTACTTCATATTTCACTATACTAATTTTCAACACTAATCCTTTTATGGGTTCCGGAGTAGCGTGCTACTCGCCAGAAAAGCGCTTCAACACCCCTTCAGGGGTAACAAGCGCTATATGAATGCAAACTTTTCTCCCCCTTTTATCCCTCCGCTACCCTTCTCTATCCAAATAACTGAATAACATATCCACCAATCAAATTACTTTCATATTTCAGCATACTAATTCACCACCAATCCTTTATGGGTCCCGGAGTAGCGTGCTACTCGCCGAAAAAGCGCTTCGATGCCTTGTCAGGGGTAGTAAGCGCTATATAAATGCAGTTACAATACAATAGGTGTGCACACTGGGTTTTGGCTTTTACCAACACTGGATCCTCCAATTGACCCTCTGCTTTTCACCATTGCCTCGTGAGGCGCTTGATATATGTACAGTCTGGCATGCTGCACTGTGGCAATGCAAAAAGCCATCATCCTAAACAACTTCTTTACTGTCCTTACAGTAAGAGGGCGTCTTGTCTGAAGAGGAAGCAGCTTTTGGTATACTATCACCCTTTCTTGGTTGGGTATGAGGTCCTGGTGCAGACTTCTGGACAAGCCATAGGAAGGACGTGGGTCATTTTGGCGAATCCTAACCTATGGAGTAGGGACACAGATGTTTGTGTGTGCGCGCGCGCTAGGCTGTTCTTGATGAGCCAGTCATCTAGATATGTAAACACGCAAATGACGTTTCTGTGCTGATTTGTGGCCCAACTAGAAACTCTGTGAATACCCTTGGAACTCTAGTGACCCCCTAAGGGTTGAACCTTGAACTGGTAGGGTTGGCCACTTACCACGAAGCAGGCATACCACTAGTGGGCTGGATGAATGGGGAGGTGGAATTAGGCGTCTCAAGTCTAGCGCCGCAATGAAGTCGGAGCAGTGGGGATGATAGCCTGCTGAGTAGTAATGTAAAAGTGCTGCTGGATGTAGTGGTTGAGGATTAGATAGAGGGACTGGACCTTCTTGGTCGAGGTAGTACACCCCTTTGCCATGCTGGTGTGTGGGAACTATCTGGGCTGAGGACGTGGCATTGAGGCAGACTGTTTGGTGGCATGGTGTGGAACTCTAGGCAGTACCCATCTGTCTGAGGGAATTGCCTCCCACGGGGGTGGGGGGGGAGTGCACAAAAACTCAGTCTCCCCCCCGCCCCCCCCCCCCGACACGTGTTGTAAGGGGGATTGGGCGGCAGTGGGAATTATGGAAGGGGAGTCACTTGTTTGAAGCTTAGGAGCCCTAGTTGCAGCCACCTTGTGAGAGGGCTACTTCCTGAAAGGACTGCTGTTGGATGCCCTGCCTTTGGGAGGATACAGGTGACTTAGTTCCTCCGCTAGGTTGGTATTTGCAAAAGGTGGACCTTTATATGGAGGACTTAAGGGCACCCATAGATTTCACAATGTCGGTCTTTAATTTTTCTAGCATCTCATCAACCTGAGGCTGTTCCCCCATCAAACACCACATTGAAAAGGTACAGTTGTACCTCACAACGGAAACCGAGATCTGTAGGCAGGCATGATAGCATAGGAGAATGCTGGTGTTAAAGCCTATGATGGTGGTGTCTGCAGCATCCAGGGCACATCTGATGTTCGCATTGGATACGGTTTTGCTCCCCACCTCCTCCTCTGTGTGAGTGTCTCGGAGAGGGGTTTGTTGGGGTCTTGCATTTCCTCCCAGTGATGCCTGTTAAAGAACAAGAGCATGCTAATGGAATTTGCAATGTGCTACTGTGACAGCCCCCACTGCCACATGTATGCCATCACGTATGCCATCACCTGTCCTTTTGCACTCATTGTCCGACAGAAGAGCATAGCCTGTTGCTGGCACTGGAACAAGTTTGTGCTGTCGGTTTGAACGTCATCACAGATGTATACTGGGCTGTACTGAGCAGGTTTGAACTCCTCCTCCCAACCTTGGTTTTTTACTAGCTCCTGGAAATTGTTGTAGGCTTTCATTTGCCCTAGAGCATGGGGAAGTACTGCACCGATTTTTGTCTAGGAGAGTCTCCACAAGGCAATTATTCTCATCCTAGAAACATGCATTTTCACCTTCTGATGGCGGGTGGCCCTTTGAATTGCCACATGAGAAGCCCTGGTGTTATCACGTGGAGAGGATTTGGTGGAGTACGGGTTTAGGCCAGGTTCATCGATAGGATTCACATTAAAGTGCTTCCACAGGTCATACCCTTCCCTGGACACTAAGGGCTCGTAGTACAAGTCCTGAGGGAGATGCAAGAGGGGGGAGTGGTGAAGGGGAATGCCTAGGTGCAGTGGAAGGTGGGCTTGCAGCAGAGTCCCTAACCCCTTGTGGTGTAGAAGGCTAAAACTTCCATTTCTTGGAGAAGCAGAAGGGTGTATGTTGGGCTCAAGAGCAGGAGAGCTTAGCAAGAATCTTCCTTTTGGGGGGGTAGAGATTTTCTTTTGCAGGAAGTGTAATTTTATAAAATATTTGGTTGTCCTAGGGACCGGATGCTTCTGAAATCTACAGGTCACTTTTGGTGCCATAAAGATAAGTGACAAATTAGAGCAGTACTCTTATGGCCGAGCTCTCCAAACAGTGCGATTATGTTATGGCTCTCATCAGGCTTAGGATTCTAGGTGTGCTTTGATTTTGGCACCGTTCTGCAAATTGATATGCATGCATTGTAAGTCGATGGGAAACAGCAGTTTGAGTTGGAATACCCTCTAGTATGTGCACAACCTAACATGCTTAGAGGCATTCGCTAGCTCCTCTCTAACGCCTTACGACACTGGAAAACGTCAGAATTTCTTTTGACAATGGCAGGAGTAGACCGTTTACTGTTGTGGGGAAAAGAAAAAAAAGGGGGGGCATTAGGGAAAGTACATTTGCAATTGCTCAGCAGATTTTCGCTCGGGCAAACGTTAAAAAAAAAAAAATGGAATGTACAAATGTTTTTAGGTATATGATTTCCAGACCTGCTTCTGTAAACTCTTGTGATTACCTTGAAGCCATTAATCTGCATCAACGCAAGGAAATGTACCTGTAGGTACACCTTCCTGACTTTTTTAATGCATATAATTAAGGAGCATTATGGGGGCACTATTAATAGCATCACATTAAGCTAACGTGTGTACACATTTTTATTCTGGAACCACCACTATCAGTTCTTCAAGCTGAGCTCAACCTTACAGTGCTCGATCAAATATTAAAAGCTTTAGTATTAATTATATATTTACATGTTTGAACAAAATTTACACACCTTTCTTAACTTTAGAGGCAGCCAGTCTTTTCACAGAGTGCTGCAGGGAGTTGGGCTTACTTGTCAAGTGGACATAATAGACATGAAAATTTGTTGTCCTCAAGCTCAGGCGATAGGAATTCCACAAGGAGTTGTTAACATAAGGCACTTGTGTGTCTGAACAGTCCTCCTGGCATAGAGTGAGCAGGAATTGTTTTTGATGTCACTAGGATAGAAGAAGTCTAAGGCTGTTCCCAAAGAATCAGAGTTAGAACATGTCGGTCTTTGAGCTGGCATTTGACTATTCGAACCTGATGGTGGAACAAAACAATCTAAGGTGGAAACATCCTGGTACATTGTGGACTAGGGGAGGAATCACACCAAACCTTGTAACTCAAAACTTCTTCAGATAAAAACAAGTTGCAAAGTCCGTGCCCAACACTGGATAGCAGGAGTATGAAGAGCATGTGTATCTACAGCGACAAATGCTACAAACATATCGTTACTTAAGGCCAAGTACCTTTACATTGTTCTCTCAGTGCCACATGCTTTGGGGCTCAGTACCTGTTGGGTGTGGTTAAGCACCCTGGCCTCCCACAAAATCCAAAGGGATGCAGTTAACTGCACACAAACGACATTTGGGATGCTCCACAAGCCAAGCTTTATTTGGACAAATTTTGTAGGGCAGCAAAACTAAAGCTACCGGCAACTCTCCCAAGCTAAGCAGATGGATCTAGCTCCATTTAAGTGGGCAGTCAGGGGCACACGCACATTGGGCTTCAGGAACTGGGAGCACACTATAGTTCCTCTTGGTGCTCATCTTCCCCATGCCTCATAATGTTAATGCCATGGTCAGTTTTTAATCCCTCTTCACAACTTCCTCTTCACTGCAGGTTGCTTAGCTGTGGGTTGCCATTTTTAGACAGTGCTCCTCTGGGCACCATCTTTCCACAACAGTTTGCTTCTCTCACGGACAGGGTCCAGCTGCACATTTTGCAGAATTCGGGATTCCCCCAATTCTTTCCCCATCTTTGATGGGAAGTCCAATAATCCATCCCTGTAGCTTGAAGATTACTCGGTCACGCTTTTGTGGGCTTCCCTTCCTGGTACATAGTATGCTAGCACAATGATCTGGGGGATTCGATCCAGTTTTTATGCCTGGCTAGCAGAAATAAAGGTGATTTCTACAGCCTTGCTCTGTTTTTGGGCGTTTCAGGGAAGATAGTATGTTTAAAACGGGCTGCCAAGGTACAGCCATTTGTTATGAATATTTGGCAGGTAAGATGGAAAACAGTGGCACAAAAGGAGGCCTTTCATGCCTAACTGCTACACAAAAAAGTCTGAAGCACTCCGGGGGAGGGGCGAGGTTAGGAGCACTGCCTCAGCTTCTAAAGAACATTCGTCCTCCAATCACTACAGCATGGCTCACTTCCAAGAGTCCTCAGTGTGCTCCAGGGCCCACCTCCAGACTAAATCCGACTAGGCCACCTTCAGTCTTCATTTTAACAGCCAATCACACACACTGGTTTCAAGATTGATTCCTGTCTCCATATAATCAAGCACAACACACACACTCACTCTACTTCATACATGAAGTGTAAACATGCAGTCTCCATTCATGTCCCACATGGATGGAGGCAAGGACCAGCTTGAGAACTAGCAGTACCTTTAAAACAGGAAAAGCCAGTAAGTATTTCTCTCCCCCCCACCCGAGCGAACAGGTAAAAAGGCTTGGATTCAAATTAGATCAGTAGTTCCTGATCATCATTAGATTTCCATTCTAGTAACCTCAAGTGAATCCTTCAAAATTACACTGCTACCATAAGCCACCTTTATTTAAGAACTGCTTATCTGATGCATTGGCATGTGGCAAGATTATACAGATGCACATTAATTTTTATTGTATGCCATTAACTAGTTAAATTTTTTCTATTTAAATTTCAGAAAAAAGGATTCGTAACAGTCAATGAAATAAAAACCAGTTTAAAGTGGGAAACTGAAAGAGCCAATCACGTGTTGGTAAGTATCGCAAGGAGTCCCAAAATGTATAATGACGAGATCTGACCTTCAGATTACTGCAGACGTTAGCAGTGAGCATTTAACTCAATCTGGATAGCTATGTGTGACATAGCTTAAAAGCCACTGGGCACAGTGGCAATCCCACTTTAGTTTTTAAATAAATAATAAAAAGCAAATAAAGAAAAGATGTTCACACAGGTGCATTTGTTACTGTTCAAACATGTTTAAGTCCTAGATGTTTTCATAGGTGCCCTCGGTTTTCAGACGCTAAACATCTTTTTCTCTCCCGACAGGAACATTTACTGAAGGAAGGCCTGGCTTGGTTGGATTTGCAAGCACCAGGAGGGTCCCATTACTGGTTCCCAGCGTTATTTGCAGACCTCTACAGCCAAGAAATAACTCCAGAGGAAGCTAAAGAAGCCATTCCCTGAGTCTGATGCAAGACTGTGTCTGAATATAACCACATCAGCAACACATAAGCGAGAACTTATCCAGGAGAGTGTGTGGGAACACTGTCCTGCCTCCCTGGTTTAATCTTCAGGGTGTTTTTGTTGTGAAGTAACAGGCTGCAAGCCAAAGAGTGCATAAAAAGACATGTGCCCAGATACTAGCAAAACAAACACACAGCATAGGTTTTCGTTTATGTACAATTTATTAACATGTTGTTTTCACAGAAACGTCTTTGTAGGTGTTGTTTCTCGCTTCCAACAAGGATGTGTATCTTACCTTTACATCAAAGCTGGTTCTGTGGATTGTCTCTAGTGGAAACGCTTAGAAAGGGAGTACACTCATGACAGCCAAGGAAAGGGGAAATAAAAATTCTGCCCTGCACCTAGCAAGTAAGGTGCCTAGCTGTCTGAGCGGAAAGTGCATATTTTGTTAGCCACCACAAGGGAAATTTCCGGCTTCAATAGCCATCAATTCCTGCTACCTTTCACATTCCTTAATCTAACGCAGGTCGCTACAGGGTGGACTGAAGCGCTTGCTGATCCACTTTCCCCCATAAAAAAAAATATATATATATAGATTATTTAATTGCACACTGGGGAAAGGTACTGCACCATGGTGCATAAACTCAGCAAAGTTGTCTGCTTCAAAGTGACAGACATGGCAACTAAAGCTTCTCCTAGGAATTACTTTCACATGCCAATCCTCTATTGGTAAATTCTGAAAGTTGAGGTTGCAACACTGTCTCAAAGGACTGCTTCCACAGCCCAAAAGCAAGTAAACTAACGTGGCAAAACAACTCTGAAGAGAGGCAGGCAACATCAAAAGAATGATTGCTGTACATTTTTCGAGTTAGTGGGCTTATGGCATTTTTACAAAGTAAAGGGGCCAGGTGCACACAAGGTCTTGACATACAGAAATGCATAGAAAAGTAATCGCGTGTGTTCTATTTTAGAATAGTTCCTTGTTATCCACACACAGTGGTAATTTATTCCCTCACCTAACAGAGGGGTTTACGATTCAGAGTTTACAGACTAGACTTATTTCTTTAAAAACCATTTGCACTCCCAACAAACCAATGTGGTCCTGTCCCCTTGTATTCAGTGATGCAGTCTTCCTACAAGCCAGAAAGAAGATTGTTAAATAAAAACATTACACTGTAACTTCCATAACACTTGCAAGAAAAAGAAGAAAAAAAAATGCGTAAAAAGAGGGAATAGCTCGGTTGGGAGAAGTTGGAGTACACTTTCTTCAAGACTGGCATCACAGTGGGTAAGCCTAGAGTGCCATCACATGTAGATCACCACGTACCTCAGACCACCAGCATAGGTCTATTCAAGAACCTCCTACTGTACCCTAGAAGGCGTTCTCCCCTTTTATATGAAAGAAATGGTGTGGTGGGCTATTGTGACCGCAAGCATCCCGCCCAGTCTCATGTAAAGTTTAGTGCAGTGGTTGGAACAAACAAAAATGTCAACATATCTGCGAGTGACATGGCTCTTCTGGTGCAAGGTCTACTGTTTATGTGATGGCTGCAGAAAATGCAGCTATTTTTAATAAAAGCAAAGTTAATTGTAAGGCGCACCGTAGCTCAGCTCTCTAAAGAACATGTGACAACCGATACCCCTCCCCCAGCTATTTCTTGTCCCATACTCGCCTCAATAGTGCCCAGATCGTCCTTAGAATGACAAATCTTTGGTCTGTCTAAAGCAGGGACCTTTACCTGGTGTGCCACTGGTGACAGTAAGAACCAAACTCCATACCCTTCTGGTCCATTTTGGTACCAGACCTGGACTTATGCTCAAAGATTCCATACCATACAGCACCGCGTGCCTGTGAACACATCAGATAAAACTGGTCTATAAAGAATCCATACGCTGTAATCACAGGTCCTGCTTCCAATAGTCTGTTCTTTTAAAACTGATGAGAGCATGGTTACCTTCTGGTAGTTAAAAGATCTGAAGGAGTCTGCACCAAACGAAAATAGGCTTTGTGGAAGAGGCGCACAGTTATTTCTTCCCAAAAGCTCACACCGGGCCAGTCTTGGCCGCTGGATAGTCATGTGCTCTTCCGAGTGGTTGAAGTGGAAGTCCAGCCTCCGCAGGTGCTCCATTCCTGGGGCTTAAGGATACGGACATCCCTCTACGGCTTCGAGCTCCCCTGTGTGTCAGTCTCTGTCTCCGAAGAGCTGCTCTCAGAGTCTATGTCCATGTTCTCCTGGTGGTGCTTCTCCTGTACCTTTTGTCGAATAGCTTGCAGGCGGATCAATAAGGACTGGTAGTCAAAGTGCCCTCGTTTTTCACCAAAGGGGTCCTGTAACACAAGCAACTTAATTAGCACATTGGCATCATTTAGCCATTGCAAGGAAACCATAACCTAAGCAGCACTGCAATACAATCTTTCAAACACATTCACTTCAAAAGCCAAAAAACGGCTCTGTAATGCTACCTGAATGAAGAATCCCTCTGAACGTAAAAAGAATTTGCAGGTTGCCTGTTGGCCAGTTCAAAGCACGTGGTTAGTCTTGTGTTCCTTTGGCAAATAGGTTTTTCTAAATCGGTTAGGCTGCATCTCTGCTCACACACCAGGCTATGTTGACTGCTCTCTTAGAATCTCTTAAGGATTTGTATATAGAAATTCAAAGTCGGGAGACCAACTTCACAGTGACCCTCACACTGTTTTTGCTGGGTTATTTTCCCCTTACTCAACTGCGAATTTCATAGTAAAAGTTTCCAAAGCTTGCACTTTATTTTGGTTTTTAATATCCATGCTGTACAGCAGCGGCATTGCTGTGTCACATGGCCAAAAGAGATTGGCAAAGCTAATAGGTCCTATAGGTGGAATCTACTGGTTTTGCCAATGCTAGTTTTGATATTTGGAGCACTTAGCACCTGAGCCATCATAACTAAAGGGTTAATTACTCATACTTGCCAGTAGTATTTTGTAGCTTGAATTATTTTTGGATTCACATGCTGTGCATTATTACACCAGCTAGTAGTTGGGTCCAGACTACTACTATTAGTCCTCTTTTTTTTTTTTGTTGATGGGTGTAGTCGGTGGCCATTTGGTGGGATGTTAGTCCCTACATGATACCAGATGTGCACAGTGGAAGCCCCTGTGCGTATCCCCCCCCCCCCAGACTCATCTTGTCCTCATTGGCTTCATGCTATGGTTGAAAGTACTGCAGCCTTTGCCCAGCGTAGTTGCACCTCATTTCCTGGGGAGGTGGTGGGTTGCATGTGAATCTAGAAGATTCTTCAAGCTGAAAATTTACTCCTACTGGTAAGTAACCACTTAGTTTTGCAACATGAATATTTTCTGGATTCACATGCTATGCATCAATTTTGTAGCGGTATTCCTGGATGCTCTTAGAGGTGGGGTCGAAATGAAGTTGTGCTTCTGTACAGATGTTTTAGTACACTTTGCCACACCTGTGACTCTTTGTTCACTTGAATGTTCATGCAGTAGTGTTTTGTGAAGGTGTGGACAGAGGACCATGTGGGCGCCATACATATATCTCTTACTAAAAGGTTTGCTTGGAAGGCCAGGGTAGCTTCTATTTTCCTTGTGGAATGTGCTTTGGGTCTTGCATTTTGGTAGGAGAATTGGGTTATTTGGACTATCCACCCTGCGATGGTGCCCTTTGTCATCAATGAGCCTTTGCTTGAATTGGCAAAAGATACAAAGAAATTACTTCCTTATCTGACTTTCTTTGTCCTTCCTAGGTAGTTCAGTACTGCCCTATGTACATCTAGCATTGGCAGGGTTTTTTCTGCTTGGACTTATGGTTGTTGGAAGAAGCCCGGGATCTGAATTGTTAGAATCTCATAGCATTGTGATACGACTTTTGAGAGGAAGCGTGGGTTGGTCCACATGACTACACTGCCCTTGTGTATTTTCAGGGAAGGCTCTTTCTAAGGTAGTTAGTTAGAGCTTGCAGGAAGGCACTCGTTAAGGTCAGGAATCATAGTTTCGCCTTGTGGAGCCATTCAAAGGGTTCCTTTATTAGTTGTGTTAGCAATTAGTTGTGTTAGCAATTAGTTGTGTTAGCAATTAGTTGTGTTAGCACCAGGTTGAAATTCCACATGGGAGTGCGTGCCAATCTGGTGGCGCTACCCTTTCTACTCCTTCTAGGAACCTTTTAATAACTGATTCTGTGAAGAAGCTCCTCCCTGTACATCCTCTTGCGTAGGCTACAATTGCCGTCAAGTGTGCTTTTAGTGAAGCATATGTTTAACTGTTGTGTAAAAGGTACATTAGGTAGCTGACCACTATGGCGTCCTGTTGTGGAACAATTCCTTTTCTCTGCACCACAGGATATACCTCCTCCATGTCACTGTGTAGCATTTTCTTGTACTTGGTCTTCTAGCTTTCTTTAGGCTGTCTATGGATCGTTTTGGGATATCCTGGAGGCCAAACTCTGTGTCCTCCGGAGCTGGGCCGCTAGGCTCAGGCTGCTGGGTTCTGGGTGGTGGAGTCTGCCTCCCTGCATGGAGAGTAGGTTCTGTGATGCTGGCAGTAGTTTTAAGTTTCCTTTAGCCATCTCCACTAGGTCTAAAAACCACATCAGCCTTGCCCACTGTGGAGCAACTAAGATCAGTGGCATTTGTGACTGCACTTGTCACTAGAGCTATAAGAGGAATTGGTGGAAAAGAGTACACAAGTCTCCTTGACCAGTCTATCGACAGGGCATACCCTAGGGAGCGGTAGTGTGGGTGACTGGAAGCAAAGGCTTGGCATTTTAAATTTTCTGCGACTGACAGGCCGATCTCTAGAGGACCCCACTGTTGGAACACCTCTTGGAACACTGGTTTGTTTAATTCTCATATATGTGATATGGATGCTTGCATGATTAATCGGTCTGCTTCCCAGTTTTTCACATCTGGCAGGTGTATCACCATCACGTTTATTCTTCTCTGATTGGCCCATCTCCAAATCTCCTGGGCTAGTTTTGACAGCACATGTGACTTTGTCCCTCCTTGTTTGTTCAGATAGAACATTGTGGTAATGTTATCAGTTTGGATTTGCACTGCCCTTTCCCTCATCTGTGTCTTGAAGGCCTTTAGGGCCAGAAAGACTGGTTTGAGGTCCAGGACATTTATGATCGCCTCTTCTACTTTCCATAGTCCTCTGATTTTGAGATTTCCCATGTGCATTCCTCAGCCTGTGTGGGATGCATCCATGGTGATGGTCACCGTTGGGTATGTGAAAGGTCTGCCTACTGTTACTTTGTCCACGTTCCATCATGTCATCACTTTTTGTGTTACAACCACTAGATCTTCCAACTTCACCCCCACCCAGCTGTGACTATTGATTTTGGGTCCATCCTTAAAGGGGTCTAATATGTAGTCTTGCGTGGGGGATTCAGTGGAATGCAGGAGGTCATCATGCTCATCAATTTCCTTACAGTCCTCAATGTCAAAGATTGACCCTTGCGGTAGCGCCAAGCCTGTTTTGTGATCACTTGAATCCTCTTGAGGGTGGAGAAGACTCTCGTCTACTGTGGTGATTCTTGTTTCCAGAAAGATCTCTCTGGCTTCGTTGATGACTTTTCTAGGTTTATCATGAACCCTAGTCTGTGAAGTGTGTCCCTGATCATCCTGGTTCTCTTGCAATTGTGAGAACAAGCTTGCCTTGACTAGCCACTCGTCTAGGTAAGGGTAACCATGCATCCCTCTCCTCCTTAGGTAAGCTACCACTGCGGCTAGGTATTTTGTAAACACTCTAGGTACTAACTTGACCCAGAAGGGAAACACTGAACTGGTAGTGGTTTTGGTTGACAACATACTGCAGTTATTTTTTGTGTTCGACTTTCATGAGAATGTGTAAAGAAGCATCTTTTAGGTCTATAGTTGCCACATAGGTCTTTTCCCATAGGCGCGGGATTACCTCCTTTAGTGTTATTTTGAATTTTTGTGTTTTTATGAATTTGTTTAAGAAGGTTACGTCTAGAACCCGTCTTAAAGAATGGTCTGGTTTTGGAACCAGGAAGCATGCAGAGTACTTTCACTGATTGATTTCTGCTGCGGGGACTCTCTCTTGAGTTCCTGCACTTCTTATAGCAGGCATAGTCTTTCTTCCTTTGAGTGCGATCTTTTCTTTTGTTTGCCCACATATGGTGCATTAATAAGTTCTATACAATAACCGTGTTGGGCGGTGCTGAGGATCTATTCATCTGACTTGACTTTCCTCCACTTCACCCGACTGGTGTTATGTGGTGGGGCAGTTGGTGTGCTGAGTCACTTATTTAAAGAGCTTGCTCCTCTGGATGGCGGGCATTTCTCTCTTGCTCTACCCCGAAAGGGTTGGCGCTGAGGTGTTTGGCACTGCTGCACTGACTACTACTGTTGCCCTATGTGTTAGTAGGGTGCCTGCGGAGGTGCGCTCTGGAAACTTCCACGTCCAGATGGTCTCTTCATCGGGTATGTCCCGCTCTGCTCGTGACCCATGGAACTGCAGCATCCCCAGGGCCTTGGCTTTGTCGTTATCCTTCTTAAGTTGCTGTAGCGTTTCATGCATCAATGATCCAAACAGTTGTTCTCTGGTGAAGGGGGTATTGATGTTTGCCTTCACCTCACTCTTGAACCCTGACATCTGTAGCCAGGCGTGCCCTGTCAGGGTTGTACCTGTGACCATCTGTCTGCGGCACAGATTTCAGCCACGTGTTGGCAATAGTCTTTCCATCTTCTATGAGTGCAGCTGCCCATCTTTGGAACTGGTCTACAAGGTGTTTCATTAACTCTCCCACTCCTTCCCAATGTTGGTGGGCATACCGATTTAGGAGGGCACTGGAGTTAGCCATCCTCCACCGTTGCTGCTCCTTGTTAAAATGTTTGTCCCATCATTTCCACTCTTTAACCGGTAGTGGGTTGGCTGTTATAGGGACACTGGCCATCTTTCTTGCCGTGGCTATGATGATTAAATCTGCCATTGCATTTCCCCAGATGTACAACAGGTCCTTGGAAGAGTGTTTATACTTCTTTTTGACCCTCCGAGTTACTGGCTTGCTGAATGCCTCCCTTCCCAGATCTAAGATGATGGGCAGCATCAGTAGATACTGCCTCTTCTTCTGCGAGGGTAGGAGGGTTTCTAGAAGGAAGCCTGTGCCTTCTCTTCTTACAGTTGAACCCCCACACCAGTCCGCTGCTCTTTTCGCTGTACATGGTGGTATCATTTGGAGGGGATGGCCTTTAAGGAGTAGGAGTCACCTCAACCCTCCCTCCCCCTCCCCCCTCCACCTCCACCTCACCACCCCTCCCCGTCCCACCCTCCTTCCAGGTCTTTTTCTTCAAAGACCATTTCATGCCCTTCTCCTGGTGGCTCTCACGTGGTGGTCAGTTTGAGTTTGACCAGCTCAGTCGTCTATTGGGATTCTAAATTCTCAAAGGGATACACCAAAATCCAATTTTTTCTTTTTTTTTTTTGTATCACCACCATTTCAGCTTCAAGGAGTCTTTTCCTGCGCTCGAGCACCCTCTCTTCTGCATCAATTGTGGTTGACAGCCTCTTTGGAGCGTGCCTTCAATGTCTGTCGAGTCCATTGCCCTGCCTCACGCATCTTCCGATGTCCGTTTCTGTGAGGGATGTCTTCCACTAGTTTCCTTTCCTGTGTTGGGGGCTGAGGCAGTCGGGCCCTTCAGTCGCCGAGGCTGTCTTGTGGGACTTGGAGTCAGACGATTTTTGGTCGGCTCCCCCATGTTTTTTGGTTGTTACCCGAAAGCAGTTTTGGAGCTCTCCATCCTTGTATCTCTTCAACAGAAACTCTGGTCCAACTCAACGACTTCGCCCTCAGCACTGGATCTTTAAGCACCAACAGATTAAAGGGATAGCACCAGACGAAGAAAAAAGTTTATGAAAGGAATGTTTGGTGGTTTTGATGAATTTTTGGGCCAATATTTTCACATGGAACCTGCAGAGGTGCACCCAAAGCCAAACAACTGAGAGAACCACATGACTGAGAATGTTCTGAAAGTGACTATTTCCATGGAGTTTTTTGAGTTATAGTTAATCGTGCCCTGTTCTTCTCAACAGGGCAGAGTCAAACTTCTCTAGGGAGTACAAAAAGATCAGTCCAGTTAACCACATCCTAGATGCACCAGCTAAGGTATACAAATTTCCATCATGTCTTCCTTGAAACGCAGAACTAGGATAAAAGAGTCAAAACATGCCGCCACATTTGCCTCATCATTTAAATGTGCAGACTATGTAGACTTAATGGGTAAAGCGGAGTCTCGTGCAGGATATCTTTCACCAAGAAAACCTACAGTTATAAACTGTTGAGTTTCTAGGCCCTCTTATTCTGATTTTACCAAGCACAATTGCTTAGTTTGATGTTGCTTTAACTTTTTATGGTGCACCAACTTTTCAATGTGCCTGACTGACTTGCCACTGAAATGTGTTTCCCTCCTGGCGTTTGCCTTGGCGCCTTTGGCTGAGTTAGCTTATAAGGAAGGGGCCTACATGGCTATACTGCTCAATGGATATTCACATACAAGATCATACAATGATCATGTGCTTCTATATCTCGGCAAGATAGCTAACCATGAACACATTAATGACCTTTTGTAACTGTTCTTGTCTTGGAGTTAACTAGCACAAATCTTGCATGTGTTCATTCCATTCCCATGGTGCATTAGGTTCACAAGCTCTTATCACACCGTGCCTTAGGTAGGAAAGAGTAAAATTCAGCATTTGGGAATACCATTGAAACTTGTTCATCAAGGCTGCCTGTGCAAGGAAAGTCCAGTTTTCCACTCTTAACCCCAAATTTCGTTTTTCAGTGGCACTAATTCGCACTTTCTGAATAAAGCAGTCTCGCATTTCATCTCAACCAACCTCTCCAGAAGCCTTCATTTATATGCATCCTACCTCCAACTTGGGGGGCAGTCAATAAGTTATTGAAATGTTTCTTTACGATTCTGACAATATAAATGCTGCAGAGTAATTTATGTGTTGACTTTGATGGCAATACTGTCAAAACTGAGATAATTTACTGGCAAACAGTTGTTTGCATTACATTTTCTTGCAATGGTGCAAAACTAGAGTCTGGCTGAAGAATTCCAGGTGTTGCAAGGGCCAGAGCAGCATCCAATTCTTACTAGGAAAAAAACTTAAGCCTGGTGATAGACATTTAAAACTCTGCAGCCTAGCCTTCGGTTTACTTTACCTTGTTACTACCAATTTGTGCCACTCCAAATTTGTTTTCAGGTTTTCTAGATCAGTCCTGGAGAACACGTTAGATTTTTTTTGATGGAATCCAATACAGCAAAGTTGCATTTTAAAGATATTAAGTAGTTCATCTTACTGTAGGATGATATAAGAATAGTGAGCTTGCCGTTAGGGTTAGCAATTCAATCAGCACATAGACCCACATCAATGTGGTACTCATTATAAGCCTCTTGTTCTCCGCCCTGCATGACTGTGTGCACCGCAAGCTTAATACAAGGACAAAAACCCTACAAGCACGTCCTAGTACCACGAAGCTTTGGTTCTACTCCAGCCAAGATTACCCTATGGATATGCTGAAGGTACATCGGAGATCAGTGTTCTGCACAGAATAATCTAGATGCTCTAGTATGAACAGAATACTAAGTAGAACTATCAAAAAAGGGACACTTGCATTCAAACTTTCCAACTAGTTATCCTGGAATGTCCATGGCAAAAACCTCACACCATCAGTGCCCAATCCTTCACCAGTTGTGTGGCAGTAGTTTCTCAAAGTTACTGCTTGACAGCTACTTTATGCCAATGCTTTCTTTAATGAATCCTCTTGGGTGGTCTCAGGAGCACATGATATAGCATGTGCACAACTGTCTTGAGATAGCCACACTTCAGATTTCCATAAGGAATATTACCTAATGATCATATTATAGGCCCACAAACGTTTTATGCCCCTTTTTAAATGGATGATATGGAAGGATTATGTTACTTACCCTGTAAGCATCTGTTCTTGGCATGTAGAGCTGTAGATTCACATGCCTTGCATATTTCTGCCATCTAGTGTTGCGTCCGGATGTTTGAAAGTTGTTTTTCTTCGAAGAAGTCTTTCCCACTCATGAGGCAAGGCGACTCCTCCTTTCGGTGATAGTGCGCAGGGGCATCGACTCCATTGTTAGATTGTTTTCCCGCAAGAGGGTGAGAATGGAGTAAGTGTAGAGATGTCCATGCGTATATAATGTGAATAACAATAACGAATAGTTTACCTGTCGGTGTAGTTTTGCAGCTTGAAGACTTTCTGGATTCACTATGCTGTGCATTATTCCGCGGTCTAGTGGTTGTGTCCGGAATCGTAGTCTTTTTTTTCTTCGTGGCCCAGGTGGGCGTCGACGCCCCACCACCATTTGGTGTCCTTCCGTGAAATCGGCGCGCTTCCTCCGGAAGCTCCCACCCTTGGGCGCCATCTTCGGATTCTTTTTTTCTTGTCTTGTGCTTTTCCTTGTTTATCCTTTTACCTTTTGAAGGTGTTTTCCATTTCGTAGTCCCCCTTTCCTCCATTCTCATCTTTCTGGCGGAGGCGGGTGGGTTCGCTAGTGAATCCAGAAAGTCTTCAAGCTGCAAAACTACACCAACAGGTAAGAAACTATTCGTTTTGCAGCGTGAATCTTTCTGGATTCACTATGCTGTGCATAGACTTTGTAGCGGTTTGCTATGTTTGTGGCGGCTGGGTGGAAGAGGAGCGTTGGTTGTTGAAGCACTTTTTGACCTACTTGTGCTTCTTTGTTCATCTGTATATCCACGCAGTAGTGCTTAGTGAACGTGTGCACTGAAGCCCATGTCGCCGCCAGGCAAATGTCTTGGATGGGTGTGTTTGCCAGGAAAGCTATTTTTGCTCACTTTTTCCTGGTAGAGTGAGCTTGTGCTGCTCCTTGTAGTTCTTGGCCTGCCTGTTTGTGGCAGTATTGAATTGTCTGTGCGATCCATTGTGCGATGGTGTTTTTAGTCACTGGTCTTCCCAGGAAGCTGCTTGCGAAAGACACAAAGAATTGCTTCGTTTTCCTACAATCTTTAGCTCTTTCAATGTAATGCATCACTGCTCTTCTAGCGTCCAGAGTGTGCAGTGCCCGCTCTGCGCTGGTGGATGGTTTTTGGAAGAAACTTGGTATCTGTATTGTTTGGCTGATTATGGAACTTTGACACCACCTTTGGCATGAAGTGTGGGTCTGTCCTCATTACCACCCTGTCATTGTGAATCTGAATGTAGGGTTCCTGTAGTGTGAGCACCTGCAATTCGCTCACTCTGCGTAGCGAGGTAATTGCTACCAGAAAGGCCGTCTTTATTGTGAGCATATGTAGAGAGGCCTTGTGAATGGGTTCGAAAGGGGCCTTCATAAGCTGTGTTAGAACTACATTTAGGTTCCATGCAGGCAGTGGCATCCTTTTTGGTGGGGCTATTCTCTTGGCCCCCTCTAGGAATCTTTTTACCACCTGAGATGTAAAGAAACCTTTCCCTGTTTCTCCTCTTGTATAGGCTACTATTGCTGCCAGGTGTACTCTTAGCGAGGTGCAGCTTAGGTTACTCCTTAGCAAGTGTATTTTAGCACTGATTCCCTGGTGATTCTCCTGTGGAGCTTTTCCTTGATGCACCATTCAGTGAATCTCTTCCATTTAGCTGCATAACATTTCCGTGTAGTGGGCCTCCTCGCTTCCCGCAGTACTGCCAGCGTGCTTTGCGGAAGCTTGAGGTGGGCAAACTCTAGGTCTTCAGGAGCCACGCTGCTAGGCTGAGGCTCTCTGGTTCTGGATGGAGTACCCTTCCGTTTTGCATCGAGAGCAGGTCTCTTCTTTTTGGGAACTTGTGTGGCGGTCCCTGTGCCATTTCCACGATCTGTGAGAACCAGGACTGCCTGGCCCACTGTGGTGCTACTAGAATTAGCGTCATGTTGCTTGTTCTGCACTTGCTGAGCACCTTGTGTATCAGCGGTATCGGTGGAAAAGCGTAGGCAAATGTCTTTGACCAGCTCAACCATAGGGCATTTCCCTGGGATTGATGTCCTGGCTGCCTGGATGCGAAGTATTGGCATTTTGCATTCTGGTGTGTTGCAAACAGGTCCAGTTGTGGGGTCCCCCACTTCTTGAATAGTGCTTGCGTCTCCTGCGGGTTGAGCTCCCACTCGTGTGAGATTGACGTCTGTCTGCTCAGTCTGTCTGCTTCCACATTGTCCTTCCCTGGCAGATGTATTGCCAGGAGGTCTATTTGTAATGGAATTGCCCATTTCCATATCTGTTGCGCTAGATCCGACAGCACCACTGACTGTGTTCCTCCCTGCTTGTTGCTGTAGAACATCGTTGTGGTGTTGTCTGTTTGTACTAACACCCTTTGCCCGTACAGCTGTTTCTGGAACGCTTTTAGTGCAAGGAACACGGTCTTGAGTTCTAGGTAGTTGATGTGTTTGACAGCATCTGTTTGTGTCCATAAACCCCTTACTTTGAGCAGGTTCATGTGCGCTCCCCACCCCATTTGGATGCGTCTGTTGTGATGGTCACTGTTGGAGTTGGTGGTGTGAATGGGTTTCCCCTGGTTATGTTGTCCTTGTTCCACCATGCTCTCTCTTCCTGCACTGCGTGCGTTACAACCACTAGATCTTCCCAACTCCCTGTTGCCTGTGACCACTGCTGTTGCAGCCATTCCTAGAATGGTCTCATGTGTGGTCGAATATTGGGGACTAGGTGTATGCAGGACGCCATCATCCCCATGAGTTTGCTCACCGTCCTCACTGTCAGACGTTGCCCCTTCTGGTATTGGCGAGTCTCCTTCAGTAGTGCGAAGGTTCTCTTTTCGCTGGGGAACACCCTGCCCTGAATGGTGTCGATTTTTGCACCCAGGAAGATCTTCACTTGTTCTGGTTCTAGCGACGACTTCTCGTTGTGTATGGAGAAGCCTAGTTTTGTCAGCGTTTGTGTGACCTGCTGAGCATGTAGTTTGCATTGGTTGTAGGAGTTCGCCTTCACCAACCAGTCGTCTAGGTAGGGGTATACATGTATTCCCTGTCTCCACAGATGCGCTGCTACGGCAGCTAGGCATTTGGTGAAGACCATTGGCACGGATTTTAGGCCGAAGGCTAGGGCCGTGAACTGGTAGAGCATCTTGCAGATGGTAAATCTCAGTAGATGTTTGTGTTTTTGGTTCATGGGAATGTGTAGGTAGGCATCCTTGAGGTCTATTGTGGACATAAAATCCCCGTGCCTTATCTGAGGTATAACCTCCTGTAAGGACGTCATCTTGAACTTTTGAGTCTTTATGTATTGGTTTAGGAACCGTAGGTCCAGTATGGGCCTTAACGTTTCGTCTACTTTTGGTACGAGGAAGTAGTTGGAGTACACTCACGTGCCCTTTTCTCTGTACGGCACCTTTTCTATAGCCTGTTTGTGGAGGAGTTCTTGTGCTTCCTGCCACAATAGTGACAGCTCTTTTGTTGAATGTTTTTGTTTGTTGGCCTCTTGTTTGGTGGCCTCTTTACGAGTTCTCATGCAGTAGCCGAACTGTATGATGTTGAGTATCCACTTGTCGGTTATCTTCTCCCACTCCTGGGAGAAGTGTTTTAGTCTTCCTCCTACGGGCGTTGTATGATGGTAAATTTGTAAGTGTCTGTCTTTTGTTGTGCCGCGGCACTAGCGATGTTGGGGGTGCGGGCACGTGTTGTAGTGTGGAGTCACTTGGGGGCGGACTGCTGGCCGCCTCTTCTTGTATTGCCTCGTCCGTTTGGTCGGCTACGAAAGGACTGGCCCCTCTGTTGGTTCTGCCAGCCTTGTTGCTGCTGACCCTGTTGCGCCTGGCTGCTTCCCTGAAATGTTTGCTGGAAGGCCTGGTGCGATGTTCCCGGCTGGTTCCCTCCTCTGCCATTTGGTCTTCGTGAGGGGGTGCCCCTTCTCATCCCTCTGAACTGCAGTGCTCCCATGGACCTTGCAGTTTCGTTATCTTTTTTGAGCTGTGTCAGCGTCTCGTCCACGGGCGTGCCGAACAGCTTTTCCCCGTTGAAGGGCAAGTTCAGGATGTTGTTCTGTACTTCCGGCTTGAACCCAGAGATCCTCAGCCAGGCATGTCTCCTCTCTGTTACTCCGATCATCATCAGCCTGCTTGATGTGTCTGCTGCGTCCAAGGCCGACTTCAGGCAGGTGTTGGCCATATTCTTGCCCTCCTCCACCAGGTGCGCCGCTCTTTGCTGGTGTTCGGTCGGGAGCAGTTTGAGCAACTGCCCAACTTCTTCCCAATGCTGGTAGGCATGCATGTTTATAAGGGCATTGGAGTTGGCAATGCGCCAATGGATTGCCGCATTCCTCTCAATTTTCCTCCCTGTGAGGTCTATTCTCTTGCTCTCCTTGTCTGGAGGCGGTCCGGAGTTTGTGGGAACGTTGGCCCTCTTCCTGGCTGTTGCAGTTATGATTGAATCAGCCGGCACAGATCCCTGGATATATGGTGGATCTTTAGAAGAGTGCTTGTATTTTTTCTCTGTCCTGGGGGTGACAGATCTGCAGGTAGATGGCTCCTTGAAAGCCTCCCTGCCTTGGTCTAGCACACCTGGGAGCATAGGAAGGAATTGGCTCCTAGTTTGCGTTGGCAGCAGTGTCTCCAGGAGAAAACAGGCCTTGGGCTTTTCTTCCTCCATTTCCACCCTATAGGTTGCTGCAGCGTTCCCGACGACCATGTTATATATTCCAATGTCGTCCGGCGGCGAAGGCCTCGACGGATACATCTCCACAGCCTCTTCTGGGTTTTCGGCATCGAGATCCTGCCAATCCAGGTCCTGAGCCTCCGAGGGTGTCGAGCTGAAGTGTGTCTGCTGGTCGTCATCGCCCTCAGTGTAATAGTACAGGCCCTCTTCATCCTGTTGCTCCGACAGTTCGGGAGTTTGGCGGATCGGTGGCGTCGAACTCCTCCTGGGCTTCTGCTTCGACAACCGTCGAGGGCTTCGAAGGGCTGGTGTATCTACTCATCCGTTCGTCGAAATCCTTCTTCCTTTGGAGGATACTGGTCATTTCGGCCTCGAGCCTTCTTTTCTTCCTCTCCATCTCTGCCGCTTGTTCGGCGTCAAGAGTTTCGGCAGTTCTCTTCGAGGTCGTGGATGTTGACGTCGAAGTTGCCTTCTGCTCTTTCCCCTTCGGCGTCGAGTGCGGCTTTTCGGAACCGTGCTTAGACGACCTGGGTGTATCTAGAGCTTTCGCCGACCGGGAGTCCTTATCGAAGGATCCGGTGGGCAGTTTGTCAGTGGACGCAGCTGTGGTTGTCGATTGCTTCGACGCCAGTGCTCCTTTCGAGGACTTTGGCTCTGATTTTCGAGTCTGTTGGGGTTTTAGGGGGGGGGGGGGTTTACGTCTCTCTTACCTCCTTCCTCAGCCTGTTATCGGTCTCTCCGACCGTGCAGTCCTCTGGTCCCTCAGCGATGTCCTCTTCCCCGCTGGAGAGGCCCAGGTCCCGCACCGATGGAGGTTGTCCTTGCCCCTGCATGCTGTAGTTTGCTCTCCTCTGTCCCTCACTCTGAGGGTCTTGGGGGGCGAATGCCGAGCAGGCGTTGCAGTCGGTACTTTGATGGTCGATTGGTAGGCAGAGGTTGCAGACTGGATGCTGGTCCTTCTGCGCGAACTTGTGGTGGCAGTTATGGCAAAATTTGAATGGTGTCTTGTCCATTCCCACGCTCAGGGAGCCCCGTGTGCGCATTCTCCGTCGGACGTCGAAGTTTTCTCTACTTCTCACCTACTTCGTCGTCCCGGTTGTATGTTCTTTGTCTTGTAATGAAGAAACTCCAATTTTCTCGGTTCTTTCTGCTTTTCTTTCTTCTTTTCTCCTCTTCCAACTCTGGAGCTCCTCACAACGATCCAGACCCAACGGCGGAAAAAAGAATCTGAAGATGGCGCCCAAGGGTGGGAGCTTCCGGAGGAAGCGCCAACGTCACGGAAGGACACCAAATGGTGGGGCGTCGACGCCCACCTGGGCCACGAAAAAAAAAAAAAAAAAGAGAAAAGAGACTACGATTCCGGACCCAACCACTAGACTGCGGAATAATGCACAGCATAGTGAATCCAGAAAGATTCACGCTGCAAAACTGCATCAACCATAGGTGTCGGGGGAGGGCGCATGTGAATCTACAGCTCTACATGCCAAGAACTGATGCTTACAGGGTAACAATCCATTCGAGGCATGTGTGCTGTAGATACACATGCTTTGCATAGACTGTATAGCAGTACTTCTCCCAAAGCGATGGCTAACCAGCGGATGTTGCAGTTGTTTGAAAAAGTGTTTTTAGCACTGCTTGTCCATCATTAGCCTGTTGACGTGCTAATACATCCACACGTGTGTGGTGTGGACCATGTAGCTGCCTTACATATATCAGCTATGGGAATGTTACCTAAAATGGCCATAGATGTTCCTATTTTGCGAGTAGAATGTGCTCTAGGAGGTACTGTTAAAGTTCTTTTAGCTTTAAAATAGCATGTTTGAATACACTTGACAATCCATCTTGAAATACTGGATTTTGAGATCGGTTTTCCTTTATAAGGTGGAGTAAAGGCAACAAAAAGTTTTGTGTTGCGAAAATCTTTTGTCCGATCAATGTAGTATAATCGTGCTCTTTTAACATCAAGTGTGTGTAGAGCTCTTTCTGCTACTGAATCAGGTTGAGTAAAGAACACAGGTAACTCAACTGATTGCTCTTCATATTAACCAGAGACAACTTTTGAAAGAAATTTTAAATTTGTACGAAGAACTATTCTATTTTTGTGAATTTGAAAGAAGGGTTCTTCAAAGGTTAATGCATGTAACTCACTAACGCGTCTTGGTGAAGTGATAGCTATTAAGAAGGCAACCTTCCATAAAACAAATTGTAATTCACAATTGTGTAATGTTTCAAAAGGTGGGACCATAAGTCTTGTATGAACTATGTTAAGGTTCCAGGCAGGTGGTATAATTCTTTTAAGGCCTTCCATAAAGGCTTTCATGACAGGTACTATGAATAAAGATAAATGTCTGTTTTGGAGATACGCAGCTACTGCTGCAAGGTGCAGTCGAATAGATGTGTAGGCTAAACTTGCGTGTTGTAGATGCAAAAGATAACCAATAATATTTTGAATAGATGCATCTAGCGAATCAGTTGAATTATTATTACAATATATGATAAATATTTTCCACTTTGCCGAATAACATGCTCTAGTGGTAGGTTTTCTTGCTTCTCTGAGGATTGTCATGCAATCTGGTGGTAGGTTTAGATAACCGAACTCTACGACTTCAGGAGCCAAATCGCAAGGTTGAGGTCTTTAAGATTTGGATGTCTGATTTCTCCACGGTTCTGTATGAGAAAAGCTGGTGTTATGTGAAGCTTCTCATGTGGAACCTCTGACAATTCCAACAGTGTTATGAACCACGGCTGACGAGCCCATGTGGGAGCTACGAGAATTAGTGTGAAAGATGTCTGCCCGAGTTTCCGAATCAGAAATGGAAGGAGACGGAGAGGCGGAAAAGCGTAAGCGAATATCCCTGACCAGTTCATCCATAGGGCATTGCCTTTGGATAGAGGTTGTGGGAACCTGGAGTTGAAATCTGGGCATTTTGAGTTCTGTGCTTTGGCAAAGAGGTCTATTTGTGGAAATCCCCATTTTTAAAAGTACGGAAGGAGAACTTGTGGGTGAAATTCCCATTAGTGTATTTGTTGTTTCTTTCTGCAGAGGAGATTGGCAAAGACGTCTGTGCCTGGAAGGTGTTCTGCTAGTAGATGGATTTCGTAATGAATTGCCCAACGCCAATGGTCTGAGAGAGGCGTGACGGTTATAGAGTGTCTCCCCCTCCCTCTTTTTGTATATAATGCACTTTCATATTGTCCGTCCGGATTAAGACAACTTTCTTTACCAGGTAAGGTAGAAAAGCTTTCAACGCTAGTTGAACTGCTTGCAGCTCTAGGTAGTTGATGTGATAGTTCTGTTTCAAGTTCCAAAAACCCTGAACTGTTAAGTGTTGTGAGTGTGCCCCTACCCTGTGAGAGATGCGTCCATTGTGAGCACAACTTGTGGAATAGGGTCGATGAACGGTCGCCCTTTTGACATATTTTGTGTGGTCCACCACTGCAGAGAGCGATGAGTGTGGCTGTCTACCAACACTAGATCTGTCAGCTGACCCTGTGATTGATTCCACCGACGTGCTAAGCATTCTTGTAGAGGGCGCATGTTTAATTTCGCATGAGGCACTATAGCAATGCATGAGGCCATCCCTAGTAGCTGCATGAATGTTCTGGCTGAGAGATACTGGTTGACTTGAAACTGTAGGGACAGTCTGCAAATGCTGAATCCTGATTGTATTGTGATATGCTAGAGCCATGTGAGTGTTTAGAATGGCTCCTAGATATGGTTGCGTTTGATTGGGTTGAAGATGGGATTTTTGTATATTGACTGTGAATCCTAACTGATGTAGAAGGTTGACGGTAATTTGAGTGTGATGCACACACTTGAGATGTGTGTTGGCTTTTAAGAGCCAAACGTCTAAGTATGGGAAGACATGTATTTGTTGTCGTCTTAGATGTGCTGGATGTGTTGCTACTACTACTAAGCACTTGGTAAATACTCTGGACGCAGTTGTTACTGCGAACGGCAGCACTTTGAACTGATAAAGATTTTTCCCTATCACAAATCTGAGGTATTTGCGATGTGCTGGGTAAATGGGTATATGAAAGTATGCGTCCTTTAAGTCTAGTGTGGACATAAAGTCTCCTTGCTGCAAAAGTGGAAGTACTTGTTGTAGAGTGACCATGTGGAAGTGTTCTGATAATATGTATAGGTTTAAAGGTCTGAGATCCAATATTGGTCTTAACGAACCGTCTTTTTTGGGAATTCAGAAGTATAGTGAGTATACTCCTGTTCCTTGTTGTTGTAATGAAATGAGTTATTTAGCTCCTTTTCTTAGAATTTGATTTGATTGATTTGATTTGTCGACTTTTATAGCGCACAAATGCCCGAAGGCGTCTTGGCGCTAGGGTATGGCAGAACATATAGGTAGTGAGGTTGGGCGATGCGTAATAGATTTCTGAAGCTCAGTCAGCAAAGAGCCAAGTTTTCAGTAGTCTTCTGAAGGACATGAGTGAGGTACGGTTTATCGACATTGGCAAACTATTCCAAGTTTTTGCTGTTCCCAATATGAAACTTCTTCCTCCCCAGCGAACC
This sequence comes from Calotriton arnoldi, assembly GCA_963921515.1. Lineage (NCBI taxonomy): Eukaryota > Metazoa > Chordata > Amphibia > Caudata > Salamandridae > Calotriton > Calotriton arnoldi. Next base: position 240,228 of record CAWUFW010006066.1, read on the forward strand.
TGCCTGTACTTGGGTAATTGCAGCAGTTTTAAATGAGAGGATCTGAGATTTCTGGCTGGCACGTACCATTTCAAGTGCGATCTCAGATATAGCGGTCCTTTACCCTGAAGTGCCTTATAGGCCAAACATTGTGATTTAAAAAGGATTCTCTTCCCCACTGGGAGCCAGTGGAGGGTTCTCAATCTATGGGAGATTGCTTCATGTTTGGGGACACCCAGTATCAATCTGGCGGCAGCGTTCTGCAGACGCTGCAGTTTTCGTAGATACTGGGATTGCAGCCCTACATATAGGGCGTTGCCATAGTCCAATCTTGAAAGGACCAATGCGGTCACCAACGTCTTTACTGCTTCAGGGGGTATGAAAGAGCGAATCTTTCTAATCATCTTTAAGATCCCCCAGATAGTGGATGAAAGCTTGTTAATTTGACCGTCAAAAGTCAGTTTGTCATCAAAAACCACACCTAGATTCTTAACCTTGGAGACTGGCATCGGACAGTCACCCAGGTTATCTGGCCTCCACCTTGGTGACCAGAAGGACGGATCAGGGCCCAGTATCAGGACCTCCGTTTTATCTCCATTTAATTTTAGACAATTAGTCTGCATCCAGGTGTTTATTTGTGACATACAGTTGTTAAAACGATCAGCTGTTGCGTCCACATTATTTGACACTGACACAACCACCTGGGTGTTGTCAGCATAGGAGACCACCGAGAAGCCACATTGCCTAATAATCTATGCTAACGGAGTCACATAAATATTAAAAAGCATGGGGCTCAGGGAGGAGCCCTGTGGAACACCACACGGCAGTTCAAATGATTTGGATATAGAACCTCCCAGTTCCACTGAGAAAGTTCTGCCAGTTAGATCGGATGCAAGAAAATTGAGGGCGGATTCCTGAAATCCCAGCTCCATCAATCTGGCGATTAATATTTCGTGGTTGACAGTGTCGAAGGCCGCCGACAGATCCAACAGAATCAAGGCGGCCTTCCATCCTGAGTCCAATGACCTTCTAAGTTCCTCTGTTGCCATAATCAAAGCGGTCTCGGTTCCGTGGCCCTCTCTGAACCCATACTGAGAGTGGTCCAGGAGATCTCCAGCGGAGATGAAAGAAGTAATCTGTGTATTAAGCAGTTTCTCCAATACCTTAGATGAGAAAGGGATCCGAGAAATTGGCCGGTAACTGCTAGGTTCCTCAGGATCTAAATTGACTTTTTTTTAGCAGAGGCAGGACTGAGGCTATCTTCCAAGCATCCGGGAACTTGCCAGACTGTACGATATCCCCAAACAGTAAGTTTAATTGTTCACTGAGTAATTCAGGGAACAGATGGAAAACCTTGGGAGGACAGGGGTCTGACGGGGCTCCTGATTTAGTCGCCATCACTACTTGAACAATCTGTTCCCATGTAGGAGATGTAAAGGAGAAACCCGTGCCCGATGTATGACTATCTGGCCCTGGCTTGGGTGTCTTAGGGGAGGGGTAATTACCACATATAAAAGTTTTATACACTGACTCCACTTTATTAATAAAAAACTGTCCCACGGTGTTACAAAATTCCGGGGTGCTGACTGTTTTAGCATTGGCTGGGAGGTTAGCTAGTTTCTTTACAGTAACGAACAGTTCCCTGCTGGAGTGCTTAGCTTCCAGAATTTGACGTAAAGTAATTGCTTTTTTCCTCCATAATCAATCTCTTATACTCTGCTAATGTCAGTGCATACTCCTTTTTAGCTTGATCATAGTTTACCCTCCACTTACTTTCGGCCCTTCTGCAAATTCGTTTCTGAGCTCTAAGTTTCTCTGAAAACCAAGGTTCTGATGGCATTTTCCTATTAGATCTAACACTCTTAATAGGGGCTGCAGCGTCAACCGCTGTTTTGATCCAAGTGGTTAGTCTGTGGACTGCTTTGTTTGTATCTGCTGTTAGGTCCGGCTTGGTGACCCATAGTGAATTTCTAAGATCGGCAGTATTAATTTTAGTCCAATCTTGATATTTAACTGTAATAGGTGTATTAGATGATGTTAATTGTTGAGAGTTTGCCTTAATATTGAACAAAATGGCTCTGTGGTCTGACCAAGGTACGGGAATCACCTCCACAATTTTGATCATAGTGTTGGAGGTAAAGATTCCGTCCAGAGTGTGGCCGGCAACGTGAGTCTCTTGCTTGACTATCTGTCCCAATGAGAACCCCGACAAGGCGTCAATGAGAGCGGTCACATTGTGGTCTACTGCACTTTCTAGGTGATAATTAAAATCTCCTAAAATTGTGAAATCTGAGTAGTTAATGCTGGCTTCCAAGAACAGACTGATTTTGTCCATAAGGGGGATCCGTGCCTTTGGTGGCCGATATATAAGAAGTCCTTTTAGAGTGTAGTTGTTGTTAAGCAATACTTGGAAAGATAACAATTCACACTCTGGGGTGCTACCAGCTGAGGAACCCGACACTGACAGCTCTTCTCTGGCAATAATAGCTAGCCCTCCCCCCGCTTGAGTGTTCTATCAGCTCTAAGAGCCTGTACCTCTTGTTTGTGTAGATATTTGTGTTTGAAAGACATTTTGTGAGTTCGAGGGGGGATGTTGGGAGGGCTGCTTGTGAATTCCAGGCAATAAACAGGTTGGATAATATCCAATACCCATTTGTCCGTTAAGGACTGCCAAATGGGTAGAAATGTATGCAATCTTCCCCCTACAGGTGATGAATGTTCGGGGGGAATTGAGATCAAGTCACTGTTTGTTAGCAGAGGGTGGAGTACGTGAGGCTGTTCCTTTACCTCTTTCTTTGAAATGGTTACCTCTATCAACCTCTATTAAATCCTCTAGAGGGGGGACAGGCTGTGCTTGTGCTTTATACGAAGATGTGCTGGCATCTGTGGTGTTATTTTTGGAACCTCCTCTGTAGAAGGAGCGACAAAAGGCACCTCTGTTAGATGGAGACTGAAGGGCGCCCATTGACTTCGCCACTTCTGTGTCTTTTTTCATTTTCTCTAGCGATTGGTCTATCGGAGGGCCAAAAAGGTGTTCTTTGTCAAATGGTGCATTCAATATAGTTTGTTGTACTTCTGGTTTCAAACCAGAAATTTGGAGCCATGCATGCCTCCTTAGTAAAATGCTGGTGTTGAGTGCTCTAGCTGCAGTATCTGCAGCATCTACAGCACATCTAATGGATGAATTAGAAAGAAGCTTGCCTTCTTTCACTATTTTTTGGCCTTTTTTCCTGTGTTCTTCTGGAAGATATTGTAATAATTCTTCCATCTCATCCCAAGCTGCCCTATCATACCTAGCCAACAATCGTTGAGTGTTGGCTACGAGCTAATGGTTGGCTGATTGAGCAGCTACTCTGTTTCCAGAAGCATCTATTAATTTTGATTCCTTATCAGGAGGAGGTGCCTCTCCTGAGCTATGTGAATTTTCTCTTTTACGTGCATTTGAAACTACTAAGGAATCTAGAGGTAACTGACCCTTAATGAAGACTGGGTCAGTTGGAGGGGCTTTATATTTATAGGCCTTAGGTGTAAGTATACGTGACCCAACAAGATCCTTAAAAATTTAGTCTGCATGCCTCATCATACCCTTTAACATGGGCAAAGATTGGGATGATCTGTGTGTATTTCCTAAAGTTTCAAAAAGGAAATCCTCTTCTAGGTCTTCTTTATGTAAAGTGACCCCGTAGCAATTAATTCCTGATATGTATTATCAGGAGCGGAAGGTTTGGCTGGATATAGATCAGGATCTGTGTCCCCTGGTGGATCTATGTTAGTCAGCCCATGGGTCCGGTATCTGATTATCAGTGTCCTCCTTATCAGTTATATCTGGATCTATATCAGGAGACCCTGGAGGTGTAATATGTAAAGGGTCAGTGTGCATGTCCATTTGGTGTGCCGCAGTGCAGCCCGCCAGGCCAGTAACACAGAGCGCGTCACCTCTGGTAGACTAGAAGGAATAGGAGGCCCCATACAACATGGACTGAATCTTGGCGAGGCCCAATTCCCCCAATTCGAGCCTGTAAGCCAGGTCAGACCATCCCCCGTTGAACCAGTCGTGTATGGAGAGAAGTCACGTGGCGAGGTAGTATAAGTAAAGGTGAGTCATTCCTAGACCCCCATCAAACGAAGGGATCCTGCAGATATTTAGCACCAGTGGGGACCTACCTCTCCCCCACAGGAACTTATTGGCCATGCTATCCAGTTCACGGAACCAGGCCCTGGGAAAACACATGGGGTGTTTTGAAAAACGTAGAGGAAGCGGGGAAGCACCATCATTTTAAAGAGGGCCACCCTCCCCATGGGGTTCAAGGGCAGCGATTGCCACTTCTGGAGGTCCATCTTGGCCCGTTTCACCAGGGGAGTGACATTGAGGGCCCAGCTCAGCGAGTAAGGTCATCCATATCCCCAGGTATTTGAAGGATTGACGGCGAAGAGGTATATCAGATTGCCAGTCGAAGCATTCCCGGGATAGGTGGAGGGGAACCAGAACCGATTTGTCAGGGTTCAACCGGAGGCCAGAGGCCCGTTCAAAGGAATGCAGAATGCGGAGACAATGTGGGCCTGACCGGGCGGGGTCTGCTAAATAGATTAGGACATCATCCGCATATAGGGCAATTTTGTCTGGCTCGGTGTTGGGCCATTCCCACCCCCGCACATGTTCACATGACCGCATCAGGGACGCCAAGGATTCCATCACCAACGCGAAGAGCAGGGGAGAAAGGGGACAACCCTGCCTCGTTCCCCTGCATATCGAGAAGGGCTCCGACAGAACCCCGTTTACCAGGACACGAGCCCGCGGGAGGGCGTAAAGAACCTTGACCATGGCCCGAAAGCGGGAACAGAGTCCCATCTCGTCCAGGACATCCTCAAGAAACCCCAATCCACCGAATCAAAGGCCTTCTCAAAGTCTACAAGAAGAATCGCCAGATATGGGGTGAGGAGATGACGGTGGGCCAAGGCAGATTGAAGCCTACGGAGACAATGCCGGGTGCCGCGTGAGGGCATAAACCCGCATTGGTCGGGATGAACCAGCGTGGACAGGTGGGGTTTGAGCCGCTGGGCGAGGATTGTGGCAAACAGTTTAACCTCGGTATTAATGAGGGAGATAGGGCGGTAGTCGGCACATCGTGACGAGGGCGGCTGGGATTTAGGAAGAACCACAATGGTGGCCATGTCCGTCTCCTGAGGGAAGGAGCCCTTTTCCACCGCTTCCCGATACAGTTCTGCAAGATGGGGGACGAGAGTGTCCCGATAGTGCACGTAATATTCTTGAGGGAGGCCGTCTGGACCCGTCTGGACCCGGTGTCTTGCCAGAGGTAATAAGGGCAATCACTTCCCCGATCTCATGGGTGAAGGGGCGATCTAAATCAGCTTGAGTAGCGGGGTCTACATTCGCAAGGCAGCCACCCCCGACCTCCAGTAGGTCCGCGAGAGAAAGGGTTGGAGTTCTAGCCTCGTATAATTGGCGGTAGTAGGTGGCAAAGGCACGGGCCATCTCCACCGGGGAACGGCACATCGAACCATCCTGCGCCATGATCTCGGGAATTATATGGTTCGCCCTAGGGTATGTGGCAAGGCGATGGAGGAGTGAGCCGTTCTTATCGCCCCAGCCATATACCCTGGCCACGGAGGAGCGCCAAAGGAGTTTGGCCGCCTCCAGCGACAACTGCTTGATCTCTGCGCGAAGCCGGGCAAGAAGTCTCGCATCGGAAGCGTCAGGGGGGGGTCAGGCAGAGGCACGCTCAAGGTGCAGAGCCTGCGCCTCCCGTGTAGTAATTTGTTGCAATTGGGCCCGTCGCTGGAGCTTGAGTTGGCCCTTGGCGACCCCTCTAATCGTGGCCTTGCCCGCTTCCCACAGGGTGCCCGGGGAGGAGACAGACCCTTTGTTAGAAAGAAAGTAGTGTTTAAGTTCCCGCCCCACCACCTTCCGAAAATCCCTGTTCTGAAGGAACCAGGCGTTTAGCCTCCATGTTTGCCGGGCAAAGGCTGGGGGGACCCCGTGCGAATCATTACCGGGGAATGGTCGGAGATGCCTCTTGGGAGGGGTGTGACATCCTGAATCAAGAAGCAGTCCGTCGATGGAACGAAGATGGCATCAATGCGTGCCAGTGTGTGGTGCGCCACCGAGGTGTGTGTAAATTGTTTAGAGTGTGTGTGCCATACACGCCAAGCATCACAGAGACCCAAGGATTCGGACCAAGTCGTCAGCTGTTTTGCCTGTGCGATTCTACTAGGGGAAGGGGGACCGGTCGTATCAAGGTCCGGTGAGGAGACCGCATTAAAGTCGCCCCCGAGGAATGTGGGACCCAGGGGTAAGGATGCTAAGAGGTCAGCGGATTTGGCTAGGGTCGCCGCCAGCATTGATGGAGGAGAGTAAAATGACACAAGATTAAGGGGGCTACCATTTAGCGTGCCACTAAGGGCCACGAATGTGCCCTGGGCATCAAAGGTCGTCTGCACAGTCACGAGGGGAAGGGAGCGTTTCACCAGGATCGCCACTCCTCGGGAACCCCGACTGAACCCCGAATGCCAAGTCCTGTCATATCCATATAGCGCTAAAAAGGGGCAGTGATTACCCAGCAGGTGTGTTTCCTGTAACAGCAAAATGTCCACCCCTAGGCGTTGTGCATAGCGCAAGACAGCCATGCGCTTGAAACGGTCCAAGAGGCCATTAACATTCCAGGACATAATGCACAGGGAAGTGCCTTCTAAAGGTGAGTCAGGCATGATGGCGGGTGTGACAATGTGGCAGTGAATCCCAAAGGGGGAAGTCTGGTGGCAAAGAAGGACGTCCGAGGGCCCAACGAGGTGTCCAAAGGGAAATCTACGTGTCCCACTGGGTACAAGCCAGGGTGCCTTGTGAGTGCTGGTGCGACAAAACTAAAGAACCAAGAAAACAAAACTAAAGGAAAAACTCGGGACAACGGTCCATGTCCCCACCCCCACCCCACCCCACCCCACACTTCAGGGACGGAAGCATCTGTCGCCCTAACAATAAACAAGTGAATGAACAACCAAACTAAAACGCTTGGGAATGGGAAAGCGTGGAGGACCCCTCCTTATGGCAGGATGTGCATAAACGAGTCCATCAGGAAGAAAGGAATACTTTAAGTCTGAGCAAGGCCTTCGGCCGCGGAGCCAAGACCGGCAAGCAGAGACTAGTTCAAGCAGGGTCTTTCAGGAGCATCGGGCTACGTGAGAGGTCCGTATCCAGGAGATCATGCAAAGAGGGCCAGGGCGAAGCACCTCCGCAGTCCAGGCAGTCAGATGAGCCAGAGCGCCTCCCGGCTGAGGATCCATCAGAGAGCAGTATTGCTTGTCGGGAGTGGCCCGGCGGGGAGTCCGACCGGGCTCGTCTCTGCCCTCGGCGCCTGCGGGAGCGGTTGCGTTGCGGCTGGAGAGCGACAGGTGTGGGTGGGATAGGCCCACCATCCTCCCCCCCCCCCACCCCGGAGGGGAGATCGGTCAGCAATGCGCAGGGGACGCTCCTCTGTCGCCCAGGTCCAGGCCTCTGTAGGAGTGTCAAAGAACAAGGTCTTGTTAGCGAACACCACTCGCAGGCGTGCCGGGAAAAGGAGCAGATACTGGATGTTGAGTGCCCTCAGTTTTGGTTTAACTTCACCAAAGGAGCGGCGCTGACCCTGGACCTCACGGGTATAATCCGGGAAAATCATGATTGCACGGTTTTCGTAGTGGAGCCGCTGCTGTTTGCGGGCTTCAGACAGGATGGCGTCATGGTCCTTGAAATTAAGGACCCGCATTATGACTGTTCGGGGGCCGCGCCAGGTGGTGGTTTAGGGGCAATGGACTGGTGGGCCCGCTCAATCGCGAACCATGGAGAAAGAGAGCCCTCAGGGACCCATGATCTCAGCCACTTTTCCAGGAAGTCCACCGTGCGGCCCCGCTCCGCCCCCTCCGGGAAGCCCACCAGGCGGAGATTGTTGCGTCGGGACCTGTTTTCCGCATCCTCCGCCCAGCGGTGCAACTCCTGAGTGTGCGACTGGAGACGGGCCACCTGTCCCTCGAGTTGCTGGACGTCATCCTCCACTGTGGAGATTCGGGTTTCAGTCTCCTTGATCTGGGCTGTGGCGTTTCGGAGGTCCTGCCGGATGAGTCATGTCCACTCGCACCTCCGCGATCTTACCTTCAACCGAGGTTTGGGAGGCATGGATGGCTTGTAAGATAGTGGACAAGTTCACGGACGGTGGAAGCTCCTGTTCTGCGGCACCCCCGGTCGCCCCCCACCTCCGAGGTGGTGAAACGATCCATTTTCGTTTGGGTGGCAGGGGTCTTTGCCGATCTGTCCGTTCTGCCCATGGTGGCGCCCCAGGGAGCCGCGGAATCCCCGCAGCGGGGGACCGGTAGATCTCTTCAGATGAACAGAGATCAGGCAGGGGGAGCAGCCAGCGCGAAAGTGTGGCCCGGACCAAATTCGCCGCCGCCCGATATGTGCGGCCGACTCCGCTACTCCGGATAAGATGGCCCTTCAGGAGGAAGGGATGGGGGAGGGAAAAAAGGAAGGAGAGTCTCCAGAACCAGGGCCGCAGGTAAGCCTCCGCCAGCCAGGGCCACAGAGCGCTCCGCCAGGGCAGCAGTAAGAGAGTCAGCAGGCAGCGTCACCCCTTTTAGACCTTAACTCCAGTGGGCGATGGTGCGGGGAGGGGGGGCCCCGATCCAGAACCACAGCCCAACGGGGGGTACCCGGAGACACAGGACGGGGGCCCCCCGTGGAGGCTCTTACACACAGCCGGGCGCCGCTCGATGTGTGCGGCCGAAAGCCCCTATTATCGGGTCCCCGATCGCTGACGTGGCCAGAGGGGAGCCAGGATGTAAGGCACGGCCGGGGAGGGGTCCCACCCGCACCGTCCCCAGATCAAAGGCGGTAGTCCGGGGGCCAAGGAAGCGGATGATGGGCCCAGTCACGGGCCTACTGCTGCTCGATTGATGCGGCCGAGGATCCTCTCCGGGCTATTCCCAGCCCAGGGACCGCCACGCGGCCCGAAGTGTCGCCTCAAGGTGTCCACAATATTTGGGGGAACCAGTTCAGGTATCGTCTGGCCGAAGGGGAGATCCAACCGGGCCAGACGAAGAGCAGGGCCAGACGGGGCCAACCTCCACCCCAGCAAACGACCCCAGACCCCCGCCGCCGGGACTCACCCGCTCCGCAGCTCTCCACACCACAATATCGGGATCTTCAGAGGCTCCCCTCGGTGCGCCGACGATGGCAGCCTCGATCTTTAGCCCCCGATGCAGCAGCCGATGTCGCGTCCGCTCCGCAGGGGGGACCCGGGGCACAATATGACCCACGCCACCGAACAGCCACACACCAGGCCCACCACCTCCTGCGCCGGCGGGGGAGACCAGGAGGTGGGGAGAGGGAGCCGAGTGCCACCCCGGGCCGGCACCCACTCCCAGCAAGGTTCACAGCCGAGGAGCCTCCCCGCCCGCACAGAGGACCGGACTCAGGGCCGGGCAGAGCACCCTGGGGGCGGCCCGCGCCGCGATCAGCAGAGGGGAGCCGCCATCTTGTCCGCGAGGCTCGGCGGGCCGGTCCACAGCAGCACTCCCGGGGGCACAGCCAAGGATACTACGCTGGGTGAGTGGCAAGTTTCAGGGCAGGGTGGCTCGTTTAGGATGAGGAGTACGGGCGGATGGCGGAGGGGTCCGGGAGCACTCTCAAAGTGCGTCCACCATCTTGGCTCCAATGTGTCCAGTTTTAGGGTTAATATGAAGTGGCTTTTGTTTGGGATCCTGCTTGTGCTGCATTTTCTCTAGAATCAGCTCCGGTGGTATCAAGAGAGCATCTTTCTCTTTCGGTGCCGAAATTTTCGGCGCCAAGCTGGATTTTTCCTTTTAGTCTTTCGATGCTGAATGTTTCGGAATCGAGGGGGTATCATTTTGGTTCAATCCTGAACTGGAAGGCTTGACTTTCTGTTTCGGTGCCAAGCCCGAAGGCAGGGCGTTGGAATCAGAGTCTCGGTACCTACCATGGCCTGATGGCAGTTGTGGCCCAGTAGCCTTTGGCTTGGTCGGAGTGGGTTTGGTGGGCAAAGGGGCTTTGTTACTCACAGCACCCTGTGCAGATGGAACGTGATGTGACTCTAGCTCAATCTCCAACTCTGAATCTGAGTCCTGGACGGAAAAGTCCTCTTCCTTTTCTGCTGCGTCAATCTCTTCTTGTTCGACATGTTCGCCAAAGGTATCGGGAGTGTCGTCGGTATCTGTCGCTGCATGTCTCTGCGTCGAGCACGCCAGTCTCCAAGAGTCTTTTTGGAACGGTACGACTGACACGTGTCGCAGTTTTCTTCTTTATGCTCTGGAGAGAGACAAAGGTTACAGACCTTATGAAGATCGGTGCGCGGGTATTTGGAATGGCACCTTGGACAGAAATGGAATGGCGTTCGTTCCATTGGCGGAAAACTATGCAGGATCTTCGAGTGGAAACAGGAGAGGAGCTAGGCCCGAAGGCCGCGGTTAGACTTTTCTCTGGTTAAAGTTTTCAGAACTCTTTGGCACGCAGAAGATGGTAACGTGATCGAAAACAATACCAACGACAGTAGAGTGAATTGCGAACCGAAGGGATCCCGATTGACTGTTTCGGAGCACAGCAATACACGTCCGAACCCGATGGTGGAAAAAAAAAAAAACAATGGAGTCGATGCCCATGCGCACTATCACCGAAAGGAGGAGTCACCTTGCCTCATGACTCGAAAAGACTTCATCGATGAAAAACAGCTTGCAAACATCCAGACCCAACACTAGATGGCAGAAGTACGCAAAGCATGTGTATCTACAGCACACATGCATCGAACATTATATCCCCTCCTCCAATTCTGGACTTTTATATAGTGCTATATGTCACGACAGAGTGCGGAAAAAATATAGATTTGCAGAGTGAAATAAAGAACAGGTCAATGCGTGGCCAGCATTCCTTGTTGGCCACTTGGCAGGGACAATGAAATTATGCAATCTTTCTGTGTTTTCCACAAAATGAAGAATTTTAAAGCACTCACCACATATTCCATCATTTGTTGCAAAATTTGCAGACTGCAATTATATAAAACGTTGTTTTCATCTCAAACAGATCAAAAGTTATTAAACTAAACAGCAGTCATTGTGTAACACACTGTCAGCCAATCTGCAAGGGTTAACTGGTCTTCTGCATTAAACTGCTACTAGCACGGTGAGACTTTTGCCTGAGCAACATTAAGACGCAAATTGATGAGGTGGGAAAGGCAGGGCCGGACTGGCTACCGGGCCTTTCTAAGTAAAGAATGGAAAACTAAATGATTTTAAGGTATACTTTAAAACCATTTGTTTTGCTTTCTTTACTTAGAAGCAAATGCAGGCCCCCCATCAACAGAAATCAGCCCCCACGGCAGTAAAATCAGGCCCCAGCTTGTCAGCCGACCAAAATGCCCGGTAGCCAGTCCGGCCCTGGAGAAAGGGCTCTATCTGCAGCATGACAATAATCTGTACATATTTTTATTATTCACGATGTTCATCTTATACTACAGCGCCTCTTAATAAGCATGTGTTTTAAAACATGATGGCGAGATAAAACTGGCAACGACTGTGGCTCATAATTTTGGCCTCCACTGCCATATAATTTTAGTGGACCTGGCCATAAGTTTAGTGGACCTGCCCATTAGCCACGCGTCTTTAGCAGATGCGCTCCTAAAGCGTTTTGTTTTCCATATTTTTGAGGTGGAGGGGATTTGTTCTGCGATCATACCAAGCATTCAGGGATCTGTCTTCCATGTTTAAACATATTAAGATTCTCTTTAGATTGGGAGCAAGTTGGCCCACTGAAAATTTGGCCCACTGAAGAGTTCTGGCGATGTTTTAATAGAGAGTTTTTTTTTTTTTAGGGGTGGGGGAAAACTGTGTAGACTACACAGCAGAATTGAAGACGGGCCAATACCAGTGATTTTGTGACCATTCTGTTGGTCAGTTTGACGGTGATTAACTTGTCCAAGGTAGTAGCTATAGTGTGAAGCAGGGCTGTGAAAAGGACTTCGGAGTCTCCGGCTTTATGTTGATGCGTGTATCTATGCACTACTTGGTCAGAAGAGGTTAGGTGCTATTTTGTGAGGAACAGGTCGGTATGAAATGTTTGAGAGCAGGACGCCGATTAGGATGTGATCCGACCATGGCTATAGCTGCAATGCTATTTTTGTAGTTTCAATATTGTGCGCAAATACTAGGTCCAAACGTGACTGCCAAATGCGTTGGTTAGCTTTTTAACTGGCTAAATACCAAAGCACCCGTGCTTTAGGTGAAGAGCAAGGTAGTTTTGAGTCGAGTTAATGGACTCCTACAAGTAAGATTTTCTTGTACTTTGGTTTGCAAGTATAAGTTGGGGAGATTATTTCCTTCCAGGAAAGTGAGGTCAGAACCTGGTGTTCAGTCGACCAGTGTAAGCGATGCAGCTGATCTGGAAGAGGATACGGCCTATACTGGGACCTAGTGTAGTTTATTAAGAGTTGGGATGATGTGCTAACCTTTCTTAGAACTCTTGACGAGGCAAGGTGCTGCGTGTAGGATGCCATTCAGGGAAACCATCTCCCTTAGTTGAGAGAGGTGGTGTTTGCATTGTTAATCTAAAGCAAGATTTGGGCGGGATGGTTTCATTTATCAGGGGGTAGAGCTGGTACCATGAAGTCGTAGTTTTCTTGAGGGAGCTAATGCTTCAAAGTAAGAGTACTCTGGGCATAAACAGTAACCAACTTCAGAGGACAGGTGTACCACAAGAGTAGTGACGAAGCAGAAGAAAATAACAGACCCATATACTGACTGGGACTTCCAAATTACGAACACTAGAAATAAACAGAGCGCAATTATTCCACACTACTTGACGTTAACATCAAATATGGCCCAAGACACTTCCATCCTTCTAATACTTTCATGCAGATGTATGGGCACCGGACAAAACATCTGCCTTTCACACAAAGCAGCACCGCAATTTATTATAAACATTTTTTGGAGGAAAACATTTCTGTGAAGCGGGACATTAAGAACATTCCAGTCACATCCTGAAAGTGAACTCATCGAATGCTTTGCACTGAAGGAGAGTTAAAACTTCAAGTACTCAGTTGCTAACCATATGGAATAGATATGCAAACATCATGAAGCAGAGCGTTTGTACCTGCATGCTCTGTCCTTGTAGGTGAAGTCTGTCCTTGCACACAACTTCGTAGAAATCGTAATACTCCATGAAAGATTTCTCCATCACACTCCTGCAGGAAACAAAGTGTCTCAGCACATTAACATTTACTGAAAATGAATCACACAGCCGAAGAGCCACCTAGCAGTCGCACACTGCACACACCAAATACAGCTGGGGCATCTGTCCAGTTTAGATGCCCGAACAGCAGCAGAACTCGCACTATCACTAGAGTGTCATGTTCTATCTGGAGCAACCCTGCATAAGATCACACCATGTATAATTACTATTGTGGTACAGACGTCACAGCACTAGTGGGCACATACTAACAGTACGCTACAAAAACGGATACCAGTCTGCAACCAAAACTGCAGCTGTGGAAATACAGAAAAGCTGTGCCCCACACCAAGCACGAGATGAGTTTCAAAAAGGCCACACTACAAAACAAGTCTGGGGGCACCAGAAACGAGGAAATGTTGCTTATTCATGATAACAAATGAAGATTGTAGCTGAAAGCATACAGAGAAGTTCAAGCCCTTATGAGGCACATGGCTGAACTTCCTATTTGCACCTCACTCTAAATAGAGCAAGATCAACCCAAAATGTAGCCCCCCCTCCCCTTTCCTGAAATGTCACCAGAGGGTGACTAGATTTAAAAATGCTCAACTCTAGCTTTCACAAATGGAAATTTGCTTTCTGCTCAACCCAGGCAAGAACTATTAGCTTCTTCCGAGAGCAGTGATTCTCACCATACCACTTTCGTCTGTCCCACCACCCCTTCCACATCGCCACTGTATACCTAAACTCAGGTTCATTTCAAAATGCAATTACCATTAACCAATGCCGCCCGAAATTTGGCACAATGGCTAAAGACAGTCATTCCGGCCTGGCCTTCAGCGAACAGAATACACGACAGCTCCACAGCATCCTGCATGTTCAGAAAGGCCCACAGCCTCGCTTACATACCGTAAGGTTTCTGGGCACAGGCACTTTCCCTCCAGCATGTCACACACTGCTACTCGGATGGTTTCATGTCGGATGCATTCATTGTAATTTTTACTATCTCCGCAGTGTCTCTCCTACAAACACAAAATACAAATTGAGACCCTCAGCCTCACAATAATTCGTTTCTGTAACAAGTATGGTTACAGCCCTTATGGCACTGTAGAAAATGAAAGTGATTACTGAAAAGAAAAAAAGAATGACAAAGGACCCCATGCTTGACTTAACACAGGTCACATAAAAGGGGATGAAGATTATATAAGAGAAAAGACTGCACAGTGGGTTACTCAAAAGACAGAGCAGTCACTGAACACGTGGAATAAGAGGGGGGGGGGGGGGAAGCATAAAAGGATGCGGAAGTGTCATGAAAAGAACTAAGTTCCCAAAATGGAAGCAGTCGCTGGCCTGTGTCAGAAGACTGCATTTTTAGGTCTTGCCTGCACAGCGCACACACTGTACTGCTGGATGCATCATTTACAATTCAATGGCCTTCTAACCAGCCTACAGCACGCCATTAGTAGTTTTCATTGTCACTCTCGTTTGCAATCTTTAAATTGCTTAGCTCCCATAGGCTTCCCTTCCTTTCTTGTGTTAGATCCTCTCTGGAGCATGGACCAACTACATCTGTTCTTGCGCGTCTTTTTGCATGGCACTATTTCTTTCTTTTTTTAATATTCGTTTCGATGTTATTCCTGGATATGCACTATGCGCTCTTATTTCTTTTAACTCAGCTATCCAGCTTCTTATTTATGTTGCTATACCGCTATCAGCAGTCTCTATTGACGCTTTAGTTACACCCACAACTGTACTACTTTATGCTGGGCCGGTCCATTCCACTCTACTAGGTAGAGTGCTACTCTACTACTGTTGCTGTACAACATGGCTAAAAGACACTGGCAAAGCCTATAGCTCTCAACCTACTGGATTTGCCAATGCTTGTCTAATGACTGTTGGCAAGATGTTATGCCGAAGCAGATGGCACATCGCAGGTATAGTCTCACCTGCTCAAAGCCAGGTTCATTGTGATATGGGTTCTCTGTCATCAGAGACTGGATGGAGATGAGGACGGAGGAGATGCTCTGAGCCGGACTCCAGGCAGGGCCGGTCCACGTGCTGAAAAAGAGGCAAGAGCCAAGGCAGGCGTTAGGCCCAGAACAAACAAGAGCAACCACTGTCAGCAAGCGCGATCTGAACTCAAGCAAATAACTCCCACTTTAAAGCATCCTACAAAACCCAACTCCTAAAACAACGAACACCGATGGTCTCTGCATGGACATTCGCAGACTGCTATCTTCTAACTACAGCAGCCCAAGAGGCTTCCAAGCAACTGAGGCAAAGGACAGCGAGTCAGTAGAGGAACTAGCAACTGCAAGGACTCCCTCCCATGAATGCTTTCAAGAGGATTTGCATCAGTCTATTTATATTAAATTAAGGGGGCATGGGCACGTGCAGTTTCTACTACTTTAGTTTCAGTAGGTAACAATGTGACAACTATTACAGTAACTGCCAGAGCTGCCTTTTTTTGGAGCTGGGGATCCAGGTTCGAGTTTCGGCGTCGGCTCAGCATCCTGTGATCCTGGGCAAAACACTTAACCTCCCCGTGCCCATGGACAACGCCTGGATACCCTCACGAGAGATCAGCCGTGCTCTACAAATCCGAGGATTTAAAAACGGGTACACACTTTTGCTGCGGACGGAGCCGTCATCACCCTCCCTATGTCAGTCAGCACACCCTTTAACGACCACCAGAGAGGCCCATTTCAAGCTGAAGCTTTGGGTTGAGACAAAGCAGGGGCGGTCTGAGATTTTCTTTGACTAGGCCAACGCAACATTCGCTCTAACTATATACACATACACTACTGAAAAAACTACTTACAAGCCCACATGAACTGCTTCTCAGCAGAGAACTCTTACCCCAGAATGCTCAGGCAGACTTTGCCGTTGCGGTAGAAGTTTGGGTTAAAACGGACGGTGTTGTTCCCAGTCGTCATCAGCTTGACACGGGGTGGATGAATGGGATAATCTGGCGGGCATCGGAACAGGAACAAGAAGAAACCCCCTTCATAAGGCGTGTCAAACGGGCCTGTGATTAGTGCATGAATCTGCAAAAGATGTACCCCCAAATCATCAGCCGTGGGCCCAACTACTACAGAGCATTCTCCCTTCCAGCCAACGACCTGGGAGCCAGGGAAACTGCGAGTCACACACTCCAGTTACGACTGTCTTACCCAGGGCCACTGGAATTATGCGGCAGGGGAGGGCCAAATTATGCAGCAATAAAAGGCAAATTAAGCGGTTCAATGCAGCACCTTTTGTGGTACTACGACTTCATTATGGTGTCATTTTTAAACTTGTTAACACCGTCTGGGCATTGGTTGCACCTCATTAGTACGAGCTTAACACCCAAATATAGTAATAAGCAACAGAAAGGTGACCCGTCAACCTTTGCAAAGGGCCTTACACAGCACAGCAACAAGTGTCACTGCGTTTTTTTTGTTTTTTTTTAAACTTTTTAACCGTTTATGCTAGGAACAATTTTTTTTGTTAAACTCTGCAGATTATGTGGCAGATTAATTATGCGGCAAGTGCAGCATATCTATATTTATGCGAAAATCGCAGATTCCTGTGGCCCTGGTCTTACCCCATCTACAAACCAGGCTACTATAACCGCTCAAGTCACTCTCTGCATAGGTAACCACCTACCCACTCCAATTAAGATTTATTTTATACTCCATGCCACTGTACACCCAAGATCCCAGCAACACACATGCATCTTCATCACCCACTGGAACTATCGGTACAAACATTAAACTCCATTTAGGCATGGTTCTTTGTTGATTTACATGCACATAAAGCACAAAAGATTGAATGAAACAGATTCTCTATGCCAGGGGCTCGCCTACCTTTGTCATGTCGTGTGGATCGGGCACAACAAACATTCCTGGAGGTGGTTCTTTGTAGATCGACATAATGTCTCTGAACAAGAGAAAAAGTTTAACTAAGACTTCCAGACACAGCACAGGCAGTATGCACACATTTTGTGGGTGGGTAGAAGAATATACACAGAACTGCAGCAGCGCGAATGACTTCACTTGGTAAACAACGATGAGTACCTAAGGAATTGTAATAGAGGCACGCTCTATAAAGCTTGAGAATAGGCTGTAATTTCAATGTGAAGGGACTATTGAGATTGCTCCTTTCAGATATGCAATGTGTGCTGCAAAAACGGGGAATTCAATAAAACAATTGGTTCTGTTGGGTTATCAACAATTGCTTTGAGAACCGCTTTCTAGATTTAGAAAGCAGAAAACTTATTTATGGTACACATAACAATATTGTGCAAAGAAGACAAAGGAACACACCGAAACAAAATTCAATTTGTATATTTAGATTAAGTATCAAATACTGAGGGCTGTCACATATGCAAACTCAATTGCAACAGACATAATAAGTGACATTGGTGAAAAAGTGACAGTGATTAGTGAAATGGACAGTACACTATATACATGTGAAATAAAAACAAGTGAGAATAAAAAAAAGTGTATTTTTCCTATTGTCCTATATGGTTTTAAACATGTATTCCAAGATTCATTGATGAATTAATTGGTGATCTTGGAACCTATGTGGACATATGTAGTTTGTCGACGTTTCGACCCTTGTAGAAGCGCAAAATTGAGGTGCATCTAAGCGGGTCTTCCTCTGGACTATAGAAGGGTAGATGGGCAGCCAAAAAGCAGAATCCTCAATAGATGAGATCTGCGCAGAACAGAAATGGTCTCCACCAGCCGGTTGGAGCCACAGTGCAGACACCTCAATAGATGGGATCTGCTAATTCATGACGTGCAAGGAGGTCTCCACCAGCCGGTTGGAGCCTCATCCAGAAGTTTACTCGACTTCCACCAGCCGGTTGGAGTCTTGCATGTAGGGCTAAGTCACAATAAATGCAAGTAAGTCATAGTAAGATACTCCGAATAGTCGTCCAAAGTTTCAGGCTAAACGTCGATATGAGTCCTAGGGTAAAACCTGCATCCTGAAGGCGGAAAAGAAGCGGCAA
Source organism: Calotriton arnoldi (assembly GCA_963921515.1). NCBI lineage: Eukaryota > Metazoa > Chordata > Amphibia > Caudata > Salamandridae > Calotriton > Calotriton arnoldi. The sequence goes on from CAWUFW010006066.1 coordinate 258,428, forward strand.
TCTCTTGCATTTATTGTGACTTAGCCCTACATGCAAGACTCCAACCGGCTGGTGGAAGTCGAGTAAACTTCTGGATGAGGCTCCAACCAGCTGGTGGAGACCTCCTTGCACGTCGTGAATTAGCAGATCCCATCTATTGAGGTGTCTGAACTGTGGCTCCAACCGGCTGGTGGAGACCATTTCTGTTCTGCGCAGATCTCATCTATTGAGGATTCTGCTTTTTGGCTGCCCATCTACCCTTCTATAGTCCAGAGGAAGACCCGCTCAGATGCACCTCAATTTTGCACTTCTACAAGGGTCGAAACGTCGACAAACTACATATGTCCACATAGGTTCCAAGATCACCAATTAATTCATCAATGAATCTTGGAATACATGTTTAAAACCATATAGGACAATAGGAAAAATAAAAAAAAATTATTCTCACTTGTTTTTATTTCACATGTATATAGTGTACTGTCCATTTCACTAATCACTATATGTCACTTTTTCACCAATGTCACTTATTATGTCTGTTGCAATTGAGTTTGCATATGTGACAGCCCTCAGTACTTAATCTAAATATACAAATTGAATTTTGTTTCGGTGTGTGTTCCTTTGTCTTCTTTGCACAATATTGTTATGTGTACCATAAATAAGTTTTCTGCTTTCTAAATCTAGAAAGCGGTTCTCAAAGCAATTGTTGATAACCCAACAGAACCAATTGTTTTAATTAATGTTAATACCCAGGTTCTGAGGGACACCGGGTCGCCCCATTATTTGTGATAATGCAAAAACGGGGAAGGCTGCCATTTGTAAGTCACTTACCTCTTGCTGCGACAAAACTCAAATACTGAATAAAAGAAAAGGCCAGATCTAGCCAATTTGACATTTCTTTTAACTCCACAAATAAGTCTGCTAGGATAACAAGCATTGGCAAAACACAACTGTTGTGCAACATGGATTAAAGTAAAAAAAAAAAAACCGAGGTTGGCTGTGTCATAGCGTTTAAAAAAAAAAAAAACTTTAGGATGCCTCACTGCACAAGAGCACACACAGTATGCCTGCCGCCTAACACAATTGCACAACTCGGAGGGCACAAGGGGAGAAGAAACGGGTGGGCGGTAGGAAGAAGAAACAGATGGGGTTGGTTTAAATGGGAGAAAAAAAAAAAACAGTTCGGAGTAAAACAAACAGCAAAGGACAGTTGGAGGCGGCTACGGAGGAAGCAAGCAACGGAGGGGAAAACGGATGGGGTGAGGTCTGTTGACTGGTCAAGCAACAGGAGGTGAGGGGGCAAGCAGCGAGGTGAGAAAGTGGTAGGGGAATAGGGAAAGCAGCAACAAACGCGGGAACGGAAAGGACAGTTAGAGGCAGCTATGGGTAAGGCAAGCAATGAAGGGAAAAGCAATTACATGTCGGAGGGGGGGGTATCTGTGGATGTGAGCAACGGGAGGTGAGAGGGGGCAAGCAGCGACAGGAGGGAGGTGGTGGTTGGGGGATGGAGGGGGTTGTTAGAGGCAGCCTGCAAAATGATGCACTCTAGAGTGCTATAGTTCAAGATTAAGCCCCCAAGAAGGCAGTACTTGGTCCAAGCTCCACAGCATGGACACGCACGGAGCCCAAGGAGGAACCCGGAGGCAAGGAGGAGGCGCTGTTCAAAAAGAATCAAGAAAAATAGAGCGACTGGGAGCAAACCAATGGTAAGTAAAGATAAGTAATGGGCGGGCTCTAAGCCCCTTTCAATATTTTTTTTTTTGTTACAATAGATTTCACAAGCGCTATGCAAGCGAAACCTAAAAATGTTGTTCTCTAAAAATACATCTACAGGCCCGACGCAGGACGTACAAGGAACTAACTGAAAAGTTCATCAAGACCATGGTGGGAACTGGACCGATCCTGCCCTCTTGTGGAAAATTCTTGTATGGTCCAAACAGGGAAGCCATAAGCAAAACATGATATGAAGGTAATTGCATATTTGTTAAGAGGAAGCCCACACATTTTAGGTCGTGCTTACCAGACAGCATAAGCTGTCTGGTTGTGAAAAACATAGGGGTTCTAAAAACATAGAGGTGCTTGAAGCCTGCTCATTGCTCACCACTGGATCGCTATACTTTCACTCTTATTTGCTTGATTTCCATTGGAGGGCGTTCCTTTTGTAGTCTGTTCATTGGGCGTTACTTTTGTAGTCTGTTCATTGGGCGTTACTTTTGTAGTCTGTTCATTATGCGTTTGTGTCTCCCATTGCTTCATTACCATCTCTTTGATTGGCCGGCTTCACTGCTTCTTCTCACTTCAAGGGAGCTACTTTTTTCTTTTTGTTTAAGCACTCAATGAAAGTGCATTTTCCCACTGTCTCCCTCGTACGTTGCTCTCTTGCCCATGTGCATTTTTCCTCACACCTGTAATCATACTGATCTCTCGCCCGAGTGCTTCCCCATTTGTTCTCTTCCTACAGTTGCTTCTCTCCCCATTCGCTGTGTTGCTTTGCTCACTCACGTCCTCCACAACCCACTCATCCATTTTAATTTTTTACGTTTTTCAAAAGCACTTTCATGAAAATTTAAAAACAAAAACAAATCTCTTCCAAACTTTAAATTTACCGATCCACCCAAGTTCAGAAAAATCGGTGAATACAAAAAAAATCTGTCATTTTGCAGGCATGTATATGTATGTGTATGTGTATATATATTATTTACTGGCGGTCGCCAGTAGATAGTTATAGTTAGGACCTATTATCCATAGGAAATCCGCGACATTCTATTTGAAATAACTCTTGCGCCGGTTGACGAATCTTCGCGAAAGCTTCCAACTTGTTGGGCGCTCCGCTCCTACCCTGAAAGTCTCGGGTTGATTCGTCAAGCGGGGGCCGAGAAAAAGGGGGGACCCAAAACGCGTTTTCCCCATTCATTTTTCCATAGGAACCTTTAGTCGCAGCTACAGCCCGAACTGCTGAACGGAATTACACCAAATTTGGCAAAGAGGTAGCCCTTGGTTCAGTGTCGTGCCTTTTGCTTAAATGGTGTAAATCCGTTCAGTAGTTCCTGAGAAAATCAAAAGTAAAGTCACATATATATCTATGGGCGAGTAGGGTCCGCGTATCCTGAGCGCACCCTGCGCGCACCGTCCCGATCACGAGCTGCATGCTAATTGGCTGTCAAGTGGCTGTCAACACTCCAAATCAGGAAGTGTTGGCAGCCATTTTGTCCCTCGGTAGAACCGAGGGACAGAAACAAGTGCGCAAAGCGCAAAAGGGGGCAGGGTAGAAACACACCCTGACCCCTAGGTCTGCTCAGGGGGTCCCACAAGGACCCCTGGGCAGAAAAAACAAAAAAACAAAAAAACGACCGGCATCGTGCCGAGGCCCCGCCCCTCCCTGCAGCAGTCTGCAAACGCGCCCCCTGGCGCGTTTTAATAAGGGGAAGTAATTCCCCTTGAATACTGGGGGTCCCTGGGGCCAACTAGCCCACCAGGAACCTCCGGTATGGCCAGGGGCTGCGTTGCAGAGAGGTGTACAGAGGCCACGCCCTTTTACACCTCTCTGCAACGCAGCTCTGTGGCGCTTTTGGAGGTACATGGTGGGCTAGTTGGACTCCAGGGACCCTCAGTATTCAAGGGGACTTAATCCCCCAACTTAAAACGCGCCACGGGGCACGTTTGCACAGTGGTGAAGGGAGGGGCGGGGCTTCAGGTGACATGTGTGCAAACAGGCCCCGTGGCGCATTTTAAGATGGGGAATGAAATCCCCTTCAATCCTGAGGGCGAACTAGCCCACCAGGTACGTCCAGAAAGCACCACAGAGCTGCGTTGCAGAGAGGTGCAAAAGGGGCGTGGCCTCTGAACACCTCTCTGCAACGCAGCTCCTGGCGCATACTGGAGGTACAGGGTGGGCTAGTTGGACCCCAGGGACCCTCATGATTCAAGGGGACTTAATCCCCCAACTTAAAACGCGCCACGTTTGCACAGATGTCACCTCAGGCCCCGCCCCTCCCTTCACCATTGTGCAAATATTCCTCTAAAATCAGCCGAACTACGAATTCCGATTTACTCACCTGTTATCAGGAGAGACCTCAGTCCTGCATCTTTCAGCCCAGTACTGATCCTGAAAAGTAATTTTAACCGTACTTACCAGTAACTTGAATTTCCTTCCATAGGATATCATTGACTGGTTTCACTTGGAAATTCTTCTAAGTGTGGAGTTTTGGAACTTTATAATATTCCTCTAAAATCAGCCGAAATACGAATTCCGATTTACTCACCTGTTATCAGGAGAGACCTCAGTGCTGCATCTTTCAGCCCAGTACTGATCCTGAAAAGTAATTTTAACCGTACTTACCAGTAACTTGAATTTCCTTCCATAGGATATCATTGCCTGCTTTTTGCTGAAAAAGTTTCTAAGTGTCGATTTTTGAAACATACAAATATTCCTCTAAAATCAGCCAAAATACGAATTCCGATTTACTCACCTGTTATCAGGAGAGACCTCAGTGCTGCATTTTTCAGCCCAGTACTGATCCTGAAAAGTAATTTTAACCGTACTTACCAGTAACTTATATTTCCTTCCGTAGGAATCCATTTGTCTGGTTTTCAGCAGAAAAGTTTCAAAGTGTTGATTTTCACAAACTACAAATATTCCTTAAAAATCGCCTGTATGACTTAAACGCATTCTTTCAACTGTTTACAGGAGATGCACCAGTGCTGGATCCAGGATCCACCACTGAGTAAGAAAAAGTAACGATAACACTACTTACCTGCTAAGTGAATTTCCTCCCATAGGATAACATTGGTGATTCTATGTGAAAAAGTTTCTAAGTGTCAACTTTTAAAATACAATAATATTCCTTAAAAATCACTACTGTAACCAAAACGCTTTTACTCAATTGTTTACAGGAGATGTCCCAGGACTGAATCTAGGATCCAGTCCTGTGGTTAGAAAAGTAATCCATAAAGTAACTAATTGCATTTAGCTAGAAATTCACATTGAGCTCAATGTTGCATTGTGTTTGAAATTGTGTTGCCCATTGCAACAACTGTAACTACTGTACTTAAAAGTCTATTGCCTATTTGCAAAGTATTTAAACTAAAGTAATTCATTCTGAGAAAGTATATTTTGTAATGTAATGTATAATGTAATTACAATGTAATTTAAAAAATAAAATATCTAAAAATAAATAGTTTAAAAAAATGTAGTAAATCAGTATCAAAAAAAATAAATATAACAATTAATACATTTAAAAATTGTCATTTACAAAACCTTTGAAATTCACTGAAAAAAACCATAGGTTTCAGACATGTTATAGTTAGGAATTAGCATTTTAAAAACCTTTGAAATTCACTGAAAAAACCATAGGTTTCAGGCCTGTTATAGTTAGGGTTTAGCATTTAAAAAACCTTTGAAATTCACTGAAAAAACCATAGGTTTTAGGGAAAGTTATAGTTAGTTGGACATTGCACTCGTACAAAACCCGTGAAATTCCCCCGTTATAGTTAGTTCAGCTAACTATAACTCGCGCCCCCGCAATGCACTGCTGATGACGTCACATATTACATCACTCATGACTAGGGCTCCCGGTTTTATGGTATTTATATTTTTAACATTTCCGTCTGTATTTATCCATATTTATTTTTTGGTCTTTTCATCTGTATTTATCCACATTTATTTTTATCGCAAGCAAAAGAAGACGCTGCAGCTAGTATTTTTCCACATTTATTTGAATAGTCATGCACACTTGCACTCAGTTGTGATAGGTTATTATAACTGTTTTTGAAATTGGAGCCTATGCTAGGTGCACTTTACTTATTGGGAGCAAATTTCTTCCCTGTTCGCTAAGAAAAGATTAGTGAACTAGTGGTATTGATTAGGTCTCACTTGTGCAGCTGTCTGGCAAAAGTCAAAGCATTACTCCCTCCTTTACTTGCATTTTATCAGCCATCTCACATAGTGTCTGCTCGAAGAATAAAATGTAGAGCACAGACGGTGCAACAGTCACATCTGTTATTATTTAAGTGCTACTAAGTTTCCAGACTCTGGCTATGATTGCCAAGTAAAAATAAGTAATTCTAACTGACCCAAACACCTCTCACTCAGCCTCACTGCCCCGCAGGGGTGAATAATCAATTAGGGGTGGACCCAGGCTTTATGCTGATAGCTGTTGGAGGCATGTCTGCCTCCGTGCCCTGCCCCCATCGATCTCTTTCCTCCTCCCACACAACCAAAAACACAAAAGGTTGCTGGGGATGCAGCCGTTGTCCTGGGGTGTTTACTCACCTCTTAACCCCTTCGGTGCGCGGCCGATTTTCGCCCTGTGCGGGGCGTTTCATTGAGTGGGCGGGTTCATGACGAGCTCAGCTCGTCATGCGCACACAAGCACTGCGCAGCATGACGAGCTGAGCTCGTCATGAGCACCGAAGGGGTTAATGGACGTTGGCTGCTTGCATTGCTCCAACAATTTACCTTCTACCTGCTTCATTGCATATCTCCTTTCTCTTTGGGCTTGATATAGTGGTTACAGTATAAAGCTGTCATGCTGGCACAACAGTAAAGCTTTGCTGGTTAGCATTGACTTTATTTGAAGAGGAGAGTGGTCTGTTTAAACAAGTAAGTAAGGCTCGATAAAAGGCACCTTTGGAGGGTACCTGTTTGTTTGTTTTTGAAGCTTGAGTTTGTGAAAAAGCAGCTCCTGCCTGTAGAAATGTTTTTACGTGAGCACCACAGTGACGGGCCTTTAAACCAGATTAATCTGGGTCACCTTCAAAATGTGCAGGGAATTGGATGTGAACACTGCTACAGCAAGAGATACCAAAATGCAAATGTCACAGGACTGCAGCTGCCCTCAGTGGGCAAGAGTCACAGGCCTTTAAATGAGACACAACCAGCACTTTTCAACAGCGTTTCCAGGATTTTAATTGTCTGTAAAATCACTTCATGGCAGAGTAGAGATACTTTGTGCCTAAATGCAGATTAAACCATATTTTTAAAGAGCCATTTGAGTTTCCTGAATGTTTTACCTAGCAATTTTGATTCTTATGCCCAAAAAATGAAGCACTGAATATTAAAACCTCTCCTTCTGCAGACAAGACGCTCCGGCTGCACTTGTTCACCCCTCTCCAGAGGGGCAGTTTGATTGCAGCGGTTTCATATTTCTTTCCACAACCCTTGAGCACCTCAGACACGGATTTTCCAGAGGAGCACAGAGGCAGCACAAGCATTTGTTTTCCCAGTATTTTTCCGTTTTTTATATATAAATACAGACAAAGAAAAAAACGTTTTTCGTCTGCATTTATATGTAAAAATCGGTTTAAACGGAAAACCGGGAGCCTTACTCATGACATGGTCAGTGACATCACTGATTACATCACTGATGACATCTCAAATGACATCACTGATGACATCATCCATGTGAGAATTTAATGCATCTTCTCACACCCTAATATAACTTTTGATACACCCACTCTAAATTACAGACTGCCATTCTCAAAACCATACACACTCCAATACCAATAAGTACATACCCACTCACTGATTCTTAGGTCTACACACACACACACACACATCTACTCACTCACCCGTACAGTCACTCATACTTACAGTCACTCAGTACAGGACTATCATATGCACTCATACACCTATATAAACACACACAACTCATCCATAGAGGTACTCACACACCTAGTCAGTCATGCAAATAATTAATCACACTCCAATTTACTCACCTATACAGTTATACACACCAGCTCACTTATTCATAAAAATACTAGCACATTCTTACGCTCCTATGCAATCACTGATGCAAGCACACACTCATCCATATAGCCACTCTCACAATCACACACTCACTTATAGCCATTTATATACTCCAACACACATATATACTGCCTTTCACATATGTAGTTACTCACACATGTACCACTGAGATATACATTCAATCACTAACACACCCATACACACACTCACCCACCCATACAGTCCATCACAGACGCACTGTTGAAACCATGCACCCAGTGAATCACCCACTCACATCTATACACAGAGTCACACACACCCCACCCACACAAACACTGAGGCACCCATATAGATACTCAGAGAACCAATCCATAACCCATATAGACTCATTTAGCTAGTCAGAAACCCATGCAGCTGCTTACACAACAACAGACAGACGGATACAGACATTCACACAGTTTAGTCACTCACCCATGCATCCAGTAAGATACATTTAATCACTCACTTATAGACTCAGTCACGCAGCTACTAAATCATCCATTCAGACGCTTATACACCCACTCATTCTTCAATACGCCTTTCCCTATATATATTAAACATATTTAAACTTTACAGAAACACAGTCACTGGATGATGTCAGTGATGTCATCAGTGATGTCACTGACCATGTCATGAGTGATGTAATATGTGACGTCATCAGCAGTGCATTGCGGGGCGCGAGTTATAGTTAGCTGAACTAACTATAACGGGGAATTTCACGGGTTTTGTACGAGTGCAATGTCCAACTAACTATAACTTTCCCTAAAACCTATGGTTTTTTCAGTGAATATATATATATATATATATATATATACGTGGTGAACGCAGGCGCGCCTACAAAAGGACATGGCAGCTGTGGCATCACATCTTTTTTTTTTGCCTATGGTGCACATCAGCCAAAGCCAATAGTTCCTATAGTCAAGACCTACTGGCTTTGTCAATGTCGGCATGGAGACAGCGTAAGCTACCATGCCTGCATCATATTTTTAAAGAAATGCATAATAAAAATACATACAAAGATATAGGTGCTTTCGGTCAGACCTCTTCATCCACTGGTCTCAAGTATCATTCACATTTTTTTTCTGCCCAGCATAAAACAAGTAAGCAAAAACAATGTTCAAAAGGAACTAATTTTGTAAATGAATACATTTTTGCAAGAATTAGTATATCCTGCTTGACAAAAAACAAGAAGATACAGAATGAAACCTTAATTCAATAAGGGATACCAATATTCTAGCAAAGTTTTATGTAAAGACTCACAGAACAGAAATTTAGTAGTCCTCACTTCAGCCGAAGTGAGTGTAATTTATTTTGCATAACAGTATTTCATATACAAAAAGGCATAAAATATTTTCTATTTGTGTATTTACAATATATACATTTTCACATTTGAGAGTGATTTTGTGAACCCCAGTTAAGTGACCATAACGAAACCGGTGAAATAAATGTAGTGCTAGTGGAAAACTGAGGCGGTGGTTATTGGTAATTAAAAGAGGAGCCAGGTGGAGATATAGTACAATCAATTCTTCAAGGACAACTATATAATTTGTTGGGGATCTCCCTTTTCAATAGTCGACGACGTTTCGACCCTCTCGCGGTACGGGGTCTCTTCAGGACAGGATTTCTGGGGACCAGAGGTAGGACATAGTTTTAGTAAGGTGAGAGGAATTAAGAACTGTGGGCCAAGTAGTGTAATGTAGAGGTGGCTTACAGACCAACACAATGAGAGTGCCCGAGATGCAGAAGTCCTTCTTAATTAATTTCTGGGTACTTCTCAATGATGATCAGGATGTGTAGTTCCTAATAACGACATGGTGGAGAGCGATTACCACCTGCAATGGTGCCTATAGGTGTAAGTGATGATGTGTGCTGTGGGAATGGCTTACCCTTTACACGAAAGCCACAGCTTGGCTTCAGGCGTTGTTCACAGTAACCAAGGTTACCGTAGGTCCTATAGGTAGAACAAGGAATTAATCCCAATATCTATGTGCTGGTTGCTATTGTCCCAGCGACACTGAGTACTAAAGTGGTCAATAATTTACTCACCAATTCTTAGCGGTGAGTAGCATCAAATAAATGGGGACAGTGCTTCATAAATCAATTTGAGGCATGGAGAGGAGTAAATCAATTACTGAGCGGTGACCGTCAGGGAAACTGTAATTGACAATGGAGGCCACGATTAAAGGGAGAATGTACTATAAAAACGGTAGGTAACATGGTATTTACAAGTATTAGCTTACCAGATCAGCCAGACGGCAGGGCGCTGTAGCTGGTATTCGTTTGCAACCAGACGCGATCGGTCGGTGGGTAATTATACCAGCTGTGTATACGCGTGGGCAAGGAACCACGACCGGTTCGGCGCACGCGTTGTGTGCTCGCCGGAGTGGTGTATTCAGAACGGCTACCGGGGTGGCAGCCATTACAGACTTCTTTTATCACATCAATGCTCTCCTTCTGCGGGATATTCGTGTATCCTGCAGAAGGAGAGCTTTGATGTGATAAAAGAAGCCTTAAACTCTCACCCAGTGCCGATGCCAGTACTGACTGAATTCATCACAGATCTACTGGAGATTGCCTTATCCATGAACTACTTTAAGTTCAACACTAAATACTACCAGCAGTGTTCAGGAACATCCATGGGGGCAATTTATGCTCCAAACCTGGCTACCTCTAACACAAAAGCCACCAGCCATGAGTCAACTGTAATGTATGATGAGGGGGGGCAGTGACAGACTATGTGTAGTTTGGGTAGGTATCACTGACTGACTTACTTTTACAGGAGCGCGTCATTCTGCTGCTGCACTCAACACTTCTTTTCATATTCGCTTTTGTCACCATTTTCGCTCACTTTGTGCGGTCTGTTTAGCATATGTTGTGCTGAAGAGCGTGAAGGCCACTCTTCACTCTTTAGCAAGAAACTGGTGCAAAACTGTACTGGTGCCATCAATGTAAACTGGTCTCAGTTTTTAAACTATTTCACATCTATGCATTTGATTGGTAAACTGTCGTCTTGCTTTTGTTATGTTAAATGGATATTTGTAAAGCGCGCAGCTACTCAATTGAGTGTCCCGGCGCCAAGGCGTGATGACAATTAGCTGTGCGCTATGACAACCAGGTTGAGTATTATTGCTGGAATAACCAGGTTTTCAGTGATTTCCTAAAGGCAAGGAGATCTTGCTCTTCTACAAGAGGGATATACAAACATCAGAATGACCAATCAATGCAAAATACATTTCTGCACTGGTCAGTTTGTGCAAATGTTGGAGGCGTGGATGCGACCACCAGAGTCCCTGTGCAACTCACTATTCTCGCAGTGCCAGGAAGGAGGTGCACAGGTGAGCCCTGCAAACTCCTAGATTTGTTCTGAAAAGGCAATACAGTCTGAATGCACAAGGTTTGAATCACATAGTTTTTCCTTTAATAGCTTTGTTGTGATGGGCGTTTTAAAGTTACTCATCTTCATAATTTACTTTTAAAGGAGCGCGTTTGTCATGTTGGGCAGGTCTTCATTGCTTGGTTTTGCTCGCAAGAAAGCGTCACTCATAGTTGTTGAAATGTCACTCATAATCACACTGAAATTATCAAAATGTCACACATACCAATCTGAAACCTTGGCAGCTATGTAGTTCTTGAAAGCAATCAGTGGAAGTGGCAATGCCAACCAATCAAAAGGATTGTAAAAAGGCAATCCTCTATGGGAGGGAAAAACACAAGACTGATAAGCTGGGACACAAATAAAAAGCGGGCAAACAAGAATGACAAGGAAAGCTAAGCATTGGAAAGCAATGGATGGACTAAGCCCATCTATGTTCTTGATAAACCACAATATGCCTCACAAAATGCACTGTCTAGAAGACTAGACCTAAAAAGGGGCTATAAGATCAACACCTAAAGCTAAAAACAGAATTCTGCTTTCCCCTAAACCAGGATTTAATCAATGTAAGAAAGTGTCTCTTTTTCTATGGTCACTACCCAAATGTTTGGGCTGATGCTGCTGGTTTTAACCTCTGAAGTGCACTGGGTCCTGCTGATCAGGCTCAAGCGAAATGTGCTCTGACCTCTTAAATATGTATTTGCAATTGGCTAATTCCTAATTGGTCTATTTAACTTACTTATAAATCCCTAGTATATGGAATAAAGTGTACCCAAGGCATGCAAGTTAAAAGTCACTGGTGGACTTAATGTGCCATCACAACTGTGACAAGTTGATAACATGGGTCTAGCTCTGTCACTGCATTCTGGTCGGGAACCAGACATGGCAAAATAAACCCTGTTGCCAAGTGAAAACCTTCTTTTTAATATGTACAAGTCACCCCTAGGGAAGGCCTCAGCAGTCCACAAGGCAGGGTGCTAAATATTAACAAGCATTTGCAATGCAATCGGTCTCGCCTTTGGGACCTTATATGTATTTAGCAATGCCGCACATTAGCCTGAGCGCTGAAACATCTACTGTTCTTTAACATGAGATAAAGTAAGCACCAAACTGCGTGACACGCCAGGTATGGGAATGCATGGAGAGAAATATTGCCTTTCAGCGGGAAATGGTATAGTCCAAAGCTCTGTTTTTAATATAAAAGCAGGGCCTTCGGTGGCCATATCACTGAAAATACAAGATTTGAAAAAAAATATTATTGTCTATGGGTGCTCATGGAAGACCATTTCTATGGACTGGAATCTAGAGAATGCTAAAGTGATTCTGGTATTTTACTGACCTCTGCTGGTCGTTTTCTATTAAGACAGTTAAATAGAGGCAGTTGAAGAGAAAAAAAGTCCCCAAGCGGAAGCAGACAAGTCCTAGGGCTGATCGCCAGAGCCCACAAAGTACATACACATATGTATATACTAAAGTTTATACAAGAGGTTTCGAATGCTCGACCTAAAAAGGACGACTTGTTCCTTTCGTGTTTGACATTTCCTGATAGTGAAAACTTTAAATTGATGTTTTCACTGTAGCAGTGCTTATAGTCCTATTGACTAACATGGAGTTACACTAGCCCACGCGCTGACTTCCATGCGGGACCATCAAACATAGTACTCCAAGGTATCAAATTAATTGTTAAAAGTAACTTCAACATTAAGTTGGATTTAATGTAATATTAAGGGGATTTCAGAAAGTCACCACTTCATTGCCCCCAAAGTTCTGGTAGCCGTTGCTGATAATAGTAGTTGTCACCTGAGAGAGGCTGCTGCCCTCTTGCCAGGTGTGAAATGCTCACAGGAAGGGTAACAAAGGGTCTGCTGGAGGGAGGTGGTGTGCCCTCCTTCAGACAGGATGGCCCAGCTTCAAAGGGGCTAGTCGCTGAGGCGAAAATGTGAGCCATCCTTAGATTGCCTTCTCCTTTGTGTAGGTAGACAGTCTGGCATCTCCTCCAGAGGGGGAAAACCCATTGCAGAACCGGTTTTCCAGGAAGGGTGGCTAATTATATATACTTGGCACACCTCAAGAATATGCCCATAGCTCTAACCCAGGGAAGCAGGGTCCGGACATTTGGGATTTGATCAGAGAGATGCAATGTGGGATTTAGTGCCCACACCACAGGAAAGGATGTAAACATGGGTAGAGTAGCCCAGGGGGAATGATAGTCCCATTGGTTATAGGGTCCTCCTCACCCATAATCTCGAAATATGCAGAAAGGTAGCACCCCTAGCGTTCAGCCTCAGAATACTGCTGCACTCAGAAAGGACAGAAGTAGGACTGCACCTGCTGAAGCTGTGGCCATCACAAAAATAGGCTGAACCAAGGAGGACTCCACCAACTGAACTAAGACATGACTTCAGAGAGAGAAGGGCTGCTCTTGTCGACTTCGTGGCAAGAGACCACAAGGACTGGATCTGTTCCCACTTGTGCCAAGGAATAAGGAGTAGACTCCAAGGTTTAGTTGGCTAGCCTCCTGTTAAGCTTCAGGGACAAAAAAGCTAGAGAAGCCTTCACCCGCAGAGTACCTAGCTGATCAGCAGCCACTGGACTCACTGGTGTAGCCCATGAGATGGAGTTCTACCCCCCCCCAAAAGGTGCCTACCAGATCCTGGACCCTTGGCTGGTGCTGGAGTGTACCCTTTCTCCCCACAGACCTGAAACTTGCAAACCAAAGGTAAAAGATAACCGGTTTTGGGTAAAGAGCCAGAGGCTCATACACAATTGCTACTTGCTGTTTTGTGGGTAGCTTTGAACGTAGTCGAGAACTATGACTTCACCAGACCGATGGACTTTGCCTGGCCCCCGGTGTCAAGCCCAACGCAAGCCTCAAGCTGCAGAGGACTCTGCCAACCTCACTGTCAATGAGAAAAAGAACCAGAAAAGTTTTTAAGTGCAAAGGTAAAACCTTGACTGGGACCAACCCGGCACTTGCATCTGACCCCACTTCCAGCGAAGCCATCTGCAACTTTGAGCATGGCCCCGGACCCTCGTATTGAATGCTAATAGACTACTTCTAAGAATGAAAAGCAGTGATTAACAAATGTTTTTGGAGTGAAAAGCAGCGAGTAATGAAAACCTCGCAAAAATCATAACTCCAGTTTTCTTTGTATGATTTATGTCGTTTTAGTGTCTAAGATAAAAATATACATAGCTACCGAGGACTAAGCAAAGGTTTGAATTAAAGAAACCTGACTGGATCGGATACAGAATAGTGACATCATTACTTGGCGGGCCTCATAGCCACCCCAACAAATAATGCGTTTGATTGTGAGAAAGTGGATTAACGCGACCCAATCTGGAGCCTACAGCTCCAAACTGTGGACCTTGCTAAATCCTTAAGGCGTCATTCCAGAGGGGAATCACAACTTTGAAGACCATAATAAGAACTTGGCCAAGGGAGCTTTTTTCCAACTCAAACTTCTCCGTAACTGAAAACTGTTCCTTCCACCAAATGACTTCAGCTGAAGTGTAGTTTGCACTTTCTCACCTTGATTATGCCAATGCTCGTCTAAATCAACTTCCAAGAAGGAGCCTTGCCCCATTAATGCTTGCTGTGAACGTGGCAGCCAGGCTTGGTTCAAATAACCCAAAATATGATCATATGTCACCAGCGCTCTCCTCCTCAAGTCAGCAAGAACTTGACGAAAGAGGTCTTTTTAAACTGCAAGGCTCTACTGTTATAGAACTCCCTAAAAATGATGAGGGGGGCAGTGACCGACTATATTGTTTGGGTAGGTATCACTGACTCATCGAATTTAATTTACTTTTACAGGAGCGCGTCATTCTGCTGCTTCGCTCAACCCTTTTTAGGTCTCGCCTGAGCCAGCGCATGCGCTGCTCTGGCGAGAGTTTTAGTAAGCGGGTTTTGGAAGTGCAAACAGCACTGGCGACCAGCTTGCATTCACGTGAGCATGCACGCGCGTCACGGGTCATTTTCGCGGCTTTGAAGTAAAGAAATAGATTTTTCTATTTCTTTACTTTTGCTATAATCGCGGCACCCGCGCTTTACTTTAGCGCGGGTGCCGCGATTATAGCAAAAGTAAAGAAATAGAAAAATAATCTATTTCTTTACTTTTGCTAATCGCGGCACCGGCGCTTTACTTTTAACGTTAAAAGTAAAGCGCGGGTGCACGATTATAGCAAAAGTAAAGAAATTATTTTCTATTTCTTTACTTTTGCTATAATCGCGGCACCCGCGCTTTACTTTAATGTTAAAAGAAAAACGCGGGTGCTGCGATTATAATGGTGTAGCCCACGGGTACTCATAGTACGGCCCGCGGGCCGCCAGCGGCCCGGCAAGCCTTCCTTGGCGGCCCGCAGACCTTGCAGATATCCTGTGTTTTTTCTTGTTTTTTTTAGTGTCAGCAAACACCTATGGGGGCCGGGCAATTCTTTAAATGACCATTCACTTGTTAATGAGGCTTTGTTGTATTTCACCTCTTCTTAGCGCCCCTGCATCTCCACTCTGTGGTGATGCAGGGGCGCTAAGAAGAGGTGAAATACAACAAAGCCTCATTAACAAGTGAATGGTCTTTTAAAGACCTGTGAAGTACTCGGGTGCGGCTGTGTGTGCGCCCGGGAAGCTGTCTCAGCCCGGGCTGACACACACGCGGGGTGAGGTGACAGAGGGAGACAGACAGACAGACGGAGGGCGACAGACAGAGGGAGGAGGGCGACAGACAGAGGGAGGAGGGCGACAGAGGGAGGGAAACAGACAGAGGGAGGGAGACGGAGGGAGAGGGAGGGAGAGGGAGGGAGAGGGAGGGAGAGATGTGTGTATGCCGGGTCTGGTGGCTCAGTGGAAGAAGGCGTCCGCTGCAGGGGCCGGTGTTCAACCTCATGGTCATAGTTTTTTTTTGCTCTAGCCCCGCCCCCCTCCCCCACTGACTTCGCCCCCACCGGTGCGGCCCTCGGCCACAAACCACACTGTAAATTTGGCCCCCGAGAGAAAGTTTGTGAGTACCCATGGTGTAGCCAATAGGTCTCGCTTTTGGGACCTTATAAGTATTTAGTTATGCAACTGTTGCATGGCTAAACACTTATAAGGTCCCAAAGGCGAGACCTATTGGCTATGCCAATGCTTGTTTATTTTCACTTTTGTCACTATCTTTGCTCACTTTGGGTGGTCTGTTTAGCACATGTTGTGCTGAAAACAGTTAAGGCCACTCTTCACTCTTTAGCAAGAAACTGGTGCAAAACTGTACTGGTGCCATCAATGTAATCTGGTCTCAGTTTTTAAACTATTTCACATCTATGCATTTGATTGGTAAACTGTTGTCTTGCTTTTGTGCTCTTCTACAAGAGGGATATACAAACACCAGAATGACCAATCGATGCAAAATACATTTCTGCACTGGTCAGTTTGTGCAAATGTTGGAGGTGTGGATGCGACCACCACAGTCCTTGCGCAACTCACTATTCTCGCAGTGCCAGGAAGGAGGTGCACAGGTGAGCCCTGCAAACTCCTGGATTTGCTCTGAAAAGGCCGTACAGTCTGGATGCCACCTGAAAATGAAAACATTTCTGGAAGAAATTGACAATTTTCAGGGGGGCGGCGGAAAATGACAGCAGTAATAATGTGGATATATATCTCTTATATAATGGATTGTAACTGCATATATGTCATTCAACCCCAAGTCCATGTTGGCACTTATATAAAACGTAATAAATGATGGTGACACGAATATAAAGGGGAGGGGTGCTAAGATATATTTGGGGCATCAACTTCTCACCCATAGCGCCCTGAGCTTACTGCCACACACTGTATACAGGGTACCTGGTAATAAGGATGGGGTGGATGGCTGGTTCCAGTAAGGAGAGCCTGCTGATTTGGAGGAGGGTGGCTGGCCTACTGACCTGGTGTACACATGCCACTGCCACTCTCCAGTTTTGTGTCATGCATGATTAGGATAAAAAGTTGGGGGTGAAAAACATTTGGCCTTGCCGTGATTTCCACTGCTTGGATGTGTAAAGTGGCCTGGTTCAGGATTATGATAGGTTGAAGCCACGGAGTGTGTACGGAATAGATACGAGGATATCAACTTGACTCGCAGCAAGCACTAGTCAGACTCAGAATGTACTTTAAGTCTGGTTGGGGTAAATGGTTAAGAAAAGATTTCACATATTAAATAGAAAGAGGGGTGGCAGCTCACTGGTTTAGGGTCACTGAGTAATCAGTACACTCATCCTCTATGGAGTATGGGGTACAACTAGCGTTGAGATCAGGCTCTATGTTTGAGGGTGCTTTATTTGTAGGGGAGCTTCCAGGGTGTCACATTTCCTGATCTACAGCCCACACCCGACTAATGCCCCCTTGCTAAAATGATAGAATGAGGAGGGCATGTTATACAGATGGCTGGGTGTGTGTGGGACATTTGGACGGCTCGCCTCCACCACACTTGGCCCCTCGTCAGAGCTTGTAGAGCAGGGGTCTCCAACCGTTTTTGTAGTAAGAGCTACTTATGTTCAATAAAAATCATCCGGAGCTACTAATATTGTTAGTGTTGTCATAATGACCAAATTACATTAGTGTACTTCCCCCATGCGAGATTGTCAGCAGTGATCAACGCTGCATAACGTATGGTCGCCAACAATAACATGAAATAGGCTTTGTCACTTTAGAATGTTTTTGCATTGTTAATACATAATAACCATAGGTGCAATGCTCATGGCACAAAGGTTATTATAACCTAATAGGTGTCCCCAGGGCCACCTTATTTATCACTCAATTATCAGTTCTAAAAAATATTTTAGAAACTCAACTTTTTTTCTCTAAACATTCGCTTATGAGTTTTGAAAATACACATTTTCATCTATAAAAAACACGCTTTCGGTTTGAGAATAAATATATGATTTCTAGCAATCAAGCAGTTTTAATTTAGTAGGCAGAGCTGCTCACAGGAGAGCTACTTACAGGTAGATAGACCGCTAACTAGTAGCTCACGAGCTACTCGTTGGAGAAGCCTGTTGTAGAGAGCAGGGATTGAAATTGAGGCGTGTAAATTAACGTCTGGTTATGCTATGAGTGTGCCTGGAAAAGAAATCCCATTGCGATTACGAAGAGCAGCCACTGGCGTCTGCAGTAAGATGATCAAAATAAAATATTATTGGACTATTATTGAACATCTGCCTAGTATAAGAGACTAATGGGGGGTTGAGAGGGGGAGAACATGGCGTCTGCTAGCTGAGCAGCCGCGTGTGTCCGTGCTACTGCCCTTTCCCGTGTAACAGCCCGTGAAATGTTACCTCATGCGTGACCTTCCTGTGTGTTCCTGGAGTCGGAGAAGCTGCGGTTGAGCCCTGAGGTAGGGCGGAATTAGACGGTGGAAGGAGACGAATGCCCTTGAAATCTGACGGTGCATCCTGCCCGCCTTGTTTTCCGCATTGGTGTTCGGCCGCCCTGGAGCTGAGGCAGGTTTCAGGATACGAGATAAATGCCGGGAAAACAGAAATTATGACTTGGAACATCTCGGGTGTGGCACATCACACAAGTTATAATATGCGTTACCTTGGGGTCAGAGTTGTTCAGGATATAGATAAATTGGCAGATGCCAATTTAACACGAGTCCTCCGAGAGTGTCACAAACAGATGAAGGCATGGGCCCATCTTCCTTTATCCATCTTGGGGAGGGTGAACCTTGTTAAAATGTCAATACTACCTAAGGCCACTTTCCTTTTTAATACAACCCCTTTACACTTTGACAAACGCACTATAGAAAAATTTCAACAAGAAATAAACTCTTATTTGGGCATACAAATCTACTAGGATAGCCTGGAAAAAGCTAAGGCGTAGGAGGGAGAAAGGAGGTCTTGCGTTACCTGATCTTCAATACTATGCGTGGGCTTTTCAACTTACATACTCTCGGATGCTATTAAAAATGCCTATTGACACAGGGGAGGAGATATGCTACTGGCTATGTTAAAAGGGGCGGGTCTACCGGAGGAGGGTTTTATGTATAAATTTAATGACCAAATTTTTTTTTTAAAAAGTACAATTAAAGGTCCTACAGGGATTTGCCAGAATATGGGCAAGATTAAAAAACCTGACGGGTCTTAGCTATTTTTCTAATTTAGCGCCACTCTGGGACTCTCCGGGCTCGCCGGAATGCCTTCGGGATAAACTAGCGATGCCACTTAAAGATGCTGGATTAAGAGTATGGGGAGATCTTGTTAGTAAAAAAATGTTTATTTCATGGGAAGATCTAAAGATGAGAGTGGGTAGTGGTCTCTCAAGATTCAAGTATATCCAGCTACAAAGCTGGGTACAGTCCCATATTACACAGAAAAAATCTATTGGTGAGGGAAACCATCTAGAGCAGCAGTTGGTGGAGAGGCCTTTAGGGAAGAAGGAGGTCTCATATTGGTATTGGGCCATAGAAGAGGCGGTAGATGGGGAATTTAGGTTGGCTCATGAGCTCTGGAGCGAACAGATGCCAAATGTACAGTGTGATTTATTATGGCAGGATTCTTTCAAAAATCTCTTTAGCATAGTTAAACCTGCCTGGCTGAAGAGAAATCATATCTTCACGGTCCATCGAGCATATTTATCCCCCTTAGGCTCTCCAAAATCTTAAAAGGCTCTAAAGTCAATTGTAAAAAATGTGGGTTAGTAGAAGCATCGGACTCACATATGTTTAAAGATTGTCCCTCAATTTGTGCATTTTGGGAAGAGGTACGGATAACAATGGAGAGTATCTTGAGAGTACCAATCTTAATGGACCTGTCTGATAATTTTTGGCCTCAATAGCCACATTGTAGGACCTGCCAGATCGTTTTTATTTTATTCAATCCTATTGCAAGGAGACAAATTTGTATACAGTGGGTAGACCCTGTCCCTCCCAAACATTCGGACTGGCTGACTTCTCTATACGAAACATCTAAGATGGACTTGGCTAGATCTGGTAGACGAAAGAAGATTGCATACTGGGACTTGCTGCTTCAATGGAAATAGTTTAAGAAAAATCTTCTTATGTGTCATGTTACTTCCATTTTGAATATGTTATAACGAAGGGCGGGTCCGATGATTATGCCTATTGGATACTCCTTGGACTATGCTGGGTCTTCCCCGGGACATCGTAAGAGTCCATCTGGTCGTATAGATCAAGTGGGAGTGAAACCTATCCTCTTTCTTCTGAGGGAAAGTAGCATGTTGGTCTGGAAATATACCCCTGCTGGCTGAAGGTATCGAGAGAACCCATCAAAAAGAGCCGGTGCTATCCTAGGTCATTGAGTAGGGGTATGAACAGACGGTTTGTCTACTATGGTTCAAGGCGAATGAGGACAAAAAAAAAAAAAGAGACTAATAGCCCCTTCAACAATAACTGGGATTTTGATAGTATCCCTGGGCAATACATTTGTATGTGTGGGAGCAAACGGACAACGTTGGGCGGGAGGTCACAGGGAAGCAATGGAACAAGGAAGGGCGGCCACAGGGAATCAAATCGAACCTGGGAGGGCACATGGAAGCAAACTGCACAAGAGAGGGGGCACAGGGAAGCAATCTGACAAGGGAGGGCGGGCACAGGGAAGCACACGAACACCAGAGGGGTGTGGGGAAGCAAACACGGCAACGGAAGGAGGGCGGGCAGGTAAGCAAGAGCAGCAACTGAAGGAAGGGGGAGACGCACGAGAAAGTAGAATTCAAAGTACACAAGGAAGATAGCTGGAAAACACATGCACTATAGCTAAAAAGTAAAAGAGTACCTGAAAAGGGAGGAGTGAAAGGACACAAGTAATGGTTTCATGCCCCGTGAAGAAACAAACATCAGAATAGAAAGGGAAGCACATAGAAGCTGGGGAATGAGAAGCAAATAAATGACAGTGACAGCAAAACCAACCAAACAGCAAGCAATGTAAGAACTGAACGGTCCATAAATAATCGCATTTACGAGATGAAACTGGTAGACTCAAGGTCAAAGCCTTCGACATTGCTCTATTGTGAATACGTTTTTTTATTAATTTTAAAGAAGCGCCATACTTGGCAAATGACAAGGAAAGCAAAAAAGTGGTATTCAATATTGTGTCTTTACTGTAATGACAGTTTGCCTTCCCAGCAACTCGGTTGTAAGACAACACAAGTAAATATGCATTATTTATCAAAATGTAGTGTATGGTTGAGGATGTCAATAGCTAGGAGGTACATCAGTAGAAAAGCCTCCTATGAGAGGGTGGGTGGTGTACAGAATCGACTCTTGAGCCAAAGCATTCTGGTCCCGTTAGGGCATGGTAAGTATTTATCACCGCGGTTAGTATACGAGAGGGGCCCTTTCCTAAATGGGTACCTACTGTGTCTGACAACCAACTCTTCATTTTATCATTACGGTAAAAACATTTTCTTCCGCAGGAAACCAGTTTCACAAGTCTCCTGGCAAGTGCTCTGCAATTATTTATTTAGCTGCTAATCCGTATGAGTTCCTTGCCAATAGTATTGATATTACCCGTCAAGCGCAATACAAGTTCGAGACACAGAAGTTACTAAATATAAGCTACACATTGAGAATTGTTAATTTGACAAAACGTCTGAAAGTTACTAAGCATATTACCTAAATGATAATAAGTTACATATTTTTCTAAAAGAACAACACTGCGTAGATATTACATTTCTTGTGAGACGCTACCTGACTAGATGTTCTAGCACAGGCCATCCGCCATGAGTAAGCTTTCGTTGTTCGACTTCAGTGACTCATGAAAATCAAAGCTAAAACAGGAAGTACTTGTCAATTTAGAGATCTTACGGTAGCATCTTTAATTTATCCTGTGTTTCCAAGGACGCTTCTTTGAATGGCCCGACACCAAAATAGTCCCCACTTTTGTATCTGTGGCAGACACTGCACTGACACCTTTATACTGAGATTAGGTGTAGGGATGGTGTTAGAACGGGTTGTTAGTTTAGTGGTGGGTTCGTCAGTGGGTGCCACCTCTAGTGGCTCTGTATGATAATAGGATGGGGGCATGGTAAGGGGCGATGCACAGTGTAGTAACGCATTTCTGCCCTGCATTCGAGTATAAATAGCGATTAAGAATAGAGGTGCATCGTTAAAATGACAAATGGGTACTTTGGTGGGGAATATATCCTTTCAACCATAGCACATACTACCACTGCACTGATGCAAACGCTGTGGATAGGGATACTGCTGATGGGGTCAGTGTGGTGGAGGCGGATGGAGAACCATGGCGGTACTTTATTTGAAGCATACATTCCACCTATCCTTTCTAACAGTGTACATGTGTATGATGGTAATAACTGATTTAGCATTAGAACGATTGATGGGTAGGGTTGTAAAACTGTGAAGAAGCAACTAAGGACCCCGACGCTTAAGCTCATGAGGTACAGAACAAACTGAGCTCAGGCCCCTCGTTGCGTATTGGGTATGGCTGGTGGTGGCAGATGGATGTGTCAGTAGCTGGGGATAGCCATTACAGGCTAGAGTATCACGAGTGTGTCTGAAGCGGAATTTTGGGAGGGAGCCTCACCTTTTGATCCGCAGCACGCACTGTGCTGATGCCCTCTCGTTGTCCCAGTCGCTGCTCACTGTGGGATCCCAGAAGCTGGAGTATGAGAGGAGCGCGGTCCCTGCCGATGGCAAGCCGCTCAGTGGAGAGATTGTGCCTATAGGTGGCATGGGTGCAATTGTCGCGATTGGGGGCATAGGAGCAATAGTTGCGATAGGAGGGACGCCTCCGGGCGGCACTCCGTAGCCAGCTGCTGCCCATAACTCCGCTGGCAGGAAGGTGGCGTTCCCCGCGCCACCTCCCGACACAGGTGACGCTCCTGAACCGTTGCCGCCAGCTGCCATCACCGCCGCCAACACCGCGTCCTCCCCAGGACTCTCCGCCATTCCGTCGCTACAGCCACTTCCGGGACCAGAGAGACGAGAACAGACTGTTCGTAGAGTAGATCGTCGGGTTTGGAGACAGAACGTCTCAGACAGAACCAACGAGTCTTGATCCAGAGCGTCCCCCATGTGAGATTGGATAGTAAATTGCTGATAAACAACTAGACTGCTAATTTATATTCTGACTGTGCCCGCAGTGGCGCCATGCTGCTGGACTAAACTACTTTAGGCTCTTACAGTGTTTCGTGCATTTAGCGTGTGACGAAAACGCGTTTTGATCGAACTGCTCTTCCTTGAGCTAGTCAGAATCATTTAATTTTTAGTCTGTAAAAACCGCTTTAGTCCGTAAAATGCATAAACGCCATCACTGTATGTATGTGGGTGAATCTAGCCAAAAAGGCAGCAGTGTGCGAAAAGGCCAAAGGCGAAGATACAGTCAAGGAGTAATGCGCTCGGTATGGTTCTTGGAGCAGAAGTATACTAGGGTGGCCAACTTTGCATTACTCTTTACACTGTATTTGAGTTCTAATTCCCTTACCACCTCCTGGAGTAATGCGTTTTCTCCTTGTTTTTGAAACTTTTAAGAAATAAGTTTAGAAAAGGAACAACTCTGGTATTCAAATTGAATGAAATAGTCATATTTGTAAAACACCAATGGTAAATATCAGCGTCTGTTATACAAACTGCCCAGTATCCACCTGCTGCCATAGGTACCTCTCCCCAACCTTTGCTTTGGGACTGCCCACACTTTACCCCTATAAATCCCACAACCCGCAGCTAAAATTAAACTGTAAAAAAAATTATTACACAATTAAAACTTATTTTCAATTAAAAAACTAATAGTATTTAACAACTAATTATAAAGTAATTATAATTAATTTACTCCCCACACTGTACCCCTACAACAATAAAACCCACACACAAAAAATATAAACAAATACACTAATTAAATATAGATTATTTCATTAATATTAATGATCAACTAATTTTCAATTAATTAAACAAAAATTACTTCCCACCCTTTACCCCTATAAACCCCACAACCCACACCTAAAATTAATTACACAAATTCTATATTTAATTTTCAATTAATTATTTAATATTAGTTAACAACTAATTATTAATTAATTAAACATAAATTACTTCCCACCTTTTACCCCATAAACCTCACAACCCACACCTAAAAAAATCACACAATTACCATAATTAATTATCAATTAATTAGTTAATATAAATTAACAACTAATTATTAATTAATTAAACATACATTACTTCCCACCCTTTAACCCTAATAACCCCACAACAAGCACCTAAAATTAATAACACAATTTCCATAATTAATTTTCAATCAAATAATTAATATAAATTAACAAGTAATTATGAATTAATCAAAAATAACTTCCCACCATTTAACCCTATAAACCCCACAACCCGCACCTAATTTTTTGTACACAATTACCATAATTAATTATCAATTAATTAATATTAATTAACAACCAATTAATAATTAATCACAAATAAATTACTTCCCACAATTAACGCTATAAAATCTAAATTAAATAAAAATAATAATTAATTTATTATAATTAAATTACTTCCCACCCTATTCTCCTATAAACCCACAACCCGCTACAAGACTAAAAAATGCTAAATTTAATTAAAATAAAATTCATAATTACTAAAAATTTAACACATATATTAAAAAACATAAACAATACTTATACAAAAAAACATACATCACATACATTTAAAATATAAATTACAATACATAACACTAATTAAAAAATCGATATTTTAAACATCTATATTTTTGCAAACAATATTAATGACTTCTATATTTTTAAAAACAATATTTCTTACCTTAAATTCGATATTCTTGACCACGATATTCTTGCAGTCGATATTTCTGAATCACGATATTTTCAACTCAATATTTGTGTAAGTCGACATTTCCAACTCAATATTCTGTCTCAGCACCCTCCCGCCTGAATCGAGAGGGTTGGCATGCATGGACTTAGATGAGATTTACTGGGTACCTTTCAGTCATCTTATCTCAGCTTTACCACAGGACTTTAAACATGCCCAATAAGGAAATGTACTTTTGGAATAAAAAAAAATGTTTTAAAGAAGACTCTCCCACCTAAAGCCGGCATTGGAATGGATGAGAGCATAAACTAAGTTGCCACCTTATGTACTGTCATAAAAGGTTGAGAGGTATGTGATGGTATCCTGGCAGTGGTTGCGCTGAGAGCCACCTCAGGTGTTGAGCGTTTCAGCCAGATGGGTGTGGCTATTGTTAAGTAAGGCAGTTGATTTTGAAGGTGTCACGAGCCAATGATGGGAGCCCGTGAAGTTCCATCAGAATAAGGGATGATGTGATCATATTTCTTCAGTCCTAGGATGAGACATTCGGAGACATGTAGGATGTGCTTAAGGGGAGGCAGTGTGGAGTCAGGAAGGCCATTGAGCAGGGTGTTGCTACCATCCAGATGCGAGAATACTAGGGCTTGAACAGCAGTTCTAAACTTGCTGAGAAATGTTTTACTTTCTTTAGTAAAAAAAGCTAGTCCTGGGATATCTTTATTTTCTTGGCAATGTGCTCCTTGAGGGTGAGGTTAGTGTCCATGGTGAATCCAAATGTCTTGGCATTGGGTTAAAGTTGAGGTATAAGCTGTCATTGTTCATGTCATTGAGCCGGGGTTGCCCTAGTTGTTGCTTGTTTTTCTTGGCAAATAACAGGAATTCTGTCTTATAGAGGTTGATCTTCAGGTAGGTGTTGAACATCCAGATCTGAATGAGGTGCAGGCAGTGTTTTAGGCATTGGATGTCTGGAGCAAAGAAGAATTTGAAGTAAAGTTGTGTATTGTTGGCATATTGGTGAATTTTGATCCTGCTATAAGTGAGTAAAGCCCCTAGGAGCTCCATGGATTTCTGGGATCTGGAAGTGCCAGTGTGAACAGACTGGTGTTGGTTAAGTAGGTGGGAGGCAAAGCAACGAGGACATTGCTGACTTCCTCCAATTTGAGACTTCAGGTGTCGATGAAGGTGGAATGGTTGATGGAGTCAAATGCAGCTGAGGGGTCTAGCAATATGAGGCGGTATTGGTCATCTTCATCTACAGTCAAAATGACATTGTCTATGATGTGTAATGTACCTGATTCTGTACTGTAGTATGATCCGGAGCCAGATTAGCAGTGGTGCAAGAGATGGTTGGCATTAGTGTGATTGACACTGAAGTGATCTTGCAGTTAAGTGTAGCTTGCTTTTTCAATGACCTTGCCGATGAAGTGTAGATGACTGATGGTCGGTAGTTGCTGAGGTTTTCAGGAGCTAGGATAGGTTTCTTCACAAGGCATAGGAACTGGCCCATCTTGAGAGCTTCTGAGAAGAGGTCTTGAATGAGGAAGTTTTTGACAATGATGAGTTGGGGGTGAGGGAGCTTTAAGGAAGAACAAGGGCCTACATACAAACAGACCCTGTTCAGGCAGGAAACTCCAAATTTTTAAAGGCAAAAATGGCTTTAATTTAGCTGTCTCCTGTCTGGATTTTTCTCTGCTTCAGTAGACGTCAATGGGGAAAATATATTGCCCTGGTTTTGTTTTCAAAATCTCCCACTTTACTGTTTTAAAATGTTGGCATGTGTGACAGATCAAGGGTGAGAGATCATCTTCATAGGATGTGGCTTACGGAGCTACGGAGCTGCTCGTAGCCTCCCCTCCACCCCCCAGTGCCTTGAGACCCTCACGGGTGAGTAGCGCGCTTTAAAAATCCCTGATAGATTGATTAATTGAGTGTATCAGTGAGATCTGTAAGAGATATTGTTTAGA
This sequence comes from Calotriton arnoldi, assembly GCA_963921515.1. Classification (NCBI taxonomy): domain Eukaryota; kingdom Metazoa; phylum Chordata; class Amphibia; order Caudata; family Salamandridae; genus Calotriton; species Calotriton arnoldi. The sequence continues at coordinate 285,248 of CAWUFW010006066.1, forward strand.
AGCATAACCACTGCAGGATGGTACAAGAAGGAGTGGAACCAAGAGGAGAAGCAGGCTTGGGGTTTTCAATGTGCTTTCAGATCATCGTTATTTATTCACACATGAAGAAAATTATGACATTGCAATTGTCTGTATAGTGTGTGATAGAAGAATCAAGCAATGAGATGATGCAGTGCTTTATTGTTTTCAATAGTTCTCCTTCTGTTGGCAGATTAATTGAGAGTCTTGGTATAGTAATTGGCATTGGCTAACATCTGCTTGTTGTGGGGAGGGACTTCAGTAGAGTGAGGCCATCTGGGGTTCTGTTTTTTTTCCATTTTAATTCATGTATGCATATTGTAATTGTAATTGTAAAACATTTGTAAAGCGCCTGGTTACCAAAGGCATCCTAGCGCTAGAGGCCGAAGTTCATGAACTACATATCAGTTTATGGAGACAAGAAGGTTTTTATGCGTTTCCGGAAGACCAGATGGTTAGTTTCACACCGAATGGCAAGGGGGAGGGAGTTCCAAAGCCTAGCGGCGTTATATGAAAAGAGGCGACCCCCTGTGCGGGCTTTCCTAATTCTAGGTACAGCTGCCAACTGTTTATTGCACGATCGCAGGGTTCTCTCAGGATGGTAAGAGGAAATGAGAGAGCGTGTGATAGGTGGGCCAGAACCTAACAGCACCTTTTGTGAAATGCAGAGAGGCTTAAACTGCACTCTCTGCTGAATGGGCAGCCAGTGAAGGGCGGCCAGGGCAGCCCCTGCTGACTGTCGGCTGGGGATATTCAAAAGTTGTCGTGCCGCACAGTTCTGTACAATTTGCAGTTTCTTAACCGTGGAGCAAGGTGCTCCTAAGTATAGGGCATTGGCGTAGTCGAGCCGAGAAAGAATAAGGGACTGGACCACCACTTTCCTTGCAGAGAAAGGGAGGAGAGGAATGATTTTCCGTGTCATCCTCATCAGCCCAAAGCAGCTACCAGCAACCTTCCTTGCTTGCTCCCCAAAATCAAGGTTACGATCTAACCAAACTCCCAAACTCTTGATATGATCTTTGGGGGATGGGGGAGGACCGAAGCAACTCGGCCAGGAAGTTATTATATTGGGTATAGAAGGTTTACCCAGAAACATGAGCTCCGTTTTAGATCCGTTCAGCTTCAAGAATGAACCCTCCATCCATGCTGAGATCTCTCGAAGACACATGGCCCACTCCGGGGCGGTGTTGTTGAGCTGATTAAAAGAGACAATCAACTGCGTATCGTCGGCATATGTGATGATTTGGATGCCGAAAGGCTCCACAACACCTGCCAAGGGGCTCATGTACACATTAAAAGAGTGGGGGACAGGGAGGATCCCTGAGGAACCCCACATCGGAGTGGCAGAGGGTCAGAGATACAGTCTTCATGGAACACTTGAAATGACCGGTCGTCCAGAAAGGAATAGATCCATTTAAGGGCCAGATCAGTCACTCCTACATCTTTAAGCCTCTGGATAAGCAGCTGATGGTTAACTGTGTCGAAGGCTGCGCTCAGATCTAAAAGCACAATGGCAGCGCAGCCCCCATTGTCTAGGATTTTCCTAGTTCCCTCAACCACAGCTAAAAGGGCGGTTTCTGTGCCCTGTTGGGGTCTAAACCCAGTTTGAGATGGGTGAAGACAGTTATTGCTTTCCAAGAACACGGACAGAGCACTATTCACATGTTTTTCAGCAATTTTGCTGATGGATATGGATATCTGCATATGGATCATTTGTTGTCAGTGAGGTTTTTAGCATACCACTGTGCTAAAAGTGTCAGCTTGTTTTTGCATGTTTCTGTTTGGGGGTCAGTGTTGAAATGGTTTTTCAGAAAAGCTGCAGCTATTTAGAAAGGTGTTGATGTCAGAAATGGAATTGGCAGGGTGAGAAATGAGTTCTAGCTTTAGGTTGGGAATAGAGAAGCCTTTGAAGGATCTGAGGGTCTGGTGTTTTATTTTTGGTTGACTTTGGTGTGTTGATTGGATCCTGAGCAGGGATCCAGGGCTCCTGAGGTGGTTTGTTCAGTCCAGGAGTGGTGGTTTGCATTGGATGGTTGGTGATGTCTAGAAAACAAAATCAAAAATGTGTTCCATGCTGAGTGTCTTGATGACGTTCAGGAGGACGTCTATTTTTTTTTTAAGCTTGAGTTGTTTGGAGGTTGAAGTCACTCAGGAGGGTGGTATGGTCATGTCAGATGGACAAGTTGGTCAGGAGGACCAAACATTTCTAAACAAAGTCCTTTTTCTTTCTGGGAAGCCTTTAGATGAGATGCGCTGTGGCAGACTGACTTGCGAAGAGTAGAAAGGTGCATGTGAGAAGCTCTAAGGAGTTGAGTGTTGCTTGCTTGCCTAGTGTACAGGACCAGAAGGACTTAGGGATGATGGCAAAGCCTTTTCCCTTCTTGTGTGCGTGGTCCGCATTCTAGATGCTTAGACTGGGTGACCAAGGGCATTTATGACGTGTAAGAAAGTGAGGTGTGGGGGGGCATGTTTTTCTCATGATGAGCTTGTTAAGCTTGTGATTGATGATGAGGTCTGCGATGTCTGGAGCACATAATACTGCAATGCGCATGACTTGTAATGTGCATTTGATAGTTTGAGGGTATGTGCTGGTTAGAGGTATGTGAAAGAAGTTGGGTCTGAGATGTGGACTCGCTGAGACTTCTGGCCATCCACGAGTCTCTCCCGAGGTGTGGACCACTCACCCACTACAGGGGAGAAAGCGGAGAAAATGGGGAAGGGGAAGAGAAACACAGAAGCATGTGGATTTGCAGGATGGTGTTTGTAAAATATGACTGGTGTTGGCTTTTCGACTGGTATGCTGCCTAACTTTGATGCTTGATGATGAATGTGTTTTGAATAATGTAAGTCTCAGAAAGTTAGGAACTAAGCATGTATCAGATACCTGTAATAACTTTTAAGAACATTGCACTCCTACCCTCCTCTAAGATGGAGAGAACAATGTTGAGACCAGATGTTAATCAGGATCTCCTGGACACCAAAGAGCAGGGAGAATTGAAAAGCAGAAGTAACCAGTAGACAGACAAACAATAATCAATAAAAATAGTGGCAAAGCCACAAGCAAAAGGGTAGGGACTGGATCTACAGGGACCTGGGAAGGACTAACATAACAAAAGTGTTGGGATGCAAAACAGATGGACTAACTATACAGAAGCGGAAAGCCAATTCTACCACAATATGTTGCCAGTACTGAGCCCTGTTTGCAGTAGTGTTAAGTATGCTTTGCTCATTTGGCTCTTTCAGCAGGGCCATCCATAAGCTTTTCGCCTTCACCCTCCTGTTTTCTGAACCTGTTTTTGTTGGCTTTTAGGACTTTGTGCACTTTACTACTGCTAACCACTCCCAAAGTGCTTGTGCTCTCTCCTATAAACATGGTAGAAGTGGCTTACATCCAATCAGCATATTTAATTTACTTGAAAGTCCCTAGTAAAGTAATACTACATGTGTCCACCCAGAACCTATAAGTTAAATAAAACTAGTGGGCCTGCATCACTGATGGTGCCACCCACTTAAGTAACTGATGGAGGGTCCCGAAAGTCCCGTATTACCATTTAACAAGAAACTCATTACTGGTTTGGCACTACCCACCAAACATGATACTCCTAGATAGGCCCTACCAGGCAGGCTCAGATAGAATGTCTTAAATTGTCCACTTTCCCTTGTCCTGGTAGCACATCTCACATAGGCCCAAGCCCAGCTCCCTAGATAAACTATATCTTACATAGGACCAAGCATACCTTCTTAGATACAAAAGTGTAGGCCCAAATGCAAGTGACTCTTGCTCTCATTTTTATAATAATAATAAAACAGACCTCGTAGGCCTCACTGATCTGCTAGCAGAAATCTGTCCCATCCACCCAGATACAACATTAGCCCTTTCTTGTAACTTTCCACAGTTACAAGAATAAGAGTGGCCCCACCCACATGACAACCTGATGGAACATCTGGCAGTGTCACATGCAAGATTTGTGATATTCTTAGCTATGGGACTTTCCGCGCTGGCATTAAACTGGAACTCAAGGCAGGAACATGACCAGGAATTAATATATTAAATATTAATTCTGAGCATTTTTATGGTAAAAGTTATCCTTTGTTTACTTTCTGCGGTCAAGAACACTGACCATCTGCTAAACGCCCTGTTCCATCATGATACCACTTCTCGGTTTTATATCAAACTTCCCAGTTACTGTAAGCGGGCGGTTAAGTGCCTGCGTCAGACCTCGTGCCAGGCGTAGGAGTAAGTTCTGCATTAAGTTCTGCCTTTTTCCATATAAAGGTCTTCACCCAGGTCCAGGCCCTGAACTCCTCCTATAGTGCTCAGCACTTGAGTTCCCAGTCGACTGATCTCTTCTCTAGGGCCTAGAAGCCTATTCTGAGGTGGTAATGCTCTTCTTTGATTGCCAGCCTTTTGGCTTTGTCAGCCCCTCTTATTTAGCTCATCAAAGCCCAAGCCATTGCATTTAACTTAGTTTAAACTGCGTAGTCTTGAATGGTGTTGCTTTCTTAAGAAAAGATTTGCCTTCTAGGCACTATCCTATTCATCACCTTTAAATTCAAGGTTGCCCCTTGGGCAGCTGCTCATAGAAAGATAGATGGATATACATTTCTGCTTCGTTTGACCATTTGATTCATAACATTGTCGATGCATTTATTTTTTCATCCTGATCATGTGTTGATGAACAAACATTTAAGTTGAACTGTTTCCTGTGGTTTTGAATTGCTTAATAAAGTGCTACTGTATTTGACATCGTTGTTCCTTCCTTTCAAGAGAACGTGCAGAGCGCAGGTCTTGCTCTCGTGAGCTGGTAAGCCATGTGTGACCACTGCAGTGTCTCTCCATTTACCCCCATCAGCTGACGACCGCGAAGGTCTCGTGCGGACGGTTCCTCTGCAGTGTGGACCTGGGACACGCCTGCGGCTGCCCATGGCCTCTCCCCGCCTCTCCCCTCCACCGACCGGGTAAGTCAGGGACGCTTTTTTTTCCCCTGCCTTTCCTCCGGTCTCTGGTGTGTGTGGTCCGGTGTATTGGGTCCTCCGGGGTGTCGCCGTGCCCCTCCCTGGTCCCCTGTAGTTTCTGTCGTGCCACGACCGCCGCCCTCTTCCCTCTTTGTGGCTGGTCACATCTCCCCGAGGCTCTTTGGTGCTCTGCTCTTTAGTTTTGTCGTGGTTTCCTTTTCGCTGCGTTCTCTTGCCCATCCTTTCTTTGGCCTCTTTGTCGTTGCCTTTTTAAGAAATATTGTGCTCTCACTTTCGTTGCCGTTTTCACTTCCTCGTTCTTGTCTTTGCCCTTTCCCTTGCATATGCTTCTGGTTGATGCTTACGGTTTGAGTCCGGATCACGTGGTTGATCGAATTCTGGCATTGTGCACAAGTGCTTCTGCAGCGTTTTATGGTTTCGTGTTTATAATATGTGGGTTTTTTTTTTTTTTAATTTGCTTCGTAATGCTTGAGGTTTGAGTCCTGGAAAACACTTCTGTGTGTTTTTCGAATTCTGGCATTGTGCACATGCGTTTGCCGCTTTCCCATGTTTTAATATTTGGCGCACATTTTTTGTATATCATTATAGCAGGTCTTTGACGTTGTTTTTCAATTGACTATTTGGATTTGGTTGTGGGCTGTTGCGCCCTTGACACGGTGCACAAGTGGCACGCGTGACTGTAGTGTTGTCGCACTTTTATTTTAGGGTGTGTCCCGCCGCTATTTTGAATGCTCTTGCCGCCATTTTGTATTCTTCTTTCAGCATTGTATTTTTCAGTTTTTTCTTTACACTTTCATCTTCTGTATCCTTTTCATATATTTAGTTTTGTTCCTTCACTCACTCCCTTCCTTCTCATTCTGTTGTTCTTCATTCATTTCTCTTTCCTTGCCTCCTTCCCGCCCTGCAACACCATTCTTCTTTTCGCCGTCAATGCGCCCCTCCTTCCTCAAGATTCTCTCCTGTGTATTCACACACCCGTTCTTCGCTCTCTACAGTAGGTCCCTTTCTGATTCCATTTTGCATGGCTTGGGTGCCTTTCTCTTTTTATTTCTGCGATTTCTCTCAGTCTCTCCCCGGCGCCTTTCTCCTTTGTTAACTGCGCCACTCCAGAAATAGGAACAGGCCCCTTGGCACTCTCTGACCCGCTGTGACATCGTCCCCGCCTTCTTCTACGATTCTGTCCCTTCACGGAACGTGGAAGTAAGCCTCGCAGCTCCTTTCTGTCTTTCCAGGCTGCTTTCTCAGCCACCACTGTTACATTGATACGTATTCCTTTTTGAAATACATTTCATTTATTTACTTATTGTTTATTTGTTGTCCGTTATGTCTGTTTCTTGTGCTTCGTTTTGTTAAACATTTATTAGCCCTGCTGTGCCACCACAGTTCTCTCCCGCCACCGCCCCCATCTGTTGCTGTTCTGCCAGCTTTACACTCACTAGCCGAGCGGCAGACTGCTAGTTATTATTGTTGACTCAATTGCCCCCACTTTTCCTCACTATTACGGGCAGTTGCGCAGGTAGCTGTTGTCTGGATTGTCTTGCATTTAATACGTAGCCGCGATCCCGCTAGGTAGTTGGACTTACCCTCGTTACACATTGCTCCTTCATTGCGCCTCTTTTCTTCTGTCTCTCACATGTTTTGCCTACCATTTGTCCAGGCCAATTGGTAGCCAAAGTGGGGGTGGAGTCGTATCTCCATTCCTCCTGTTAGCTCCCTTAAGCCCCTTCCTCTCAGGTATGTCCCTTGACCCCCCCCATATTATGCTTTGGCCTGATCATCTAACAGTATTTGATCTGTTTTAGCGGGACAAGTATAACTAGGACTGCAAATGTATTTTTAAACATGCGAGTTGAGAGTCCTTGGGTTCACCGTGAATATTATTGTTATATCAGTATATCCTGTTTTCAAAGCATTACGTGTTGCTGAAGTCTAATCATTATTCGATGGCGATGAGACCCTGCTAGTTAGAATACCAAAAAAAAAAGAGATTAAATAAATAAAGTGGCGCAGTATCACAGTTAATATTACATTTACATTCCCGAAAGTAGCTAACCTTTCTGATTCGCTAAAGCACACAATGACACCCCCTGCTCCATGTCATGAGGGTAGGTTATAAATGCTTTGAAATACATTGTTACATTTAACTGTAAACACTGGCCTACAATTCTTGTTAATAAAATTTAGGCATTACTATAATAAGCTCACGAGTGGAAGGAAGTACTTATGAGGAGAACATTGGAGCGCAGCCAGAGGGCTACCACTCGGTTTACATTGTTGATGAGCACTGGGAAGGCTCACACACGTAATGATTGATAACGATCATGAAAAACAGACATATAGATGCAGTTACACTACAAGTACCATGATGTGCCTTAGTAGGCAACATGCAAGTGTTGCACCCCACATGCAGCCGCAACACAAGGCAATTAAGACCCAAATAATGTACTCCTACCTGCGTCCAATTCAACAGCCCAGGCAGTGAAAAGTGCCACCTCTTCAGGCACGGGCAGGTAGCCCAAGTACAAGCATAGATCTAGGAAGTACAGCTACAGAACATACACAGTTGGAGTTAGCTAGTAGCAAAGATTTTGAAATTGTGTCTCGTGGCCAAGGAAGTTAGTGACATTGGACTAAGAGCAACATACATCTCGGACCAGATGGTAATTATTAGAGAGAAAAGAGGAGACAAGGAGACAAATTGATGGAATGGAATGCACACTAACTACACTCATTTTTTAATAAATGATAAAGTAAAAATAAGTTTATGAAAAGGATGTAATCTTTGTGCAGGACTAATGGGGGGAGTAGAGAAGATGAAGTGCCAAGGAACAGGAGTGCGGTACCGTGAGAGAGGAGGGAGAGGTAGTGCACATTGGGGTCCACCTCTGAAACTGGACAAATTAGGAGAATAATTTGCAAGCACCAAATGAGACACCACTTGTACTTGTCTGATGGGAAATGTTTTGTGGCTCTCAGTGAATAGAAAAGACTGAAATTGCATTTCACCTAATGGTATGTTAACAGCCCTGTCCTTCTCAAAGAAAATGTACTGCTACCCAAAGAAGGTTAAAGGTCAGTTATTGCCTGGACATTAGAAAGTGTAGAAACAAATTAATGAAGGCCACACCACCAACTTCCATAGGAAAGTAGAGCTATTTTACCTTTGATACAAATACACAGATTAATTCAGCTTTATAGAACAATAATATGATTAAAAATATAGGTCCAATACAATTATTATAGGCCTTTAGGAGAAAAGACTAGAATATACGGCGTTTACACAACATGCATGACACACAGAGAACGTGCTTGAGCCTGTGTTTGACTTCATGGTCATAAGTTCAGATGCTACCAGGTCTACTTAGCATTTTATCGTTCTGAAGTGAATAGATGCGGGGTCTGATCAACCCTTCATCATTCTGAGGTGGATGAAATGAGTACCATTGAGTTGAGGGAACGATAAGGATCTGCTGTTTAGCGTCAAAATACCATTCTGAGTAAACGTGCACTTTACAAAAACGTCATATTATTTTATAATAAGCTATATTTTACGTACAATTAAAGACAACACGTGTCTGGATATTACGAGGTATTGAAGGGTTAAAGGATTTCTCTTGGGCTGCCGTTATATTAACGCTGGCCGCAGAGTCTGGGCGTTGAGCCAGGCCAGAAAGACACAATGCAATAGCTTCCTGTGGGTACGAACGAACAGAAAATTAAAATATATGTATATATCTGTATACAGTTAGCAGAACATGGAGAGCTGTGTGAATGGAATAACAGTTTTGAAAAAAAGAAAATAATAGTTTTAGTGTATGAGTTTCCAGTTTAGTACAACAGATTATGTCAAGTGCGTTGTGAACACTTTTTAAGTTTTAATGAATGAATTAGGAGAGACTGATTCTCTTCCCCACCATGGCAGACATGCCTATATTGAACAAAGCTAGAAAAGAGGAACATGAGAAATAAAACGTCTAAGATCACACAATTTGGTGAAGGGGGAGCCGAGATTAGATACAGGGTTTCAGGTCTCGAATTATGAAGTTTAGTAACTGGGTATGTATGTATATATATATATATATATATATATATATATGCTTCGTTCCTCTATGACCACTGTACTGAAGACACACTACTGACTGGCAACATCTTTGCCTGGCATCAGTTTAAAGAGTTGTGCTGGGTTGAAGTGGTGGTGAAGAAAATAGTGGGTTTTTTGCGGCAGCAGGAAAGCAAAATAGTTTTTTTCACTACGTGCATCACCACTGCTTGAGGTAAAGTCAGCTGAGTGTGCAGGGATATATGGATATACGCATGTCCTTCGGTGACACTTTTTTCAGAGAGTGTTGTTTGACCACTAAAAGTAGCTGGGGTATCACCAACAGGGGACGGTGTGTATGATGCAACTGATCCCAGCTTATTTGTTCAGTTGCGGCAACAAGAGCAGACTGTTGGTAAAGAATGAGCCTATACAGATATTGTCCGCTTTTGGCATAAAGTACATGTAACTCAGGGTTTCCATCAATGTTTAGCAGGTCATTTAGCAGGTCTAGTGGCTCAGGGTCTGTGTCCACAGCCAGCCATCATGCCATACATATCATCTCCAATGCCACGTTGTGTATATTTCAGAGGTGGGGACCACATTCCCCAGGCATGTATTGGGTGCATTACCTTTTCTATGGAGAGAGTGAGACATCACTTGTGCTGAGGGCTGATCAGCTCTGACAAGATAGGCCTTAGATTTTGGTAGTAATAGCACGGGGTGGACAAACAGGCGTGCTGTGAAAAATAAAAGAGTATAAGTAACACAATTGTTTTAATGATTGATACTCTGCCCAAAGGGGACAGCAGTAGCATTGTCCAGAATATGGTCCACCATCGAATTCCAGACACACATCTATCTAGATTGCCACCCTTCAACTTTACCTCTATGAAATAAATTTGGATTCCTCGATATTTTAAAGTTTCCAGACATATGATGGGTGGTGATCACTGGGGCCCCTGAAAAAATGTCATCCAGTTGAATACACCCTACCAGGTACGAACACTGGCCACCCATAGTATATATAACAACTAGATCTAGAGCAATAAGAGGCCAGGAAGCCCTGTCCGTGTCAGTACCACAAAAAGATAGGGCCACACCAATGTGTTGAACGTTTTTTATAGGTGTTAAATTCAGTGTATTTGTATATTTTATTTCTGAATGTTGTGCCTGCACAAGGGCACAGCTACTGTTGCGCACCTAGCCACAGGTCATAGACTGAGAATGTTTGGTGAAGAGTAGACAACATATTGGGTATGACAGGTGGGTTAGGTGTGAACACATTTGAAAAAAAAGTTTTTGATGTACCTAATAAAACGAAAATATACAATAAACATAATCCTATAAATGATTTTACATATTCATTAAGTATTGTTTTTACCATTAAATCCGTTCACATCCATTTAGTATCATTATTTAAAGGTCCATTATCAAAGTGTCCACTCAGTTGTTAAATGGGTTCCAGCATTACCACACAGACCTACATAACCCATTACATCACATAAAAGTTCATTTCACTATATAGAGGTTCATGAATCTTTTTAATTGATCATGCTCAAAAACATATATATCTTCCCTCATTCAAACATTCATACAATTGATCAATTATTTATCCAAAATTATATACTGCTGATCGTGTATGAGGGGGGATTTTGAGGGTTACACAACCAATCCTTCCAAAATTACTTTAAAATACACAAGGGGTCTATATTAGATCAAATGTTACGTCACCATAAGTTTCCCACACGTTTGGATCAAAGCTGGACCATGTGCCCACTGTGATATTAAAGCAGCAACAAATCTCAGCAGTGCCTGAACGGACTACTTAGGAATAAAATAGGCAAGATAAGTACTACAATTAAAAGAAAGAAACAAACAAATAAATATTTAAGAAAAAATAAAAATAGTTTATTGCCTAGGGATCACCCTATTTTCACTAAGGCATATTCCAAGTTCTGATCAACACTTAAAGCCCCATCAGCTTGTCCCTGAACAATTAATAAATATATAAGTACCAGCAACTATACATAGAACCGACATGACCTAAAACTGACACTGAAAGTTCTTTTGTATTTATGAACAAAAAAAAGAAAGAAAAACAAAAATAAGAGAAAATGTGTTTGACTTAACAACGCGCTGCGAAGTTGGTACACCTACATATTTGCTCATGCTTAAATGAAGTTCACATATATGTTTTCTAGGAGTACTATTTCTTGGCCTACTTCTGTAGTCTTGTGAATTCACAAAAGTTGTATATCTGCACAAATCCAAGGACATGGGTGCACTTTATTTATTATTACTTGGCTAGCTTCACTGTGAGTGACTTCATTCTGTTCTTTCACAAGGAGCATATCGACACACAGTTGTTTTATTCTGTGCCAGTAACAACTGTGCAATGTGTGATGTTTGACACTAAAACAATTTTTATTTTTTGCTAATGTTTGTTATAATGGTGAGGGCCCAGCAGCTCCCACAGAAATATTGTAAGAAAAGGATGGGTTGCGCATTGACAGAGCCAAAGGGCTGACCAACAATTTCGGACCTACTGGCTTTGCCAATGTTTGCTTATTTATATGTCGCAAAGAAATGGTACCTACCATTTTCCAGTAGTTTACTGAGCATTCTGAGAGCAGTATACATAGCCTCACATTGCTAAATATTGAACATATGTGTACACATTTTTATATTCTAACGACTGTCAGTAGTACAGTCTGAGCTTACAACATTTACTTAGAGCGCTCACCCTAATAATAGAGGCTTTCAATTAATGAACAGTAAATACAAGTTTGAACAGCATTATAACATGGACACAAATATTACCTTCACTGCAGACAGTGCCCTTACATGATCCATAATGTGGTACTGCAAACTAACAGCCAAAGGGTTTGAGCTGTAGGGGTTGGGCCTACTTGTCCCAAGAGAGAAAAAAAGATTTTCATCTGTGTTTGCTGTTGGGACAAGCTATAGTACAATGTTTTAAGTCTTCTTTTGCTTCTGGAGATAATGAATTTCTTTTTAAAGTCTTGTACAGGGATTGCAATATAATTTTTAGGTTCTTTCCTTCATTTGGAGTTCCCTCCTTACCTCAGCTGGACAAAAAAAAAAATCGTGCACCATTTATAGCTCACCTATTGCTAGACATGTTGCTATCAAAGTTTCAATTGTAGAATGTGCTGCACACACCTCCTCCAAGGACTATGTATCAATTGGTAAATAATTTATTGATGCAGATGTACAAAAAGGAATAGCATTAACTGGTTGTGAGTACACAATGGTTCAGATTGCTTCTACTACACATGATATCATGACATAAATATAAAGGATGATGATATGTACTATGACCCTAAGTTTATTATTGGAAGGGCTGGGTGGGAGAAAAGGAAGAAGGGAACAGGGAGGATGTATGCAAAAAGAAAAGGAATACGGTTAGGCCCAAATGGAAAAATATGTTCACCAACGATAATGCTTGGTCCCATGGCCCGTCTTTTTCATGGTTCATCACTTATAGGACGTGATGGGAAGATCAGACTGTTTTTCTAATGCTGTATTTCCACTGCCCCAGGCCACTTCATTTCCCCACATTAAATGGACTTCATCAACATGACCCCTACTCAAACTACAAGTATGTGTTGGTTATTGTGTGCATGATCAGCAATTGGACTGAGGTATGCCAATCCAAGAACGGCAATACACAAATTATTGCCAAATGGCTCCTGAAAGAGTTCATACCGCGCTTTAAAGTACCTATGTTTTTGGGTTCTGACAATGGACCGGCGTTCATTTCACATGTGATTGAGGGGTTGTGCAAGGGGCCAGGAGCCACACAGAAAATACATGTGTTCCACGGAAACAACCAAGTGGGAATGGTATCCCAAGCTCATCCTGAAGGGTTGCATGTGCTAAAGAAAAAGGAGGAGTGTGTAAGCGGATACCAACGATACATCAACTAAAGACGTCTGGAAAAATGTATGCCCCAACCCCTCAGTCTACAACCTGGACGAGACATCTTTACCTTTTTCATCACTTTGTTTTCCTCATATCGAATGTGCCTAAGTAATAGAAGTGCTAGTAACCTCTCAAATTACTTGAAGACAGGCACCAACGGTTACTTTTTCTGTTTACAGGTATCATCTCTGAGGCTCTACCTTATTCTTCAGCAGACTTTTTGAAAAGAGTAAAAGTACAGCAGAAGATAAGACATTCTTCCAACTAGTCACACTAGCCACACGTACCAACGATTGGAACAATGCCTCAAGACTTTCAGAACAATTAGAGAAAATGATCATGGGTGCTGCTAGCAGCATTGACCCCCATTCCTGCCATTAGAATGACTACGCTCCTTAAAGTGTGTTGTGATCACAGTATTATACCTGAGATACTGCTTAAATGACACAGAGATATTGTACCAAAGTGAATAAATAGCCATTGATAAAGAAGGGACAGTTGACAGGGCAGGATGTTACACACCGGCCTACAGACACAGAAAACAGCATGTGTTACAATGTCATACCTGTCTCCAAATACTTGGGCTGTGTCCTAATGTACAAAATGCTCTTCAGTCAGAACACCATGTCCGCAGTTGCACCTCCCGAGAATAGCAGAATTAGCTACGGGAGAGCAAGGATAGAACAGGGAATGTGAGTAACTTAGCACTTATAGAAGTTGTAGAAGTAACAACAATAGGACTACACTAAGTGCAAGAATTTTGTTCAAAAGAATGAACAAGAGGAGGGAGATGATGGAGGGTCCCGAAAGTCCCGTATTACCATTTAACAAGAAACTCATTACTGGTTTGGCACTACCCACCAAACATGATACTCCTAGATAGGCCCTACCAGGCAGGCTCAGATAGAATGTCTTAAATTGTCCACTTTCCCTTGTCCTGGTAGCACATCTCACATAGGCCCAAGCCCAGCTCCCTAGATAAACTATATCTTACATAGGACCAAGCATACCTTCTTAGATACAAAAGTGTAGGCCCAAATGCAAGTGACTCTTGCTCTCATTTTTATAATAATAATAAAACAGACCTCGTAGGCCTCACTGATCTGCTAGCAGAAATCTGTCCCATCCACCCAGATACAACATTAGCCCTTTCTTGTAACTTTCCACAGTTACAAGAATAAGGGTGGCCCCCACCCACATGACAACCTGATGGAACATCTGGCAGTGTCACATGCAAGATTTGTGATATTCTTAGCTATGGGACTTTCCGCGCTGGCATTAAACTGGAACTCAAGGCAGGAACATGACCAGGAATTAATATATTAAATATTAATTCTGAGCATTTTTATGGTAAAAGTTATCCTTTGTTTACTTTCTGCGGTCAAGAACACTGACCATCTGCTAAACGCCCTGTTCCATCATGATACCACTTCTCGGTTTTATATCAAACTTCCCAGTTACTGTAAGCGGGCGGTTAAGTGCCTGCGTCAGACCTCGTGCCAGGCGTAGGAGTAAGTTCTGCATTAAGTTCTGCCTTTTTCCATATAAAAGGTCTTCACCCAGGTCCAGGCCCTGAACTCCTCCTATAGTGCTCAGCACTTGAGTTCCCAGTCGACTGATCTCTTCTCTAGGGCCTAGAAGCCTATTCTGAGGTGGTAATGCTCTTCTTTGATTGCCAGCCTTTTGGCTTTGTCAGCCCCTCTTATTTAGCTCATCAAAGTCCAAGCCATTGCATTTAACTTAGTTTAAACTGCGTAGTCTTGAATGGTGTTGCTTTCTTAAGAAAAGATTTGCCTTCTAGGCACTATCCTATTCATCACCTTTAAATTCAAGGTTGCCCCTTGGGCAGCTGCTCATAGAAAGATAGATGGATATACATTTCTGCTTCGTTTGACCATTTGATTTATAACATTGTCGATGCATTTATTTTTTCATCCTGATCATGTGTTGATGTACAAACATTTAAGTTGAACTGTTTCCTGTGGTTTTGAATTGCTTAATAAAGTGCTACTGTATTTGACATCGTTGTTCCTTCCTTTCAAGAGAACGTGCAGAGCGCAGGTCTTGCTCTCGTGAGCTGGTAAGCCATGTGTGACCACTGCAGTGTCTCTCCATTTACCCCCCATCATAACCCTTTAAACATGTCTCAGGCCTGCCATTACAGCCAGTGTGTGCAATTTTAAACGGCCATTTCAACCTGAATAAATAAACTTTTGCCAGACCTAAACCATCCTTTTTTATTAATATAAGTCACCCCAAGGGTAGACCCTGAAGAGCTCAGAAGGCAGGGTGCAGTGTATTTAAAAGTTGGAGATGTACTTTTAAGTTTTACATGTCCTGGTAGTGAAAAACTCTTAAATTCGTTTGTCACTATTGCAAGGCCTGCCTCGCCAACAGTATAACTTTGACGTTACCTTATTACATTTAATAAGCTGTATCTTCCAATTAGGAGCAGGTAGACATAGGCAGGTCGAATATGGTGTCTAAAGAATTGTAATTAAAAGCCCTCTTTAATGGCAAAGTTGGATTTTAAATCACAATTATTAAAATGCCTCTTTAGAAAGTTGGCATTTTCTTGTCCTAACCCTTTTGTCCCTGCAGTCTGATCCTGGGCCACATGACTAGGTATAGCTGACAGTTGGTCTTTGTGTATTGCTCCCAGACAGTGAGACAAAGGGATGAGAAGTGTTAGAAGGATGGGCCACTCCGAGTTAACAAGGGGGGGGGAGCTGTCACCTACCACACTTGCACATCACAAAGCCCCTACCTGAACACACCCACAAAGGGGTTTGACACCAGTCTATTATAGCCCCAGAAATCTGAGGCCAGGACATGGAGGCAGGAAATTCCAAGCACCTCTGGGTGCGCCTAGTTTCTTCCACTTTAAAGTGAGCACCAGGTATAAATATTGGACATTAGACCCCTAACTCTTTGGTACACATCTGGACCTGTGGAAGACTCTGCCCGGAAGAAGAACTGCTGTGCTGCTGAACTGACTGCCACTCTGCTGGACTGCTGCCCTGCTGTACTGACCTGATGCCCTCTTCCCTGGGTGAGAAAGACTGGACCTGTAACCTGTACCCAGGACCATTGGAGTGTGACTTCAAGGGCTAGTCTCTTGTAACCAGCACCTGGACTCTGCAACTGTGAGTTCTACCCTGCCAAAAGGTGCCACCCCAGTCCTAGACCCTTGGAAGCGGACCCGAAGGTACTCTGCCAGCCCATCTGTGGATCTAGCAGTACTGACTCAACTCCTCTGCTGTACAGCGCATCCCCGAGCAGAACCAACGCATCACCTCTGCTGCTTGTACTTGCCTGTCGCAAGGACTTCGCATCGCCGCCTCAGCCTGCAGCCTCAGCAGAACTGCTGCTGTGTGATGCATTCCAGCGCAGGCTGTCGCATCGCAAGCCCCTCATCAATGGCATCCTCGACAACGACGCAAGACTCCGCATCGCAAGCCCACAACTTCTTTGGAACCAGCCAGTGCGTGATGCACCCTCGAAGCAGGACTTTGAAATGCAAACCATTGTCAGGGGCATAGTCAACAACAATGCGGAACCTCACATCATAGCCTCGAAGCTCCCCGGAACTGATGCTGCACGACGCATCGCGGATCCGGACCTTGCATCACCTCAGCTGTGTGACGCATCCTCGACGCGGAACCTAGCATCGCTCTTCAACCAGGGTTTAAGGTGATCCTGTTCAGCAGACTTAACTGGTTTCTTGTAACCGGCCCGTGCGCCATCACGGTCGTCCTGAACTTGTGACTTTGTCCCAGTCTGGTGCGGCCAGATATCCACAGTTGGTGCTTTGTGCTTTTTGGTGCTATGTTCACTGAAACATTTAAACCTGCATATCCATGGTTCTACTTATTAGATTTTTGTTCTTGGTCTGTTTTGGTCTTGTTCTAATTATTAATATATACTCTATTTTTCTAATTTGGCATGGGATCTTTTTGTTCTGTGTTTTCACGTTATTTCTGTTTTAAGTGTTGTACAAATACTTTACACATTGCCTCTAAGTTAAGCTTGACTGCTCTGTGCCAAGCTACCAGAGGGTTGAGGACAGGTTAATATGGGGTTCATTTATGACTTCACTCTGACAAGGACTGTGGTTGATGCTTGAGTAGGGTTTCACCCCCCCAACTGGTAACCCAATTTCTTCCACTCATGATAACCTGGAAGTGACTCCAAACTAGTAAGTTCCCGCCCCATGGTGGTTTGCGGTCTAGCTGTTCTTGGGTGCCACTGTCCCATCTTTCATAGCCTCCAACCCTGGTTCTGTATGTATCATGTAATTCTCTTAAACAATAATTATGTGATGATTAGTTTTCCTAATTCTCTTCCTATGTAAGGCACCATGTAACCCCTTTTCTGCTTGTGTCTGTGCTGAAATTCTGACACTGCATGGTGTGAGCATGCAGTCTGAGTGTGTGTGTGTGTGTGGTGTAGGACTGGGTACAAGTTTGGGGGTGGGTAGATTGGCGTGTTGGGCTAGGCACTTGATAAGATCTTACTTTGTAGTTGCTAGCTCTCGTGGCAGTAAAGCAGTGGTTCTGGCTAAAGGCCCTTACTGGCTACAACAGGCCCAAACAGGCAAACTCTTTGTCGTTGTCAGCCCTTAGCTGGGGATGTCCTGTGGAGTTAAATAGAATAGGGAGGCTTCTGGGAAATGCAGTGATGTCATTTCCTGTAGCAGTGGATGCCGCAAAATGAGATCATTTTCTCTGCATTCATTTAAAGATGGTTTTGGTGAGAAACCAGGGATGTCACTCCCTGAAGAGGTGGATGCTAGGAAAATAAGTGATGTCACTTCCTGTAGAGGTGAATGTTTGGGAATTAGGTTCGCTTCTCTTTGTTCTTTTAAAGATGGTTTTGGTGGGAAACCAGTGATATCACTTCCTACTGGATCTAAGCGCTGCATTTGACACAGTGTCCCACCAGATCCTGCTGCAGCGCTTAGAGTATATTGGTATTGGCGGCCCTGCCCTGGACTGGCTCACCTCCTTTCTATCGGAGAGAACCTTCCAAGTGTCCGTCCCCCCCTTCTGCTCCCAGGTGCATGCCGTCCACCAAGGGGTTTCTCAGGGCTCGGGCTGAGCCCTACCCTATTTAACATCTACATCCAACCCCTAGCAGCAGTAGCCAGGAGCAGAGGACTAACTGTGGTATCCTATGCGGATGACACACAGTTGGTGGTTGCACTATCAAATGATTCTGCGCAGGATGTGCTCAAGTTTAAGGAAGATCTAACAGCTATTGCAGACTGGATGACCGCCAATTCCCTCCAACTGAATGCCAGTTAATCCAAGATCTTATTGGTGGGTTAAGATACTCACCTGTGGAGTGAGCACATCCACTCTGGGTCTCCCGCCTGCCCCAAAACAGATAGTTAAAAATCTGGAAGTATGGGTGAACTCCGCTCTTACTTTTCAGGCTCAAATTAAAGCGGTAGCCGGGGTCTGCTTTGGGCTCCTACGTGGGCTTAAACCTTTGTTGGGATTCTTCGATCCCACCATCCGTCAGGTGATCGTCCAGGCCACAATACTATCCAGGCAGGACTATGCTAGCTCCCTATACTTAAGGGCTAATAGAGCAGAGATACAACGCCTTCAAAGGGCACAAAACGCTGCGGAACAGACACTCCTCGGCTTGCCAAGAACCTGTTCCACTACCGTCTCTATCCGTAGACTGCATTGGCTGCCGGTGGAGAAACGTATCCAGTTTAAAACTCTCTGTATCGCCCACAGAATCATGAATCTCCAATCCCCTTATATTCTGGCTAAGCTCCTTACACCCTATACTCCCACCTGCCAGCTGCGCTCCATGGGCCAGCACCTGGCGGTGGTCCTCCGGGTTAAGAGAGTACGGGCAGGAGGGTGTTCCTTCCGTGTCCTCGCTCCGAAGCGTTGGAACTCTCTCCCTGTGAGTATCAGAAGTATCCAAAACCACGCCCTATTCCGTAAAACTATGAAAACCTATCTTTTCCCTGCATAATTGGTCTTTCGGTGCGTCACTCGATCTGCCTATGAGAGTTGCATTTTAGCGCTGGGACGCCCCTTCGCTGGGGCAGCTGTGCGCTCTACAAAACTTATAACATAACATAAAGAAGTGCTTGCTGGGAAATGTAGTAATGTGACTTCATGTAGTGGTGGATGCTGGGAAATGTATTGTTATAAAATAGCTTCAGTATTATTCTTTGTGTTTAAATAATTAAACTAGTCATATATTGTAATGTTTATTAAACAATTAATTAAGACCGGTGCGTGAAAATCATAGATACTGTCTCTACACACAGCACCAGCCCTAAATTATATAAATTAAAACTATTAATCACAGTGCCTTGCATGAGGTACAGTATCGACAGTAAGATTGTTATAGTAAGATTCAAATGCCTTAATTAACACTGGATTTAATTCAGTTGCAATTAATCAAGTAAATCAAAATTGTACAATTGTTTTAAAAATGTGTTTATTGATTATAAACATAACAACCACCTCTTCCACAAAGCAAGTCGTATACATGTTGCCAGTGCATAACATATCAAGCTTTATATCCAATTATGTAAATAGGAGCTACAATGTGGAAAATGCAATAAGATGTAAAAACAAAGTAGAAAAAAAGAACAGTAAATCAGGAATACAGTAAATGCAACATGCTGTAGTGTTATAGTATGAACAAGACCCAGTGAAAGCACAAATCAGAAACATAATTAGCAAAGAAGGCAAGTCAGTTAATATCATTAAAACTAGTGGTGTAAGAAATTGGACTATTATTTGGGGTGGGTGACTACCCACCTCAAAGAACAATCACAACCCTTGTCAGACTGAGCTCTCAAAGTCACTAAATTAACCTGAGCTCAGCCACCTGGTAGCTATGACACAGAGTAGACAGGATTAACTTAGGGCAATGTGTAAGGTATTTAGGCAGTATCAAAACAATAATAAAGTCAAAATGCAAAACAATGAAAACCCCAAACCAAACAAGAAAAAAAAGAGTAAAACTGAATAAACAAAATTACAACAAAATTATAAAAATCCAATAACAGGAACCAGAGATATAAATTTTTAAAGTTTAAGTAGGAATATTATCAAGCACAATGTGCTAATAATAGTCAATGGTCGTGGTAGACTGAGAGTTAGGTTAAATTTTAGGTTGCCCGTGATGGAGCGTGGGTCGGATACACCAACAAGGTTCTTCCTGGTCAAAGATTTTACCTTCTGATGTAGGATCGGATTTATATGTTGGTGGAGAGGGAACTCCGTCGGAACGGCGATGGCGTTCCATCCCCACCAACATTTTGGCCTGCCCGTCTGATTTAGATTCAGGTGGACCATAGTTTGATGATGGTGGAGACTACTCTGTGGTCAAACCCCTCAGATGGAGAAAGGGCCATCAGACATTTCGCTGTATGTCCACCCACCTAATTTAGATGGGCAGACATACAGATGACTTTCAATGCCTGTCACCGCCAGGAATATCGTACGGGTAAGGTGGATTGAAAACTGCTCATTGTATTTTTTATTTTCAAACAGATTTTTGGAGAAAAAAAAAAATTGTAAATTAGACGTGCTGCTCCATGATGTTGATTGATCCATCCGTCAAACTTACAACGCATTGACAAGAACCTCAGTGACGGTGGTACCTGCTAATACTAGAAATGTCTGCTGGGCCAGCGGGTATTTCTTAGTTTGGCAGGCGAGGACTCCGTCGC
This sequence comes from Calotriton arnoldi, assembly GCA_963921515.1. Lineage (NCBI taxonomy): Eukaryota > Metazoa > Chordata > Amphibia > Caudata > Salamandridae > Calotriton > Calotriton arnoldi. The sequence continues at coordinate 305,944 of CAWUFW010006066.1, forward strand.
CCTGACAGAGTTAACCCTGTCTGCGAAGATGTAGATGAGGCCCTCAGTTCCTTAATTCCCAATCCATCACAGAAGCACACTTAGGCCCTTAGAGACTCACAGGGTGTCAAGCAGAGGCAAACGCAGGGTCCAGTCCAAGCCATTTACCACTGGTCAGCTGGGCAGTTGCAGGAAAGGCCTCTTGTAAATTGTTGTATTGAATTGTATTGTATTGAATTGTATTGTTGAAATGCCTTCTGCAGCTTGTTGTATTCCTGTAGCTTGAACAGGAGGTCAGCCTTATGACACTTGGAGTCCACGTCTTTGTCCTGGGTAGAAGAGGGAGCAGATCTAATCCTTCAGGGCTCCTCTCAGGTTACAGACAGTAGGTGCAGGTCTCCTCTGTTCTTCCTCAGGTCCAGCAGTGTTGTGAAGTGAGTGCTTGGAGATGCCACATTTATGGCTAGTATGAGCTAATGGGTGGGAAAGACTTAGAGGCACGTCCTAACCAAGGGTGTAAAAGTTCCCGGGGCCAACCCTACCTATTTTGGACATTTTCAAGATGGCAAAAGTCTTTGACCACACTAAACGTGGGCTCTGAGGGCTGGGGATGTGTATGGGGAATGTCCTATGGTAATCATCGTGTCCTTCCACATCTAAGACTAAAATCAGTTAGAAGAAGCCACTGTACAACCAATAAACACAAAGACAGAAGTCTGGCAGTACAAAAGCAGGGTTCATCAGCAACCAGACAATGGATATACAATAATTTTTATTTATTTTATTTTAGAGGTTTTATATAGCGCTGGCTGGACCAGAAGTATCAGAGCGCTTTACATGAGTATAGGCTAGTTACAGTCACAAGACAAAAATCAGCAAAAATCAACAGCAGGGAATAATAACAGGTTACAAAAGGGAGACAGATTGAAATTATACAAATACAGGTATAAGAGCAGGAGCAATTTACAAATCTAAAAGGCAAGATAGGAAAATGGGATAGGGTTCAGACCCCCAGTATTTGTTGAGGAGGTGCACTTTGAGGTCCTTTTTAAAGCTGAGATGGGAAGGGTTGCATCGCAGGTCTTTGGGGAGGGCATTCCAGGTGCTTGAGGCACTACCGGAGAAGGAGCGGGATTGAGTGGATTTCTTTTTTAACAGGGGTGGGACAAGGAGGAGAGCGTTTGTACATCTCAGAGCGCGGGAGCTGCCCGCTATGCAGAGTTTGTTGGCGAGGTAAGGCGGAGTGTTTTGGTGGAGGGCTTTGTGTGTGGTGCAAGCAATTTTGTAGGCAGACCTGCCTTTGATAGGGAGCCATTTAAGAGTTTTGAGGACTGGGGAGATGTGGTTGAAACGTTTGCAGTCGGTGATGAGTCTGGCTGCAAGGTTGAGAACAGATTTGAGAGGAGCTAGGTGGATCTTAGGGATTCTGGTGAGGATGACGTTGTGGTAATCAATTCTCGAGAGGACCAGGGATTGAACTACTAGTTTAAAGTCTTCTGATGGAATAAAGGGCTTGATTTTTTTGAGATGGCGGAGAGTGAAGAGGGCTCCTTTTGCTGAAACTTTGATGTGAGAATTGAGATTAAGGTTATTGTCAATGGAGATACCAAGAGATTTGACTGAGTTGGACAAGGAGAGAGAGCAGTTGAGGGCATTGAGGTCGGAGATCCAGGTTTGGATGGGGAGCGGGTTGGTTTTAGGGGAGAAGAGAATGATTTCAGTTTTTTTAGGGTTCAGTTTGAGATGATTTATTTGGAACCAGGATTGAATCTTGGCGAGGGTGTTGTTAAGGTGTAGGATATCAGCGTGGGTTTTGATCTTGTAGTACAGTTGAGTATCATCAGCGTAGAGGTGGTAGTTAATTCCAGCTTGTTTAAGGATAAGAGTGAGGGGTTCCATAAAGAGGTTAAAGAGAGATGGTGATAGGATAGATCCCTGGGGGACTTCTAGGGATACCGGAGTGGGGCTAGAAAGACAGTTGTGAAGTTTGATTTGCTATGTTCGGTGTTGTAGGTAGGAGACAAACCATTTGTAGCTGCTCCCTTCCTTTCAAATGCACCCGAGTGATATATGTGAAGCCCAGAGATAAAAGCCTGATAGGACAAAAGCATGAGTTTTTCAGCAACCAGACAGTGGATACACAAGAATTGTATTCGCTTCCTTTTCAAGTGTGCCCCAAGTGTTATTTAAAAAAAAGATATTTGCATTAACTTGTTTTTCCATAGTATAATGGAGACAATAAATCACCAATACAGTATAGGACTAAATTATTCTGATATGATATGTTATGTGTATTTTGTAAAGCTCACTATCACCCATGAGGGTATCCTGGCGCTGAGCGGGTATGTGTGTCTAGCCCTGCCTTTGGTAGGTTGATTAACTGAAAAGTCAAGTCTTTAGCTTCTTGCATAATTCAAGAAGAGAGGAAGAGGCTCTGATGTGGATTGGGAGGCTATTCCACGCTTTAGAACCAATGTAAGAAAAGTGTATGAGTAGGAGTCCTGAGGAGCGGTGGTATCTGGGTGGTTGGTGGAAGCAGATGCGACTGTTCAGGTAGAATGAGCCTAAGTTGTACAGTGCCTTGAATTGTGTGTGTGAGGAGTTTGAAATGACTGCATTTTCGCATCAGGAGCCAGTTGAGCTCCCTGAGGTCTCGTGTGATGTGAGTTCTGTGTGGGAGTTTGTGAATGAGTTTGTCTGCTGAGTTCTGGATGGTTTGTAGTCTTCTAGTGAGTTGCTTGGTGATTCCGGTGTGTAGTGAATTCCCATAGTCCAACTTGCTGGTGACTAGGATGTGAGCAACTGTTTTTCTAGTGCTGCTTGGGAGCCATTTGAAGATCTTTCTCATCCTCTTCAGATTGTGTAAGCAGGCTGCAGTGACGGCGTGGGCTCGTGTGGTCTTTTCCAGTTTGCTGTCGATGATTATTCTGAGGTTCCGGGCATGGGTGCTGGGTGTGGGTCTGAGTTCTGCCGGCCATTAGTTGGAGTCCCATGGTGAGTTGTTCTTACTGAAAATCACTACTTCTGTCTTGTTGGTGTTGAGCTTGAGACAGTGGGCTGTCATCCAGATATGCAGGCGGCAAAATTGTTTCTTGTGTTGGTGGCATCATCAGATGGTTTGTCGTGTTCTCAAGTGGTCATTTATGTATTGTTAATCATCATTGTATTTATCACATTTTACTAAAGCTGTCAATAGACTTTAAAAAAAATAACCAATCAGCAATTTTTTGACCCAAGGAGATCAGCCATTTAATGAGTAATACTATCAATTTGCACAAGTCGGATGGCCCACCAGTGGCACAAGCAGTGGTATTTCCAGCATATATAAATTATCAATCAAGGGGACGGCGTCTTAATCACAGTCGGCTAGATAATGTGTGGGTTGAGCCCATCTTATGCAGTCACATACATAGACACCACCAACCCAGGCCCTGTTATTTATTACTAATTTCAGATGTTCATGTAACCAACCGCTAATCCGTAGAGCCTTTCTTCAGGTTTGGACTCCACCACTAACAACATGGATTTCCATTGCATGAGGCCAGCGTCCCCTCACCATCCTCTTTTTGGCCCTTCCAAGAATGCTATCTCTGCCTTAGTCCACTTCTGGACATCTTATAGCCACATTTTAATGTCTGGCGAATGCCTGGCTTTCCATGACATCTCTATGGCTTGCTTGGTTAATACGAGTCCCAGGTCAGTGTATCTGATTGTCTGTTTATGTGTCATTGGACATGGCATCTGGCCCAATATGCAGATCATATGACTTGAGCTATTGGTCTGCCTGATATTTCTGTGAAGGTCGATACAAGCTGGGTCCAATATGATGTATTATGGCACAAGTCCAGACCATATTTAGAAAATCAGCACAAGGTGTTCGACACCGAGGCAAGCTATTTATGGATCCCAGGTACATCGTTGCTATCTTGACTGGAGTCAGATACGTCTGGTGCAAAGAATTAAAAAGTGTTTACTTAGACCTTGGATTCCTAGTGACTGTTTTGGTACTTGTAAACTTTTCCAAACCCTGTCTGCAAGATCTCTTTCTAGAGAGCCTTCCCATTAGGTTTTAATGGCTTCCAGATAGGTGTACAGTGCCACTGAGATTGCAAGCTATTGAATGGTGTTGTGGGGATAATGCCATTAATGGGTGGTTTGATCTCTCCCTCCCCCACGAATCCCTGATTAGCCTTCTAAGGGTACTGTATTTTAGAAAGTGGACAGAATCCAACTCCCAGGTGTCAGCAAGGGTATCATATCAATGCAAAGTTCCATCGGAAAATAAGACCCATTTCATCAGTATCCCTGCCTCAGTCCACACCCGGTGGTTATGATCACTCATTACTGTCTTATAACTCGGGTAGAGCTGAACAGGGACCTCCAGGGCATACAGTTCCCAAGGTCCCAGCCTCTTCCTCAAGCACTGTCAACACTGTCTAGCCACTCGCACAGCTTGTGGATATCCACCTGGCAAAGGTACAGTATCTAGAAAAGCCTCATTTAGCGAGATGGGATCCATTGACCAGAAAGTGTGTCCCAAGTGTTATATGTAAACCCAGCAGACTGTGTCAAAAAGGATGCCCACTGCAACCACACTGCATATTCTGTGAGGTTCTGGGGAGCCATCTCTTTCCATTGCGGTCATCCTTTTCTTTACTCCTAGGAAGCATTTCACACTTATTCAAATGCTAATCACTGGCTGGAAGGGAGAAACTGGCGAGCAAATGCAAATTAGCCGGCAGGTACTTCAGGCAGGGAAAAGGTAACTTTTTAAAAGTTACCTTTCCTTAAAATTCATTAAAAATCTGACTTCACCATGAATTGGAGACTTAATATTAATTAAAAATAGTTGTTTAATTATTTTTCTACCCAGTCTCATTCACGAGATACAGTATTAGGAGTTTAATCTGTGCTCAAGTTTTCTACATATGACAGCTAGGCCTGCCACAGTGAAAAATAGCTTTTGGGTGCTAGTCACTGTAAGGACATGTTAACATTAAATTTCTACAAGTCCAACTTTTAAATGCAATGCACCTACTTTGTGGACTACAATGCATACATAGGGTTGACATTAATATTTAAAAGGGATGTTTTGACCTAGTATAATACAAATAATTGTATGAATATTAGACAGGCATTCCTGGAAATTAGCAGACATGTAGAAGGGCAGCAGACCATTCGGTCTCATTGAGTTCCAGCCCAGGTCTTCCTCCCAACTTCCTTTAAGGTGGGCAAGTTCCTTGAATTGTTTTCTGTGAGAGCTATACCGGTTAGTAATCATATGACAACCACCATCCCAAGTCAGTACTGTTTGCAGTGTCTGATTAGTTTTCGGTTCACTAAAGTCACCTTATATAGTGCTGCATGCCGTATTTCTATCTTAACTCATCAAATGTCATTAGAGCCCCAAGTTATAAAGCTGACTCACCTATGTAATTGAGGCATTATGCCACTCAGCCATGTCTGTCACCCATTATCAAGTAAATTATACCAATACTCAAGCACTTTGTGGAAGGGTAAAATGCTACTACCAAGTGTTAGTGATTAGCTTGTAGCAAACACAAGGAGATGATGGACAGAGCGCTGAAACTTTCCAGACACTCACCCCCAGTCACAGATCTGAGCTGAATCCATCATCGTTCTTTAGCTCACTTCGCCACATCAGTTCAGACGCTGCTATATGCAAATCGGCCTTGACCCTGTGCCTCATGGGAACAGTCCAGGCCGAACTGCCAAACCAGGTCTTCCCTGAACCGGAAACAAGCATCCTGGAGCCGGTTTCTGAGTAACACCCCTCATCAGCCAGGCTAGCTTGAATCCAGTGGCAAAGTGAGCAAGGGACCCACGTCTGGGCATACCCTGCCAACTTAGGGCGAACAAAGCAAACACAAGGAGATGATGGACGGAGCGCTGAAACCTTTCAGACACTCACCCCCAGACACAGATCTGGGTTGAATCCATCATCGTTCTTTAGCTCACTTCGCCACCACAGTTCAGACCCAGCTATATGCAAATCAGTCTTGACCCTGTGCCTCTTTCGAACAGTCCAGCCCGAACTGCCAAGCCAGGTCTTCCCTGAACTGGAAACAAGCATCCTGGAACAGGTTTCGTAGTAACACCTCTCATCAGCCAGGCTAGCTTGAATCCAGTGGCAAAGTGAGCAAGAGAACCATGTCTGGGCATACCCTGCCAACTTAGGGCGAACAAAGCAAACACAAGGAGATGATGGACGGAGCGCTGAAACTTTTCAGACACTCACCCCCAGTCACAGATCTGGGTTGAATCCATAATCGTTCACCTCGCCACCTCAGTTCAGACCCAGCTATATGAAAATCAGTCTTGACCCTGTGCCTCATGGGAACAGTCCAGCCCAAACTGCCAAGCCAGGTCTTCCCTGAACCGGAAACAAGCATCCTGGAACCGGCTTTGGAGTAACACCCCTCATCAGCCAGGCTAGCTTGAATCCAGTGGCAAAGTGAGCAAGGGACCCACATCTGGACATACCCTGCCAACTTAGGTCGAACAAAGCAAACACAAGGAGATTAGCTTGTACCTAATGGTTATAGTTTCTCATGCAATTTATCATGCAGTTTCTTAATCTTCTTGTCCAAATATATTTTGCAACTCCTTAAATAAGCAGATTATACGTTGATTTTTATTGACTAGTTTTATGGATGCTGCACACTATTATTAACTTCACCATGCACACCACATCTGCAACTGTCATCATATTTGTTACCTAGAAGTCATGTAATCTGCAGAAAGCTCCTTTCTGTTATCAGGTTTGGCAAACATATTGCTATAGAATTAGATGTATATTTCATACTCTATATTGCAGTGAGTATCTCATGCTAAAGAAAGTAGAAAATAAATATTAAGCTGTTTGTTATGCATATAAAATACAATTATAGTACTGTGCTAATACTGTTAGCCAGATAGTTGTCATGTTATTCATTGCCACAAACAATGGGATCACTGACATAATATTGATCACAACCATATCGCGATACAGAAATATTGTGTCAAAATTATCAATTACAAAAATATCGTTTACCTATACTTATAATGGTAAGTACACAAATCTCAAAAACAAAATACTATTTCACACTAATATAATTAAAAATAATTTTTTAATAAATATATAGTTTAAAATAGTAAATCTTAAATATTTTAAATGTATAACATTATTATAATTTAAATTAAATACATGTAAGTAATATTTAATACTATATATAAAGATTTACTTAAATATACATACACACATAAATATATCCACTCCACACTCCCTTGGGGTACAAGAAATTCAAGCACACACGGGTTTCTCAAAGAGACTGCTCCTTTATTTTGACCATTCACATGACGCGTTTCGTCTTTAAAATGACTTCTTCAGATGCGGTCAAATTGCAATTGCTTTACCAGTCCACATTTTTAAAAGCAACATGCCCCTCTGCGATTGGCTGGAGCACAGCTGACAGGTTTGCGGGAAGACCCGGACTCGGCAATCCAAGTCCATGTATGAGCAGGCACCAAACGTAAGTACTAGCCCCAGTGGGCGGTGTCTGCTCCTTTCACCATATCTGTCAAGATCTGAATGTGGTGGTGAGCAGCTCTCTGAGACCCTCACCCCACCGCTGGAATCCCGGTTTACACCCGCAGGCACCCCTTCATATAAATATATATGTATGTTTATATATACATAGATATAATATAGCACTATAATAAACATCTTTTTACGTTATATTAAGTTTTTGTGGGTTTTAGAGTTACTACTATAAAAAGCACACACACACACATATATATACATATATATATATAATATAAAATTAAACAAATAATAATCTTACATATATTTAAACAATATTAAAAAAAGTTTTGAAGTCGCGGAATACTGGATATACTATTACCACTCCAGTCTGTGCAACATTAGGGAAAGCTCTGGACTTCGGAGGAGTTAAATTTAGTATTCCCACTCTAGTCTGTGCAACAGTAGGAAAAGTTTTGGACTCCGGAGGAGTAACATTTACTATTCCCACTCCAGTCTGTGCAACAGTTGGGAAAGCGTTGGACTTCAAAGGGGTTACATTTACAATTCCCACTCCAGTCTGCAACAGTAGGGAAGCGTTGAACTTCAGAGAAGTTAAATTTACTATTCCCACTCCATTCTGTGCAACAGTAAGAAAGCATTGGACTCTGGAGGGGTAGCATTTACTTTTCCCACTCCAGTCTGTGCAACAGTAGGGAAAGCATTGGACTTCGGAGGGATAGAATTTACTATTCCCATTCCAGTCTGTGCAACAGTAGGGAAAGCTTTGGACTTCAGAGGCGCAAGATTTACTATTCCCACTCCAGTCTTTGCAACAGTAGAAAGAGTGTTGGACTTTGGAGAGGTTAAATTTACTATTCCCGGGTTGCCCCCACCCCAGACCCCGTTGGTAGTACTCTTGGGATATGTCAAAGATACTTCCCCTGCAGCTAGACGCCTAACTGCAATGTTGTTACTCCTGGCCAGTGGCGTAACGAAGCTTGAGGGGCCCCCCCTGCAGGGTACATGGAGGGGCCCCCTCCAGACTCAATTTGGAGCTCTCCGGCCGAAGTGCGGTGCTGAGGGGGCCCCCTGAAGGTTGGGGGCCCCCCGCACCGCGGGGGCTGCGGGGGCTTGTGTTACGCCCCTGCTCCTGGCTAAAAGGTGGGTGGCCATACATTAAGTGGATGGCGGCCTGCACCAAGGTTGCAGACTGGCTGTAGGATGCTGCATATTGCCAGGAACAGCTTTCACATTATTGGGACGTCATGCCCCCACGCTCAGGACCAAAAGATATCTGGGAACCACTCATTTCATATCTAAGACTCAGGGTCCATGATGCCAATTCGAATGCCGGAGAGACTCAGCCAGAAGATGGGGCAGACCCACAATCTGATCTGCTGACCCCTTGTCTGGCTGCTTGGCCTCCATGCTATCGGCGGTGAGATCGCCGGATTCTGCGACATCTACGGGGTGCATGCCTGTTTGAATGGGTTGGTTCGTAATGATACCTACTGATATGTAATGAATGTCTCCTCATTTTCCTTCCTTCTCTCTTCCCTTCCTCCCTTTGATTGCTCACTGTGTTGATGTTTTTATAAATGGCAATAAAAAATACTATTCCACTCCAATCTGTCCAACAGTAGGGAAAGCATTGTACTTCAGAGGTATTCAATTTACTACTCCCACTCCAGTCTGTGCAACAGTAGGGAAAGTGTTGGCATTTGGAGGGATTCAATTTACTATTCTCACTCCAGTCTGTGCAACAGTAGGGAAAGTGTTGGACTTCGTAGAGGTAGCATTTACTATTCCCACCCGTCTGTACAAAAATAGGTCAAGTACTTCACTCCAAACACATAACATATATGAAACATAACCCTATTAATTTATAACAGATATAAAACTCTTAATATTAACTTTATTAATTAATAAAAAGATTATATATATATATATATATAAAAATAAAAAACAATTAAAAAACATGATTAATCAACAATTTAATAATGAATTATCAATTTAAAAAATGCATTTATTTATTATTTAATTAACTTACCACTCTATACCCCCACAAACCTAGCAGCCCACACTTAAAATATTACTAAAATAGATAAATAAATATAACACAATTAACATAATTAATAATCAATTAAATATTAATTAATTATTAATCAATTAATTAATTAATAATTAAGTTTCCTCCCTATGCTCTGACAAACCCAGCAGCCGCTACATAATATATAACCTAAATAATATAATTACCACACCATTCACATAATTAATAATCGATTAAGTAATTAATAATAACTTGTTAACTAATTATTACATAATTAACTTCCCAATCTATACCCCTACAAACCCAACAGCCCGCACCTAATACATAACAAAAATATATAATTATTACACAATTTGCATAATTAATAAATTATATAATTATTAATAAATTAATAATGAATTATTCATGAATTAATTATTACTTAACTTCCCAACCTATACCCCTACAAGTCCAGCAGCCTGAACCCAATATGTAATTGATAAAATATAATTATAACACAATTTACATATTTAATAATCAATTGAATAATTAAAAATAAATTAATAATTCATTGTTAATTAATCATTACTTAATCAACTCCTATACCCCTACAAACCCAACAGCCTGCATATAATATATAACTTAAAAAATAAACTCATTACACAATCAACATAATAACCAATTAAATAATTTTTTTATTTTTTATTTATTTTTAAATTTGTTTATTGAATTTCAAATAACAAATGCCAACAGCAAATAGGTCTCGTACAAGATATCGTGTAAAAAAAAAGCAACAGGGCAAACCCCTCCCCATCCCCCCACCCCATCCCAGGCAGACAGCGGCAACATTTTCAAGGCACCCATAGATGACCTAAACACCAATTGAGAGGCATATGTAGACATATCAATATGAACAAGAGATGAAATATACAGGGTATTCATAATGCACATCAAGTAACAGGAGCATAAGGCATAAGCCCACAGTGACCTGCGGAAACCCAGGCGAAGAGCATACCATCCCCCAGAAGACATGGACACACAGAAACCATCACTCCACATCCGTGCGGGACAGAAGATATGCAGACAACGGGGCCCAAAAGTCCTTCGGGCGGGAGGCCTCCGGCAATTCCTCCTCATACAGTAGAAGCTGGTACCTGCAATACAACAGGTCCCGAAGCCACTTCTTTATCGTGGGGGTTGTCTTAGCTCCCCAGCACTGTGCCACCGCCCTCTTTGCCAATAGTGTAGCCACAGCCACAATCCGTCTATTACAGGGTTTAAGACGCTGTACCATACCAAGAAGGCACAGCTCCGGGGTGCACGGCACAGGCTCCAATACAATGTCTGTTAGCATCTTCGCCACTTCATTCCAAAAGATACGTACATCTGCACACATCCATGCTACATGCAAAAAATCTGCCTCATTCATCCCACACCGCACACAAGCAGCCGTCTCTCGCAACCCATATCTGCATAGTTGAGACGGGGTATAATAAAGTTGGTGAAGGAATTTGAAATGAATTATTCGAAGATTGCAATTCGCCGTGAGGCGGCTCCGTGAGCCTGCAACATGCAGCCCAATCCTCCAGCACAAGAGTATCTCCCAACATTGCCCTCCAACGCAAAAAGGAGGGGTGGTCCTCACAGTCCCGCTCACGCATGGAAGCGTTGTACAATTTAGTAACAAGACCCTTGCGCCCCGCTCCCGACAGCATCGCCTGCAATGCCCGTAGAGCAACGGGTTCCGTCGGAAAGTCCGGGTAGGCCGTCCGAATCGCCTGTCGAACCCGCACATAGGTAAAGTCAAACATAAACCCGCGCTTCTCGCCATTCTGCGCCTCCAACAAGGTCTTAAAGCGGCCATTTATATAAAGATCTCCCAGCCGGGAGATACCCACCTTAGCCAATTCGCGCAGAGCCGGCCTCTCACGCGCCGCAGAAATATCAGGGTGCGAAGATAAGGGCAACGACGGGGCATAGAGACACGGCACCTGAGCCCGCCTAGCCAGCATTCGCCAAGCCCACGCCGTACAATGCACGGGATTGATCTCAGTCCGCGGGCCACCCGAGCCACCCATTAGGACCGCCGCTTGTAACGGCATTGGGGAGACCGCATCAGATTCAACAGCAACATGAGGCTGAAAGCGCTGGGGGAAATGCCAATAATGGGCGAATTGCGCCTGAGCGCACAGATAGTAGAGTCTGATATCGGGGCCTCAAAGCCTCCCCTTTCAAAAGGCTGAGTTAACACATCCCACCGGCAGCGTGGTTTCTTGCCCCCCCACACAAACGAGAGAAGGGACGACTGGAGCGTCGTAAAAAATGCCATGTTCAGTTTAATGGGGATATTATTGAAAAAGTAAAGCAGTTTAGGCAGAAAGGCCATCTTGACAACCGCAATTCTGTCAGCCAATGAAAGGGGGAGATGCGCCCAGCGTTCCGCCAATTCAGTAATGCGCGCTATCGTTCGGCCGTAATTTTCAGTAACTACTTTTTCTGGGTCCCTATGTAACCACACTCCCAAGTACTTCACCGGGTCCGACGTCCAGGCCAGAGGATAATCCAATGGCACCTCCATCGTGCGCTCTGTCAGAGGAAACACCACTGACTTAGACCAATTTATACCCAGACCAGAGAACCCTTCGAACCTCACATATTCCCGAAGCATTGCAGAAAGGTGTACCGCCGGGTCACGGACATAGAGCAACATATCGTCCGCGTATAACGAGACGATCAGCGGCCGCTGCTTAAATTGCAATGCCGCTTCCGCGTGTCGCTGGCGAAGTCGACAAGCAAGCGGCTCCAGGGCGAGCGAGAACAGCATTGGCGACAGGGGGCAACCCTGCCGCGTACCCCGCTCGATGGGGATCGTCGCGGACACCCACCCATTTACTCTCACCCGGGCAACCGGAGTGTCATAGAGAACCCTGAGCCATTGTAAGAAAAATGGTGGAAAACCCATCCTGGTCAGGACCACGAACATGTAGGGCCATTGCAAAGAGTCAAAGGCCTTGGCTGCGTCAAGCAGCACAGCGACGGCCTGGAAGTCAGCCCTAAAGTAATGTAGGGTGGAAAAAATTGTGCGTAAATTGTGAGTCGTGGATCGCGCCGCAACAAACCCCGATTGATCAGGCAGAACGAGGAGCGGAACCAGGGGCTGTATCCTGGTGGCGATCATCTTTGCTAGAATTTTAGCATCGATATTAATAATCGAGAGGGGCCTATACGACTCACAGTGAGTTGGAGGCTTGCCTGGCTTCAACAACGTCACAAGCAAGGCCTCCCGAAGGGTGGGTGGTAATGTGCCCGTGTCATATGCTTCCGCATATACAGCCAGTAGATGAGGCGCGAGATCCGTCGCATAAGCTTTATAAAATTCGCTGGGCAGCCCGTCCAGACCCGCAGCTTTACACGTGGGCAAGGCCATTATAGCCAACTTAACGTCTTCAACCGTGAACGGCTGTACCAGGTGTTCCCGATGTGTAGACGAAAGCCACCCCAGCACCACATCATCCAAATATGTATCAATCTCCTCCGTAGACGGAGAGTCCCGGGCGGCATAGAGCCGGGTATAGAACCTCAATACAATATCACAAAGCTCAGCCGTCGAACAGCGGGTAACCCCATCCATATCCTGCAGTGCTGTGATACGCTCCTGGCTTCGTGGCTCCGCCAACTTCTGTGCTAAAGAGCGACCAGGCCTGCCCCCCTCACCATAATATCGAGCAGTTTTCCGCCGAGAGCAGTGCAGTAATTCCTGATCAACCGTGGCATTATGTTCTGATATGAGATCCCGAATCCTCGCCAAGCCAGCTGGAGAGGAATCGGACTCATAGGCGCGCTCCAATACAGATATATCAGATGCCAGCTTCCCTATTCGGCGCCGAAGATCACGTAGCACCCCAGATTGCGCCCCTATACAAACCCCTCGGATGGTAACCTTGAATGCTTCCCAAAGGACCCCGCGCTATCCACCGACCCCTCATTTTCCCTGAAAAAATTTGTGATTGCGTCCGCGACGGTCTGACGAAATACTATATCCGTTAGTTCAGACGGCTGTAGCCGCCACGTGAAGGGCGGTCTCTCGCAGGTGGGGACCTGCAATTCCAGAGTAACCGGAGAGTGGTCCGACAATGTACGAGCCTCATGAGTCACCCCAACCACCCAGGGGCACACCTCCCCCGATAAAAGCCAGTAATCTATGCGGGACCAAGAACCGTGAACTGATGACACAAAAGTGCTTTCCCTGCCCGCAGGATTTCGCATTCTCCAGATGTCATGTAGTTGTTCTGTGTCCAATAGTCCCTTAAGCAATTCTGCAGCTTGTCGAGCCCTCACCTCTCCGCTCCCAGCTCTATCCATAGTAGCATCCAGACAAACATTAAAATCCCCGCCCCATATAATCGCAGCCGGAGAAAAAGCAGAAATGCGACGCCATACATCAGAATAGAAGGATGGATCATCCACATTGGGTCCATACACATTCACCAAGAGTACCCCCTGATCACCCAGCTGACCCTGGACAATCACCACTCGGCCATGCTCATCCGTGTCCGTGCGAATCACCTTGAACGGAACACCCCTCTTCACCAAGATCAGCACACCTCTTGAGTAAGTAGAGTAGGAGGATGCCACCCTTACGTCTGCCCAACGGGCACCCACTGTTTTTCTGATTCCTTGGTCAAATGCGTTTCCTGTAAGAAAGCCACCTGTGTTCTCATGCGCTCCAAGTATGCAAAAACTGAACGTATTTTCTTGGGACTATTCAGCCCACGGACATTCCAAGTGAGAACCCTGATTGACTTATTCATAGTGTACATCCATTCAGAGCTAGCCACTCATACCATAAAACAAATACATCATGCCCCCTCTTCCAGAGTGCTCCAGAACCAGTACCAACCGATTCAATCACGCTGTCTGTCTGCCACCCCTGACCCAACCCCCGCACCCCCACCCACTTCAGCATCCCCAACCTGCCAAAGCCATCCCCTTTGAACACCCCCCCCAACAATCCCCTGAGAACAAAAAGAGTATTTTGGGGTACACCCAATCGGGGGCACCGAGTGCTACGAACCTCCCACAAGTAGGAGGTGGCCGGGCCGATCTGAGTATATGCCAAATTACCGAACTTTTCAATATGCGTCACACAGTACCCCATGCATCCCGTCCCGTCCCACATCATGAACAATGATCAACATGTTGGTCAGACCCATCAAGGCCCGTGCCGAGCCAGAGAGCATGAAGAGCGAGAACCCACAAGCAACAATGGAGATAATGATAAGTTCTACCAGCAAAGAGAGATGAGCGCACCATACAGTGACCACAGTAGGAGCTGTATCCCCCACCCTGCGAAAAGTGTCCAACAGACACCACCAGGCCAATCAGTATCACAGTAGTCTGAAATCTACCCACACAGCAACCCATCCCTAAAGTACATATCAAGAGAAGAAGAGAAAAGAAAACAAGAATAAAGACTCAGGATGGATAGCCAGGTGGCCAGCGCACCAACCCCCTAATCCCACCCCCCCGCCTGATCTCACAGTCCGACTGCAGCAGAGACCCACACATTTTGAAAGCACGTGGGAGCTACAAGCTGCCACACATAAAAATCAAGCCATCTCATAGGGTACAGTACAGTGCACAGAGGGAAAAAAAAAAAAAAAGCACAGAAAACCCCTGAAAATCAACAACTATACACAGCTGCCAGATTGTCCAGTATAACTACGCGTTTCAGTCATTGTCATCAAGACGTGCGCTCCCCTCCCGCAGCTTGCGTTTGAGTTGTTTAGCGTGATCCATGGCAGCCTTAGGGTTCGCGAAAATTTTGAAGTCTCCCTCAGGTCCGATACGCAAGCGTGCGGGGTACAGCATAGCATAAGGCACTCCCTCAGCCTGCAGGAACTTCTTCACCGCGTGAAACTCCCTCCTGGCAGACTGCACCGCAACTGTGAAGTCGGGGAAAACGCCAGTGTATTGCCCTGATGTACGATCGTCCCTTTGTCCCTGGCCAGGCGCAAGATAGTGTTGCGATCCCTATAGTTCAAAAGTCTCGCTATAATGGGGCGAGGGGCCGCACCAGGGGGCGGCCGTGCCGCGAGGGATCGATGGGCGCGTTCAACAATAAACATGGGGGACAAGTGTTCTGTGCCAAAGAGTTCTTTAATGAGGGTTTCCATGTAAATCTCCATTCTCCCCACGTTGGTGGACTCCGGCAGCCCCGTCAGTCGGATGTTGTTGCGACGGGACCGCGCCTCCAAATCTTCATTCTTTGCCTGAATGAGGGAGAGCACCTTCTCCATGTTCAGCGTTTTCCCGGACATCGCGCCGAGGCCGTCCTCCGCAGCCGACACACGCTGTTCCACCTCCCCCATACGAGCATTCTGCTTCTCCAATTGACCAGACATAAGATCTAGGCGATGATTGACGGCTGCCATCGTGCCTTCAATGGACTGAAGACTGCGCTGCATGGCCAACAACGTGGTTTCCAGCGAGGGGGAGCATCATTGTGGCCATCCGCTTCAGAGTCCGAAGCAGCGCGCTGCGTGGATTTGGGGGTCTTGCGAGTATCGAATGTCAGGCGGGTCTGCGTTTTATCTGTGCGCCCCATATTGTTAGCAAACAATTTGTTCCGTATTCAGCAGGTAAGTCACAGGCGGGAGGCCAGCGCATACAATCCCGCACCCCCGGAGCGGAACAGCAACACCAGAGGCCAAACACCAGCCAACGCAGAGACTCAGGCAGGGTTCTGTCAGCACCCAGAGCAGGGCGCTCAGCGCCAAAAAACCACCTATGGGGGTAGGCCTCAGGGAGTCCTCAGGCAATCCAGGACTTCAAATCATGCCAAAGTAGCTGCGCCACCCACAGCACGCCTTCTCGCGGTCAGCCAGCTCCGCAGCAATCTTAACCACCAGATGCAGCAGGGCACCATCTCCTCACGCCAACAGCCGCAGTGATTATCTGCTCACACAGACCCCCCCACAGCCCGCCAGCAGCTCGCAGCGCGCCGCGCCAAGTCCGGGCCTCCACCCGCCTACGCAGCCACAAGCCCGGCCAGCGCCACACACTACTCACCGCCGCCGACCGTAGGGAGGCCGCGATCCGCAGTCCGCCGACCGCCGGAACCCAGGTAGCCGCGGGGACAATCGTGGAGGCCAGCGGGAGCCCCCGCTCTCGATTTCCTCTCCACCAGCGATCCGGGTCACAGCACGGGAGCCAGCAGGCACGGGTGTTCCAGATCTTCTTGTGCGGGCACCCGTACTATCTGTATGCAGGGATGGGATCCGGATCCCTCACCGACCAGCTATGCGCCGATTCTTCACCGCTCAGTGTTACGCGGTAGGCGCCATTTTTCGCGCGCTCTCCAGGCAGCCAGAAAGTCCGCGTTTACAGCGGGCACAGCAGTCCCACACGATATCGGACTCCCTCAGCCGCCTCAGGACCCCACCGCGGCAACACCCGGTCCGTTGTGGAGGGTGGATGTGCCGTTATTTGGCAAATAATGGACGGATAATAGCCCGGCCGGGCAGAGCAGCACTAGAGTGCGGCCATCTTGCCGTGCGCCCTCTAGCGCCCCCACCAATTAAATAATTAATTGTTAATTAATTATACTTAATTAACTTCCCACCATACACCCCTAGAAAACTAGCAACCTGTTACGACAATATAAATTACTGTTAGCAATTAAATGAAACATTATAAATCACTTAAAATTACAAATTATATTTAAAAATATTATTAACAATTATACAAACAATAATAACACATAAAATTAATATATGAACTAAAACACCAGAAAATGATATTTTCTGCAACTATATTATTGAAAATTATATTAACAACTATGACAGTCTTGAAAAAGATATTACTCACCTGAAAAATCAATATTCTTGACAATGATATTTCTGCATCACGATATTTTTTATGATGATGTATATTTTTAGTTGTTGTCAAAACTGTCTATTATTTTCAGGTACACAAATAGCAGGACAGATCATGCAGTACAGTTCCTTCTCCACAGTACACAGCTAGTGGCATGTTCAGTGTATCGTAACTTACGGAACTAGCTCGTGTCCAATAATATGCAAATTGCCCACACCAAGCAACACAAAGAAAATAACAAGCCTGCATTCCCCAAACCACATTCTCTCCCCCCACCCCCAAACCAACCCTAAATTATCTATGGTACATCGGGACTCTCGCTATTGTACAAATGGGATCAATGACTCCAAATTGGGATACAGCTGGCGCGCCCCAGACGGAGTGCTCCGCACCCTCGGCCCCCTAACCTATATAGTGTCCCCTCTTCAGAACTGAAAAAGATATAGGGCTCTCGTCCAAGTCGAACAGGCGCACAGCGGCAGGCCCACCAAGAGATACTGAACTAGGGGACCCCAGATATATTCAAATTTTTTATAGGTGTCTGATAGTATATCGGCCATGTACTCCAAAGTGACCGCTCTCCACAGCCTGGCATGCCATTGTGTCATGAGGCGCCTCCTTACATTTTGATGCTGCCCCCACCGCCATTTATGCAGCCCCCAGACAAAGCCACATTACTGTCTTCTCCCCAGTGGTTTGATACTTCAAGGATTCAGTTCTTAATCCCAGTAATACAAATCCTGGATCAGAAGGAACTGGATATCCCATAATCTCCTTGAGCTGGGCGAGGATCTCCGCCCAAAAGGGTCGAATACTCAGGCAGTCTCATCAAACTCACCTTGAACTCTTGAACTCACCTAACATGCCACAACCCCTCCAACAAAGGTCAGACATATGGGAAAAGATTTTTTTGAGTTTGGTAGGGTAGAGGTACCAATCAAACAAGAGTTAATAATGTGCCTCCCTCATTCCCAATGAGTGATTAGATCTAGGAATATCCCGCCAAAGCTTGGACCAGCTGACCTCTGAGATGGTGCCCCCTAACGTCTGTTCCCAGAGTTCCATATGCCGCGGATGTGGAGTAAGCAGAGAATCAAGTAAGAGAGTGTAAAGAAAGGAGATACACCCTTTGGCACCACTCCCCTGTCGAGCAAAGTTTTTGAAAGTGGTCAGGCTCCTAGTGGCCGCCTCCCACATGGCTGGCTGAAGCACCCAATGGGCTAGTTGAGTGTAGTGAAAGTGTTTTGTATTTGGGAGATGAAATTCCCGCCGGCTGTTTTCAAATGTTAAGATGTCCCCGTTGTGGAATAAATCAGATATTGTCAGACATCCCCCCTCCTTCCAGGCTTCAAAGAGACCCAGATGCAGTGCTGGAGGAAAGATGGGGTGAAAGTGAATAGGTGTGAGAGGCGAGGAGAAAGTAGTCCAAGAAGATTGTCTAAGCACCTTGTCGAATACCTGAAGTGTAGTCCTAGTAGGAGTGCTGAGATATGCATTCCGGGGCCATTCTGCCTTAGGTTTTCATAGTCTGTCCCAGATATATTTCCCGACTACAGCCATATCCATATGGAGCCAGTGTTTCTCTGACTCCCTGGCAGACCACTCCGGGATCACCCTCAGCTGGGCCGCCTTGTAGTAAAGGCTGAAGTCTGGTAGAGCCATACAGCCGTCATACCTGGGCAGGCACAACAGTTTGTAAGGCAAACGAGCCATACGATTCAGCCACAACTAACTGAATTATTAACGAGCAAAGCGCCGTGAGGTAGCTACATTCTTATTCAATGGGAAGACCTTGAAAAAGAAAAAGTGGCTTGGGTAATACGGTCATCTTAACTGCATCGATTCTCCCCAGCCAAGATAAGTACAAGGGGGCCCACCTGTGCAGGTCAGACTTCAATTGCTGAAGTAAAGGGAGACAAATTGTCACACAAGAGGCCTGGAATGCCGGTAGTAATTTTAATACCTAAGTACATGATGTCTCTCCTAGCCCACTGGAATGACGTGCTTGTCTTTATCATGTCCACTTCGGATGTGGGCAGGGTCGGTTAAGCAAGAAGGATTTGGTTAAATTAACACGGAACCCAGCCACCTGTTCAAAGCGATCCAGCTCCCCCAGGAGCTCCGCCAGCGATTGTTGGGGCAAAGTCAGAGACAGGAGAACGTCCTCTGCAAAAAGTAACACCTTGTGTTCTATTGAGTCAAATTGTATGCCTCTAATCTCTGGGGTCACCTAAATCTTGGCTGCTAATGGTTTGATGCTTAAAGCGAATAAATAGTAAGGGTGACAGAGGACACCCCTGTCTCGTCCCCCTCGCCAGTTGGAAAGATTCTGAGCTCACCCCGTTCACCAGCACTCTGGCGCTCGGTGATGTATAATTGGCCTTGACCATGGTGATAAATTGCTCACAGAAAGCAAATTTGCAGAGGGTGTGGAACAGAGAAGACCAGTCCACCCGGTCGAAGCCTTCTCGGCATCCAATGTCAATATGACTGCCGGGATCGATTTCTTAGTGGTTTTCTTGTTCAGGTGGATAACTCTCCGAATGTTATCATGTATTTGCCTACCTTTGATAAACCCTGCTTGGTCAGGGTGGATCAAGTCAGGAAGCAGGTCTTCTAACCTGGTAGCCAGTATCTTCGAGTATAGCTTTGCGTCTGTGTTCAGGAGTGCTATGGGGCGGTAAGAGCCACAGGCCGTGGGGTCCTTGCCCAGTTTTGATATGAGACAGATGATGGCCTCAACCATTGATGGTGTGACTGCCATGGCCTCTGCCATCAAATTAAAAAGCGATACCAGGTGTGGAATGAGCTCTGCACCGTAAGTCTTGTAAAATTGAGCCATCATCCCATCAAGACCCGAAGATTTATTCAGTTTCAGGCACTTAATTGCTGTCCGCACCTCTGTAATGGGACCGCCGAGGACGTCATTCTGTGCATCTGTTACCTGAGGCAGAGTCACTTCCTCCAGATACTCCCGCTAGGCCTGCCTGTTTGACTCCTGCTCGGAGTAGAGGGTTTTATAGAAGCGACCAAAGATCTGGGCTTTTTCAGTGTCAGAGGTGGCCATCCTTCCCCCCTCACAGGTAATGTTTCCTATGTATTCCTTCTCCATCTTAATCCTCAGCTGTTTTGCTAGATGAGAGCCTACCCTGTTGCCCTGCTCATATGTTGTACATTGAAGTCGCAACAAAGTAAGCTCTGCTCTATTGCTATAGATAGCGTTGAGTTTCCCTCTCAGTGCTGTCACTCGTCTTTGCAGCACGATAGTCGAACTTTCCTTATGTGATTGCTTCCCTCTCAGTGTCTGTCTCTCCTTTACTCTCTGTTTATTCAGGGAGGCATTCAGAGCTATACACTGTCCCCTAAGCACTGCCTTAAATGTGTCCCAGTGGGTAGAAGGGGAGGTGTCCTGTGGGACATTTGTCTGGAAATATTCCCTGATTGTTTTTCGTAAGTCCTCCCTTAAAAGGCGGTCCCTAATAAGCAAGTTGGTAAAGAACCACCTACGCTATCTGGGTGGAGGGGGCTCCCAGTCCAATATCAGGGTGACTGCAATGCTGGAGTCAGGGCACCACTAACAAAGACATAGTCCAGGCGGGAGTAGCTTCTGTGAGTGTGAAAAGAATGTATAGTCTCGGTCGTTCTGGTGTAGCTTACGCCATGCATCATGAAGCCCTAACTCCCCAAATGCCCATTTTAATGTTTTTGGGAAGCTCCCTTTGCTGGAACTGTGGGGCTGTGTACTGTCCACCCCGCGTCCCATGTTAGATTAAAATCTCCCATGAGGATAATGTTGCCCCGCGAAGGTACCCAACATAGAGAGTAACGTGTGTCGGAATGTTACCTTATTAGTGTTGGGCACATACAGTGAAGCAAATGTACATTTACAGCCATGCAACATACCCTTCACTAAGACAATTCTCCCCTCTTTGTTAGTTTTGTAGCCCTCAGGCTGTAATCGCACTGTGGAATGGAAGAAGAGCGCAACCTCATTCCGTTTAGAAGTCGCAGATGATTTGTACATGAGGGGGTAGTTCTTATGTCGCAATCTATGCTCTTCGGCACGTTTGATATGGGTTTCCTGCAGAGCAACTATATTGTGCCTCTGGTCCAACACATATTTCCACATTTTCTGTCTTTTAGTGGGAGAATTCAAACCTCTCACATTCCAGGTAAGGGAAGTGATCACCATGACCCGTTACCAGAGATGTTCCCCTTCCATGAGTTCTGGTGTAGCTTCCCTCCCGCCTCTCCACGCCTTCCCACGCCCCCCACAGCATCGTTCCTGTACCCTTTACATCCTTCTCCACCTTGTATCCCTCAATTGAGAGCAGAGAGTCCCATGTATCAAAAAGAAAAAGTAATACAAACCCCACAACTTGAACAAGGTGAACAAAAATACTACTTCTCGAGATTTCATCACCAGCATGTTGGTCAGTATTCGTTAAGGCAACCTAGTCCATACAGGCAGACATAAATCAAGGATCTACCTAACATACCCAGGGAGCACCATAATAGAATCCACCCACCCGTTTCTATCTCCACCCTTATTCCAATACCAAGTACTTGCCAGTCCTCAATTTGATAGGTTCATGGGTGTATCCCAGAGATGACCATCATGCTGCACTGTGTACCCCCGGCTCCACCAAGGGCTCTCTCATTCATAGCAGGCAGCTCCCCAGCCGCCCCACATACAACGAGCATTGGGGGACTCCCCCCTATCAGAGCTTTTTCTGGGTCCTGGTGCGCCCCTGGGTAAGCCATTGTCTTTGGGTTCTTTGTTCCGCCTGCGAACCCGCTGAGCTCCCAGCTCCTTCTCCAGTCGACCTCTCCGCATCCGCCATCAGGCCCAGAAGTTGCAGTGCTTCCTGAATGTCTGTGACATGCTGTGGTTTGTTGTGTAGCTCAAAGGCTAATCCAAAGGGTAAGTCAATCAATATCGAATAGGGTCCCGCTGCAGTTTATCAGTCACTGGCCGGAACTGCAGGCGCCTCGCCAGGGTCGCCGGGGCAACGTCTTGAAATATGGAGCAGGAGACTCCCTGAAAGGACACCTCGTCAGCTTTGTGGGCTGCCTGTAGGATTGCGTCTTTGACTTTAAAGGAGTGGTGCTTAGCAAGCACATTTCTGGGTCGCCTCTTCTCTCCAGACAACATAGGGCCCACTCTATGGACTCAGTCAATTTTAATTTTCAGTTGCGTGTGTCTCAGCAATTCGGAGAACAGCCCCATGACAAAGACCTCCAGATATGTTCCCTAGCCCCCTCTGCTAAATTCCTAATTCTTATATTGTCCCTCCGTGACCTGTTTTCCAGGTCTTTGCACTTCAGGATGGATGCCTCTAGTTGCGTGGTATGGAGAGTTGCTGATTCCTCCACCCTACCCGTGTGATGCTACAGCTCCTGGAGTTTAGTTTCAAGGTCCAGGGTCCTAGCTCTGACTGAGTCTACATCTTGCTGCAGTGACGTCAGGCGACCATTAATATCTGAACGAATGGACTCCAGAGAGGAGGCCATGTCCGCTTTCAGTTCCTCACGTAGCTCCTGCTTGAAGTCTTTCAGGGAGGCCAAGAGGTCCTCTTTTGTCAAGCCCACTGCGTTATCTGTGTGAGGGTTAGGGGGCCCACCCTGTGCCTCCACGGGGCAAAATAACTGGAGACCCCGTTAATCTGCCTTTTCTTTGGTGGCATAGATGCTACCGTTGTAGTGCACCACGGTGCCCAGACTGTGCTGAGCACTCCGACACCAAGGATGAGGGCCCAGATGTCTTGTGGTCTATGCAAGAGCATTCAAGCCCCCTGCAGTGTGGCTGCTTCCCTCACTGTTGTGATCGTGGAGCCGAACAACTTTAAGAGCTCTCTGGGGTCATTCCGCCCCTCTCCACCGCCGCACCCCTGCACCACATGTGAGGGATTTTCATCATCTGCCCCTTTCTATTATTTCCCTGGCGCCAGCTGTAGTCATTGAGGTCCCCCGGGTCTCATTTCAGGGCCTCCCAGGGTCGCTGGGTAGGCCGTCAATCAGCCAGCTCTCACTGTCTCGTTGTAGGCCCTTGGGCTACCCTGCCAGTAATTGCCTCCCTCTGCCACGAGCGCCTTTACAGCTGCGCCGAGCCTTCCACTGCCGAAGTCATTACCGAGCCACCATTTCGAGGTCAGGCACCGTGCAGTCTCCATACACCGGCATTCCGTCAGCCTCCTCTCAGGCATTAGTACCGACTCCCCTGGCACAGGCGCGCCCCCGGCCCCTCCTTACCATGCTTCCAGAATTTGGATGGGGCTCCATCTGCCACCCAGGCCCAGCCGGGGGGCTACCGCCCGCCCCCCTCAGATCGCCGCAGCACCTAACAGGAGTGGCGAGTGTCTTCGTCCCCAGTACTTCCCGGGGGTCAGAGGGCCTCCCGGCACCCATGCCCAGTCACCGGTCCCGGCTCGGCTGCCCCCTCAGTCCTTCCTGCTCAGAGGGCCCGCTGAAGGCCTGTTCCTCGCTTCCGTCCACTCTCAGAACCTTCACAATTACGTGCACGCAGCCATCTTGGTTGGCCACTCCCCGGTGATATTTTTCTTCAATATTTCTGCAACTCAATTGGGGAGAGGAGTTGGCCTAACGGCTATGGCGGTCGACCTGAAATCTGGGGAACCGGGTTCGAGTCTCAGCAAGGACGCACAACATCCTGTGATTCTGGGCAAATCACGTAATCTCCCCGTGCCTAACAAAAAATGAATATGTCCTCATGTAAACGCAACTGGTGCTCGTGTAAAGCGCTCTGATACCCGATACCTTCGGGTCAAGTTTGCGCTATATAAAACTCAGTAAAAAAAAAAAAAAAACACTCAATATTTAAAACTTGATATTTTGTCCAAATACGCAAATAATGACATTAGTTCTAGGAAAGCGCATTTGTTATATATGAACATCATAACATTTTTATTAGCTGAATGTACTTTAGAGGAGATGTGATGGCGTCCATGCGGTTATTCAATTTGTATATCATGTTTGATCTATGAGCTCACAGGTACCTCATGTGTGTCGAAACTGGTGGGACATGCAGTGGATTCAAATGTGTCTATTGTACTTAGATAATGTAAGGTTTTTGATTCATCTTCCCCTTCCATTGGTGTAACCTAGAAAAAGGTTAGGCGCTCACGATTCCAGGTGGTTGTCAATGTCCTTATCCTTGCTGGAAGCCAGTTCCATAATCTTGCAATTTGTACAGAGAAGGATATGCCGTTAGTGGTTTTCTTCTAATGGTGTGCAATAGTTAGTATGGCCCCCCTCGCTGTCATCATTAGGAACCACAGATTAAACATCATCTCCTATGCCGACAACACCCAGCTGACATCCTCTCGCTCACCAGCAAACCCACAGCCGCCAGAATCAACTTCCACAGTGGAATGAAGGCCGTTGCCACCTGGATGAAAGATAGTTGCCTCAAACTCAACTTGGATAAGACCAAAGTACTCATCCTGAGACCCACCCCCTCAGCTTGGGATGACTCCTGGTGGCCCGCCGCATTGGGAACCCCACCCACCCCCATGAACCACGCATGCAACCTCGGCATCATACTGGACTCCTCAGTCATAATGAACCGCCAGATCAACGCCGTTTCCTCATCATGCTTCCACACACTCCCCCTGTTTTGAAAAACATTCATGTGGATCCCCACAGAATCCAGAAAGATGGTCACCCACGCACTTATCACAAACATACTCGACTACGGCAAAGCACTCTACGCTGGTGTCACCCAGAAACTCCTCAGGAAATGACAGAATGTTCAAAATGCAGCAGCCAAACTGGTCCTCAACATCCCCCACCACAGCCACATCACCAAACACCTTTGAGAACTCCACTGGCTCCCAGTCAACAAAAGAATCACTTTCAAGCGCCTACAAAGCTCTCCATGATGCAGGACCAGCATATCTGAACCACCTCCTCTCATTCCACGTACCCGCCAGACACCTTCGCACCGCCCAACTGGCCTTGGCCACAGTCCCACGGATCCACATGACAGGAACCGGAGGAAGATCCTTCTCCCCACCTCGCTGCCAAGACCTGGAACACCCTGCCTCTCAACCTCAGGCAATCCCCGTCGCTAACCCAATTCTAGAAGGATCGCAAGACCTGGTTCTTCGACTGAACCCCTGCGTCCAGACGGATCAGCAGACCACCCTCCCCGCCTCAGCGGCTTGAGACCCTTCCGGGCGAGTAGCAGCCGTGGCCTGTGCAGGTAAGAGCGGTGGGGCCGTGTGGGGGATTTTGATGGACGATGATGAGGGGAAATTAAATAAATAATTAATTTTCCCTCATCATCGTCCATCGAAATACCCCCTTCCACCGGGCCCCACCGCTCTTACCTGCACGGGCCGCGGCTGGCGAGCAGCCACACTCTAGAAACCCCTGATTGACTAATTGATTGATTGAGTATGGATGCTATTCTGGAAATTAGTGTTTTTCCCAAATATCTCTACTGCTTAGCTTAACCTTAGCGGGTTTATTACAGTGTGTGGTCTTGTGATTAATGCAGGGTATCTTAAAAGCACATCTTCTGATGACAGGGAGCCAGATGTAAGAAATGAAGCAGTACCTGCACCTTGTCTCGGGGATAAGATGGAATAATCGACCTGATTCACAACTCTTCCTTTTCAGTTTAATCCCTCCCATTAAACTATTGAGGAGAGGCCACTAGCCAAGGCAAGAACAGCTGGAGGCAGACCTTGCACTATGTAGGTACCTATAATTAGGGAAGGCGGTATTTGAAGTACATAGTCCACAAAATGATGGAACAAATGGAAATAAGCCTACCTGCTTTCTGCTCCATTCTATCTTGTGTTGTTCTTGAATAATTCAAAATCTCCCCCTAGACAAAGCATCCCATAATGCTACATTTCTTTATCTTCAATAGGAAAAATCCATTTTTTTCTCACAACAAACTATATAAAGACATATTACATATATTACCCTTGATAGTTGAAAGCAAAGCATCACGCATCACATTCAGCCTTGGCAATAAGAACGTTACTGCTTTAGTTTCTGCATTGAAATTAATAATGTAATTCTGCTAAATAGGATATGTAGTGAAGGCATCCCTCCGGTTCCCCTGGGGGATGAGGTGCGGAGGGAGAGGGGGGGGGAGTTTCACGAAAGTGCTGTACTTGCCAGTACAGAAAAATAAGTAGCCCTACAAGAGGAAATTCAGAAAATAATACCAAAAACATATGAAGCTCTTCTGAAACTCTGTAGTCCCTAAAATACAATGAAAAAAAGATAACTTAAGGCTCCAATTAAAACCCAGGAGGAAGCTTGAGCAATTCCTGCCGAGCAGAGTTCTCCATGGAATTGTTCTGAAAGCCGTTTGTGAAGACCCTCGAGGTGATGCCTTGGACATCTGATTAAGGTTAATTCTGGGAGGAATGCATCAACCAGGTTTTTGAGTAGTACTTTTACTGTCTTCCACATTCTGTGCCCTCAAAGTGTGACAACAGAGATGGGCCTTGAAAACTTTAAGACAGATGAGAAGTGATCACATAGGTTTACATGTAAGTGTTGCCTTGACACTGTATTTTGGATTCTGTGAAGGCATTTTATTACTGAGGCTCCATGATATAGACCATTTGCGTAGCCGAGTCGGGATATGATGAGGAGCATAACTTCCTGGATTTTCTGTGGACACCCTAGGTTAGAGAAGATATGCAGCATTTTAGTTTCTACATGGTATGGAATGTGTATTTAATCCCCTTATTAACTGGAGGATTCATAGAGAGGGTTGAGTCTCTGATAACTCAAGTTTCTTACTCAGGTTGACGTTGTTGGTGGTGCCCACAGGTCAGATGAAGACTCTCTGGGCCTCATTACCAATATTTTGACACACGGCAGCACGGCATGCCTTCCTGCTGCGCTGCCGTGCGTCAAAAGAAAAGGGCAGGAATGCACCGTATCTACAAAATACAGCACATTCCTGTACTTTTCTCCTGCGCTGGCGTACAATGGGCTGTCATACGCCAACGCAGGCACCCTTGCGCCATGGTGCAAGGGTGTCTGCGTTGTAGGGGTGATTTTGAAACCAATCACAAGAAGTGTTTTCCACTTTCTATGTGTGCTGCAGAATGCAGCACACATAGAAAAAGGAAGAACGAGGAGAAATAAAGGTATTTCTTCTTGTTGCGCCTCCCTTACGCCTCCAATGGGGAGGCGTAGGAATCTGACGCATTCCAAGGTTTACAAAATCTTGTAAATCTGGGAATGTGTCAGGTTCCCTGGATGTTGCGTGGGAACACCCACAGCAACACCTATGGAATGCCCCTTTCACGCAGAGTAATGCGTGAAAATGGGCCATAGTTACAAGCCATGAAAAGCCACGCAGGGCGGCTTTATGTGGCCTTGTAAATATGGGCAAGCCCATTGCGCTGCCGATGCGTCAAAAAAAGTGACGCACTGGCGTCGCAAAGGGCTTGTAAATAAGCCCCTCTGTTTTTGAGGCATGGAATTTAAGGTGGTTTATCATCTTCCAATGCTCAATTTACAGTTCTCTTCCTTTTGCGCACTGAGGTTCGAATCTAAAGCAAATTAATGGCATTCAATCTATTCATTTTTAATTCAAACTAAATTTCATCACAATTTCCATCATTATACTCTTTGATAATATCATCATCGTGCAAAAGCAAGAGCAATAAGATGAATAATTCACATTTGTATTTGTATCAGTACATAAAGTGTTAGTATAATCAGTATTATGGCCACAATTATTTTGAAGATTTTCATTCCCCACTTACCAAAATTGCCAGAGAACTAAGACCACATCCTTCCCATGTTTGAACTCAACCCTTCCCGGATAGTGTGGAGCTCCTTAACACTGTGTTTAATCTGATCTATTTGCTCATTGTAAGAAACTGGATTATTATATGGGGTGGGTGGGTGCCTACCCACCTCAAGGAATGATCACAACCCTAATCTTGGCCTAAGTTTAGTCTTTCTGCTCGGGGCCATTGCCTCCGGTGGGTTGAGCGCATGCTAACATATTGACTTTGAGACTTCACTCTGACAAGGGTTGTGATTATTTCTTGAGATGGGTATTTGTGCACCCAAATGAATAATCTAATTTACTACACATAGCATTCAGTCTTGTTTCATGTACAGCCTTCCTCATACTATACATAGGAAACAGAAATGAGAAGAAATAATTTGTCTCAGTTACTTCACAGCGTCTTTGGTGTCGTTGGAGTGGGTGTTCATAGTGTCTAATGGCAGGGACCACATAGCCAGGAGAACAAACACATGTCCAGTCTTGGAGAAACCAAGGATAAGTGTACTGACCACAACTGAAATATGTATACTACTCTTGTAAACATAAAAGTCTTTATGATACACAATCAGTGCAGAAATGGAAACGAAAGGGGTAATGTAATAGGGTATGACTTCCAGAACAGTGTCACATTCACTTTGTCCCACAAAGATACTCCAGATGCTTGGACCTCTGTGCCCACAAAACAGCCCACGCTATGAATAAGCAAGATGAATAAAGTCTGCCAGGAAGGAATGTTTGGGGCTGTGTAAAATCTATCTCATATGGCATTTAAAAGACAGAGTCAGTGCATTCTAGTAGACGGTGGCCTTGGAAATACAGATCTAGTGATGTTTCGTCTTTGCTGATTGGCAAACAGATCAAATCTACCCCCCCAAACATCAGTGGACAAATAAGTGCACATCCAGCAAGAGGAAAGATCTACTGTTTGGCGATTTTTGTCCACAGTGAAAGGGTTGGTTCACCCTAATGCTTGCAAACCCCCTGAACTGTGGGTGAAATAAAATATGGGTCCCATTTCACTAGAAAGTCAGAGGGTGAATCAGAAACGGGGATTGAATTTTCACAACAATTTCTTTGTTATAGTAATACCGTCCTCTTGGGTGCAAGGATAAGCCTCCGCCCAACTGGAGAACAAGACTATCACTAGCTCATACACGTAAGGTCCACATATGGACATTTGGATAACATCCATCTGTAAATAGACGAAGGGGCTCCAAGGAAGTGGGTGGGCAGCAGGCATGGTCTTAATTGTTTTTCCAACATTGTAGGCTTGACAAGTGGCACAGGAATGGCAGTAATTCTGGGTGACGGAGGTAAGGAAACCAATGGATAGCAGCAGCCCTTATCATGCCATTCCTCCCTACATGGGCAATGCCATGGTATAATCTGGCCAGGTTGGGAAGCAAACATTTTGCGACTGCCACTCCACATTCTTTCCAAGTCTCTTTTACAAGTCAACTTTATCCAGTTATGTTTTTTTTAGTTTCTAGTAACAGGACTAGAGCCCTGGGATTGGGCACATGGAAAACATCACACCTCAAAAGATAAATGGTAGTCTCACAGTGGGGTGAAAGAGCATCTCCTTTAGCAGCCTGATCTGCGTGGGGATTCCCTCAGGGCACTTCATCTGGAACTAGTTGAGGGACAGTATATTTTACAGTGGCTATCATGGTGTGTAATAGAAGGACAATCAGTATACATCCCATTTTTAAAAGGCGTTTCTCCTGAGGTCATAAATCCCCACTGCATCCACAGCACTAACAAATCATGGGCTACCCCAAGAGCGTACTTGGAGTCTTAGAATAGAGTGACAATCTTTTTCTCAGTGAGGATGCGTGCACTGGTCAGAGTCACAAGTACGGCTACTTGTGTGAAATAAACATGAGGTAGCCGTCTATGTACAATAACTTTGTGCAAGGTACACACAGCATAACCCACAGTTAAGTTTCATATCTAAAACATGAACCATCAGCAAAATACGTTGTATCTCTACACATGAACCATCAACATAATAAACAATGTCACTGTTGGGTATTGCAGTTGTAACACTCTCAGTGACCATGAGACAATCATGGCGTTCTCCCTCTTGAGAGGTTAGCATCAAAGAGAGCGGGCTCACAGTGGCACAAAGGACTCCGGTTACGTGAGAGGCAGACAATAACAGAATTTTGTATCGGGATAAACTTGGCAGTAGACGCGTTGTGTTTTGGTGTTCAGGAGTAAGGCAGCAGCAGAGGGAGTGATGGCATATATCATATATGGCTATCTCACTTTAATTTCCTGAAAAAGGGCCCCTTGGGATTTGGGAAGACTGGACTATTCCCAGGTAATCAAGATCATGGGGAGCAAAAGAATAATCAGTCAGGATATCATCATCCTACCTCGACAAACGTCGACCCTCCTATTGTTGTCTCACTTTGGGGCCGATTACAATGTCAGGTGGACCGCCACCGAGAGGCCGGCGATCCGCCCTACAGACAGCCCTTCAGTCTGACTGCCACATTTGGATGCATGCAGTCAGACCGCAGAGGTTGGGGGGAAAGACTGCCGCCTCCGAAAGGATCTACTGATCCTGTTGTGGCAGAGGTCAGAATTGTGATCCTGATTGGAGGCAGTGCCGAGGCAGGCACCGCCGTCAGGAACCCAATATCCCTTTCTGACTGCCTTTTCATGGTGGTCCAACTGCCATGGAGAGGCAGATGAAAACAGACTTTGGGGGCCCCAAGCAGGGCCCCCGTGCCATGTGGGCCACTGTAAAGTGGCCCTGGGGGCACATGTAGTGCCCCCATGCACAGCAATGCACCATGTGCCAGGCACCACATGGTGCCTGGCACACAGTGCATGGATGTGCACAAAGTGCTCTTTTCCACTCAGCTTGTGCTGCGGCCCTTTTCCTGGGCTGCAGCACGTGGCAGTGGAAAAAAGCACTTTCTGACCGCTACCACGGCGGTCATATCTTAACTGGATGGTCGGACTGCCGACAGCTTGTCACGCAGTCTCCTGAAAGCCGCAACAGCAGTCAGCAGTCTGACTGCCCGACATTCTAATCGGCCCCTTTGTCTTTCACAAGGGTGAGGGTTCACTTATTTCTAGAACAGTGTAGGAATACCTGCACCAGAGAAGATTAGGTAGCTTTTATAAGGTCCTGACAAATTGCCATTGATCCTTAGGGACTGGGAAGGAATGAAACATGTTGACCAACCACCGACCAATAACCACCAAGTGAGAATACAAAAAACATTATCATCCTCCATATTCTCTGCTTTGTTTTTAATCTTTAACATAGACCCCAAGAACAAATAAACTATAACTAGGGGTTGTATAGTTAATTTTCATCTGTACAACTCCTCACCAATCTTCCTAGACAGACTTTGGTGTCCACCACACATTGGAGACACTTGAATTGCAAATCTGCAACCCTAAAGGTTAAACAAATGATCTCCAGCAAAGAGCCCCCTAAAGGGGCCCGTTGGGCATTGCAGTGCCGGCCCAATGAGGAGCACAGCCTGATGATGAAGCATGCCACCTTTGGGTGGGTGAGGGCTTGTGCTCCATATAGCTAATGCTAACAGTGACCCCCGTGGTCTAGCTACCTAATATAGTATCAAGGACCTTTAGCTGAACTTTATTAATATTGATATTACTTGGGAGAGTGTATTCTGGACCGGAATTTCTTTCAGTCCTCTTTGTTTAAAGGGAAAGTGTTTGAAAGATACTCTGGCATTGCCTGTCTGATGGAGATGACTCTGGAGGCTTTAGGTGCTGCCTTTGAACAGGGATTAATACCAAATGTACAAAATCAGTGAATGACCATCTGTATTGGATGGCAAACGAAGAAACTGGCTGAGTTAGTGACTGTTGCAAACTATAGCATCGCCTCACAAGAATGAAAGAGAATGTTCTGTGTCTGTGGGAAGTTGGGGCATTGGAAGAGGTATTTTTCTAATGCTGCTGCAAATGTGCCTGTTCTCAGTGAACTGCCCAAATTTAACTAGATAACACCGAATCCTTATCCTGAATAGCAGGCTAGCCCAACAGGTGCTGACTGTGCAGTGCTTAATTTGAGCTGGTGGTTTCCTGTGCTCAGCACCGGCACTTAATCACCAACACCGGCACTTTTCATGAGCATCAGTTCAGGACACATTCATTTACGGGGTGATTAAGTGATTTGCCCAGAATTTCTGAATGTTGAGCCAATGCCGAGACTCAAACCTGGTTTCCCAGCTCCGAAGTCTGTAATTCTTCTAGCCATTACGCCACATCCTCTCTGGTTAGTAGTTGGTTCTGTTTTAGGCGGCGCTAACAGGAGAAATGGGCTGGTGCAAGTTGCCTCCTGATGACAGCCCCGGGACTTATGTTTTTTACATATTAACCACTGCAACTGTGCCTTAAATACTCTGTTTCCCAAAGATCAGAGAGGTCCTTATGTTGATCGTAAGATAAATGGAAAACCCACAACTTGCCTTATTGATACCTGTATGAGCTGTTGTTCCATGAAAAACTCTGAATTCCCTTTATTGTCTGTCTCTGGCTTGTCCATAGACGCATTCAGTACTTCAAACCAAAATGTTCCACACCACATTTCTGACCCCATCTCCACTATACTTGTTGTCATTACAGATAGGCACACCTTCCCACTGAGTCCAACCTGACCTGCAAATCTATTGGGTTGGGACATTTTCTGCAAGCTCAATTGCACTGTGTTCTGCACATTTGATCTAGTCTACCTCAGTAGACATTAAAAAAGAGAGAACCTTGGTTTAATCTGTGAAACAAATTATCAGCCTGCCACAGATTCCAAAGAGATGGCCAAAGACCTAACTGATTTGCTTTTTCAGGTGTTTTCCATGTTATGGTCCACAGGGGCCAATGATGTTGGGTATATTTCTTCTACGGACCCAGTGAAAATAAAGCTGAACCCAATGAGCGTCTATCGCAAACTCCACAGTACCCCCTAAAACTTGAAACTGAGGCAGGGATTCAACCTGTCATCACTGGCTTGATTAAACAGGGGCCGTTAGTGCTGATTGTTTGCATGTGTAACATGGTCTTCCCATAAAGAAGATGGGGAAAAACAATGTGTACAGCTTTGTACAGGATGTGCTTGCAATTAATAATGTGGTTATCCGTAGTTTACCTGTAGTTTCCATGTGGGCCCCAAGCTCGCCACCATTTTCCCATGCAATGCTTTACGTTGATTGACCTATGTTACGCCTTCTTTTCCATATCCATTCAAGAAGAGAGTCATCTTCACATTCTCATTCGTCATTCCTCAATTTTCATGGCAGAAACTCCCCTCAATTTTTCCCCAAGCCTTAAAGAAAGATTAGGACACTTTGGTCTTTCCAGGGGGCTCTAATCTAGAGCTTTACATTGACTATATTCCCTTAGTGCAGTTTCTTTAAAATAAACAAATCTTGGACCTTTTATATGTTAGATCATGGCAAGCTGCCAGGTGTCTGGAATCCCAGCTGGGATCTCAATTACCATTGCTTACTTCAGTGTCTGAGCTGTGAGGGGAAACTGGTTTATTACGGGATAGACAATGCACCAGAAGGATACTTAAGTGGCACTAAGGAAAGGAACAATCATTTGCCTAAATAAACTAACTGAGAATGATGTGAAGACTATAGGATGAGGACAACTGACTGATAACATCTAAACCCTTTGAGGCAGATTTACAAGAAACTGACGTATCTCTGCGTTATAGCAGAGATGCGTCAGTTTCCTTGCGCCGTGCCAAAAAACCCTTGCGCCACCATGGATGCATCGCATTTACAATGCGGCGCACCATGGCGCAAGGATAGACAGATGCGTCACGCATCTGTTGGCGCAAGGGTCAAGCATTGCTGGAGTCGTGTCGCAAGCACAACGCAACTCCAGCAATGCTCTGGGACGCCGATACTTATTGTGCTTATTAAGGTTTTGACTCAGTGGCGTCCAAGAAGTGGCGCAGTGAAATCTTGTAGATTTCACTACGTCACTTCTACGAGGCTTTCCAGCGTGGGAACGCCCACCCTGCATACATTATACCTGACGCAGGTATAATGTGGCGCAGGGCTTTACAACGTGACGCATCTCCCTAGATGCGTCACGTTGTAAATAGGCTGCAAGGTGGCGCATTGTTTACGCCACCGCTGCGTCACAAAAGCGACGCAACGGCGGCACAAAAGTGTTGCAAGGGGCTTGTAAATCTGCTCCTTTGTATTTGGTTAGGAAATGTATTGTGCTCCAAAAAGGGAGAATTAGTTGTTCAGATCTTCTCCCCATAGAATACACTTGTCCCTGGTTAATCACATTCGAGTTTCAGGGACTCAAAAGATGATTCAGTGCTCACTAAATAAAGCTAAGACATAACTTATTATTCTGTAGGGGAGTAAGCCCACAAATGTTGCATATGCAGGTGAAGACACTCAAACCGAGCGATAGTACCAACATATTTCATAATGTAATTAGATGTCTGACCAAGATTTTTTTTTACCTGTAATTAAGGGCCTGATTTTAATGTTGGTCAGTCGGGTTACCGGTGGCGGTCCGACTGCCGACATCCCTTTGGCCCTTTGGCCCGACTGCTGCATTACCATGCTGGCGGTCGGACCCACAGCTGTCCAGCGAAAGATTGCCGCCTCCGCCAGGATCAGAAATTCCGACAGGGTGGTGGTCGGAGCATCGTCTCAGCATGGTGGCGGTGTTGAGGCAGGCACTGCCGTCAGGATTACAATATCCCTTATCTATTGATCTTGACTAGTCCAATTTATTTCTATATGACAAAACACTGAAAACAAAAACTTATAGGTTTAAGACTTCTCTGTCTGCCATTATGGTAGAACCAAAGGGGTTCTACATGCTAAATTGAAATTGCCATGTAGCAGGTTCTAAATCGAGACACAGGTCTCACTGGGAGTAGCAAGATCCGTAAAGGGATTACCACCGCTCCCAGTCCATCAGTGGCACAAAGGATAAGAGCTATAGCGCGACGCCATGTGCTGGAACTAAAAACTGCTCTCCCTTCTGCTAAGAGGATGTTTCCTGCTGTATATTGTATAAGAAACTACATATATTGGACATCATTTAAGGGTTGCCAGGGGTCGCAACTGCGACCCCTAGCTTGCCCCTTACCACCCCTGGCACTGCCCTGGCGACCTCTGGCCACAGAGGAAGCAGGGGCAGCACATCAGATATGGAACTATAACTGGGCTTGCAGCCCTGTTTACATTTAGCACTCGGGAAATGAAAGGACTGCTGTTAACACATCGTTGCTGTTCAAGCCACATGGCAGTGTACACATTGTTTCTTTCTCCACAGAAGGGGCGGAGAACCCGATGGGTACATAGGGTGAGGAAGCCTGCTCTGGAATGCATTTTATATAAACAGGTTGTCTTGTGCTTATTAGAAGATTTCTTTCGGAACTGTTCTGAGACAAGAAAAAGGAACAGAAGCTCTAGCAGGAAAAACACTTGTTAGGGAAACACAATAAAAAAACGTTTACATTTGACCAGTTTTTAAGATTGGAGCTGAAATCAAAATCAGAAAGAAACAATTTTTGGCCCACTAAACTTGCAAAGCCATACCCACAGGAAGCATGAAGACCTTGTTGCCAGGTCCGTTTCTAAATCTACTGCAGTCCTGCCAAGTATCACGCATCAGGCGTGACTCTAACGCATTTCAGTGTGGTGTTCCGCATCACCGCACTGAAATGCATTGTCACGCATTTTGCCCACTGAGACTGCACTCTGCTGACAGCGCTGAAACTGGCTACCGTAACGCCAGGGTGCTAGCGCGCGTGCCGGCGCCTCTGATACCAGACTGTGTGCGCCGGCTGCTGCTCGCTCCCCGCAGACTTGCCAGCAGGACTCTCAGGAGACAGTTACTGTAATTGACATGATCGTGCTCTGGGTGAGACTGAGAGTGCTTGCTTGCTACAATGTTACAATCTGCCGGGCAGGCTGCTGCAGTGCTGGCTCTGCCTGCATTGAAAATTCCCGCCCGTGGCGCTGCGGCGCTGACCACACTAGTGACTGACTCACCTGCCCAATTACCGAGACCCGGGCGGGGCCATGCAGCCCTCAAAGTCGTGCGTTACTGGCTGTGGCGCCAGCGCCCGTTATCATGACCTCACGTCCTGTAAGTTAGTGAGGTCGCAGGTCTCTGACTGAGAAGCGGCGGGGAGTCGTCTCGAGACCGACTCTGGAGTTGTGCTGCTTGCTGCAGTGGTGGTGTCGACGTCCCGTCGCTGACGCCGGCCGTCCCAGACAGTGTGACATTCTGAGAGCTAAGTCAGGCGCTGCCTGCTGACTCGTGCGCGGCGCGGTATAATTACCTGGCCGGCGTTGCACCACCGGCGGCCGGGACGGCACTGTGCATGGACGTGAGACTCAGTCTCACATTCACATGGCAGCGCGGCATGAGAGGGCTGGCTGCATTGGGCGCTGCGTGCGGGGAGACTCACACTGCTGCAGTGCTGTGCCAGTGCGGCCGCCGACCCCCATGCGGCTAATTATGAAGCATGATGAGGCAGCTGGAATCTGTGTCGGTGCCTCTCACATCGTACAAGAGTGGACCCCGGTCCCACGTGGGACAGAGAGAGCGGCCTGGCCACTGATGCTACTTTGCATCGATTGATTGCCAGCAAAAAGCCTGGGGCCCAGTGGGCGTACTAAGGCTGGTGAAAGCTGGCATGACAAATTGTTTTTCTGCCAGTGTTCCGTTGTTTTGAGCTTCCCGTCTTTTTGTGCTCTTAGAACACCGGCCTGTCCACTAACCGGTGTCCGAGGCCGTAGCAGCATGTCCCCCTGTTCAATTTCCTACCTGCCCGGGCCCCCTGGAATTCCTGTCGCCTGGTGCTTATTTTCAAATGCCTGGGCAAGCAGGCCTCTCTCCAAACTGCCACACAGTGCAGCCAGTAGCCACCAGTTCTGAGAGCTCCTCTCACGGTCCAGCATGCCTCCTGATTCGAGACAGCCCGTCAACAGCAGCTGAGTGAATGCATGCAGCCAGCTGAGCCAGTAAGTGTGTGACACAATCACTTTTTCACCAACGACATCGGCACCTGCCTTATTTTTTATTTTTCCCCGACCCTGCTACGTACCTAATAAATCAAGAATTAAAAATATTGTATGTTAAAATAGGTACGGCGTCACTTAGAACAAGGATGTAAAATCACCTTGGCACCAAAATATTTTTCACTGGCACACAATTATTTTGGCACTCGATTAATAACTGCACATAAACAGATGAAGAATCACCTGGGCAAATGGCAATTGTGCCTCCCCATTTTTATATGGTATTACACTGTGCACACAAATCCGCACGTTCCATTAAGAAAATGTACATGTGGTAGTAAGTGGCTGAAAACCAGGTGCTTTTTACATCTAATGAACCACTTACTCAAGGGTTTCAGTAACCCAGTTAATGCAATAATTGACAAGCCATTGGTGTCAAGAGGCTAAACATAGGATGCTCTGATGGCTTAAAACATGCACACATAACTAGGCATATCATTTATTGCTTGTATAACAATATGACATTCTCTCTGGCGATGTCGGACTGCGCTTTACATTGTTAACATATACAAAATGGTTTTCAACTTGCCCCTATGTCATGAGGATTACTTTTAGTAACTCCTCGGGTCGACCAAGGAAACTTTACATTGGTGCAAAAATACACAGCACAAATGCTTATGAATTGCACCATTTGTGCTGCATGTGTAATACCGAAATAGGCAAACAGATTTAGCTCAATCAGTCGATATCACAGAAACAGCTTTGCACCACGGTATGCATGGTGAAAATTAATGGTGAAACCAGAGATGACACAGCTGTTGCTTATAAATCGTTTTAGGAGTGTTTTAGGTATTTTAACTAGTTGCAGCAGTTAACAGTAGTATTGTGCCTCTGACTTTACAAGGGCATTAGGTTAGTGCCCTTCCATTTGTGGTGCTTTGCAGTAGTTAACTTTGTTTCTTGTTGCTCAAATAGGTGTAATTTCTGATATTTATATGTTTTCCTCATCTTCATTGCTTAATTTTGTTCGCGAGAAAGTGTCACTCATAGTAATCGAAATGTCACTCATAATTACACTAAAATTATGGAAATGTCACTCATAGCAATCTGAAACCTTGGCAGCTATGCTACTGCTGCTGGTTCTTCACGTGGTGCAGGTGCATTTGTTACAAAATTGTAACATCCGAGGCAGACTGTGCCAGTGGACGTGCGCTGCTCTCTTCCAAGGGTCATGTAGCCCAACTTAATGATGGAACATTCATCCTGAACAATGTTTCTACACTGCCTCTGTGCAGCCCAGTCTGAGACAGGTACACAAGTGACTTACTGATAGCATAGAAGAATCTGTCCTCCAGCCTGCCAAGTGCCTTCCAAGTGTGGTCACGGATACTGCTCAGTGAGAGAAAGACCACTGCCTCGGTCTGGTACCCAGGTAAATAAAGGGGCATGTCAGGAAGGGACAAACCCAGGTGTACAAAACACTGGTACCTGTTAAGCATGTGTAGCTTGGAACCTCTATGGTTTTATCCTTTATGCCCTCATTACAGGAGACGAGTGCTTCGTAGGTGACGATTTCTTTTTAAAACAGAGGTACTTTACCAACCAGAGGTGTTATATCGGAGAGGGATGCTTTAATCAAGAGATTATTTACAGAAAAGGTGCTTCACATTGCGTGTGCTTTACAGTAGGTGTAATTTACATTAAGTGAACTTTACAGGAGTGGAATGCATTATAAGAGACTGCTGCACTAGAGACGAAGAAAGCTATACTAGAGAAGATACTTTAGAGGGGGGTGCTTTCCAACAGTGCATGAAGGGCTGGTTGTGACAGGTCACTGTGTGGTCTGTGTTTTTTTTTTGGGCTCTTTGTGGCCCTTTTTTATGGTGTGCTGGGCCAGTTTCTACTGTTGATTTCCCTGAAATAACCACTAACATTATGTGCAGCAAGCTTCAATGCATGCAGTCTTTCACACCGTACAAAATATCTATTTGGCGTGTCTTTACAAGGTCAAAATTGCCCCAATTTTCAAACATGGGCCAATTGTTCAGTAATCTTGTTCGCTAGTAGGGGTCCCTTTTATTTTGGGGCACAAGCCTATTGTCCCAGTCTGACCCTGAAGAGGGGTGCTTCAGGGGAAGTGAGGTACTCTAGACAAGAGGGGTACTTTAGAGAAAATGTGTGCTTTACAGGAAAGAGGTGGTTTACGTGACGGGTGCTTTACAAAAGTGAGGTGCTTTACAGCAGAAAGGTACTTTAGATGACAGAGGTGCTTTGCCACAGAGAGAGAGAGAGATGGTTCACCAGAAAGGGGTGCTTTACAGATGAGATGTGCTGTAAAGAGGTGATGTACAGTGAAGTAGGCAATGCTAGAAAGGAAAAGGTGTTTAAAAAGGTGTATTCTTTAAGCAAAAGGCTTGTTTTAAAGGGGGCTGATGCTTTAAATGGGAGAGTTGCACTGAAAGGGTGGATAGTGTTTTGAAGATGTGCTTTAAAGAGAACTTACAGCTGCTTAAATGACTGAGAGCTGCTCTAAAAGGACTCGGTGATGTAAAACATAAGTGTTAATATTTCATAGCACTGCGAATTAACATTTAACCCCAAGATCCAAAATCATACAGTCAGTGTGCCCTAATCCCCTTGTTAAATTTTGGTAGGAACGCTATTATATAGCATATAGGCTATATACTTACATGTTCCTTTTTCTTCTCCAGCTTTTGGAGTGATCCCATACATCCCTCATTCACCCCCTCACATTTTAGTGTTGGTTCTTTCAGCATGATTCTCTATACAATAGTGTATTCTTGACTCCTCTATCCTTAAAATGTTCATAAAATAATGTTCTCATTCGGAATCTGAGGACAGTGTGTAGAAAGAATGTCAATGATTAAGGTCCTTATAATACCTGCTGTCTTAATAACCAATTTTTACTTTTCATTCGCAAGTTTGACTTTATAATAAGGTAGCATAAAGGAACACACTTTCTTACACACTTTGCAGAGCCTGTTGGAAAACAGAAAGCCAGCCTGCTTGTGGAGGCTGCATAGGAGAAATATCCCGGCTGCAGCCTATGTGGAGGGTTGAGCTAGCCAGGTATCTGGGCTAATAAAACGAATGTCTGTGGGATACTGAGTAGTTTATGCGTGACACTTACAGACACCTTGCTGCTCATTTGTAGGCTCCTGGCATATTGCAACCAAGACTGAACGCTTCGCAATCCACCGTTACTCTCTTGGATTCATAGTTCCTCATCTATCCTAAGCGTTATGCAGAAACCATTGCTATGTGGAGGGGACTAAAATGCTGTGCAAATGACTGTCTCAGTAAACTGAGCAAACTATTCCCCCTCCTCTTTCCCCACCAGTTACCACTGCATCTTTCTGTGTTGTCACTGCTGTTCTTTCTGCCACCAAAAATGTTTCTCTCTGTGTTTAGGGTAAAACGTGATACTCTTCATAGAAGCTGGATTCAGACCACAGACCATGGCAGTGTGCTCCTCCCCTCTCTGAACAGGCGTTGAGACACTTCTAGCTCTCCTCTCCCACCCTGCTCTCCAGTGAAATGAATGAATGAATAAATTCTTTATTGTATCAATTAACAAAAATTGTTACAAAAAGGTCAAGCAAAGTGTCTCCAGCACTAACTACTTCAATTATTGTGATACATATTTAACAGATCTAATATACATAGCTAAAAAATAGATCTTAAAACACAGCATTTAAAAAGTACAAAACGAATAAAATCGGTGAGAAGACAAATGTTAAACCTGTGAAATAGTTCTAGTCCATGACTAAGGCTTTGACTGAAAGTTCTTTCACCTTGTATGCAGATTTTCACTGATCAATCCAATTCCAAAAAGAATTTCATGGCATCTGTGCGGGTACCTGTTCGATGTTTTTGAACACAGAGGTTTGATTAAATGCAGCATGCTTAGGACTGCCTAGAAGTTCTTTCACCTTTTGTGCAAATTTCGCAAATCTGGCCAGTTCCATCGGGGTCTCCAAGTTAAAAAGAAGTTTCATGGCATCTGTGCGAGTACGCGTTCCATATTTTAAAAACAAAGGTTTCAATAAAGTGCAACGTGCATGGGTCAAGTAATGGCATGTGCAAACTAGATGAATCATGGTTCCCTCGTACTGGTGACAGAGTCTACAAGTAGTGACCGCCTCTAAAGCCTTCCAGCGTGTGTTGATATCTTTTATCGGTAACACCATAAGTCTCACTGTCAGGATTTGCTTTAAAATTGACTTATTTAGGGCGGCGTCAAGATATGGCTGCCTTAATCGATCTTCGTAGGAGCTAACCAGTATCCTGATGTTGCTCCTGGAGAGCTTCAGTTCCTTCATGTCTTCCTCCTTGGATAGTAATCTAACTTGTTTTTTTAATATAGATTTTAAAGTGCCCGGCTGATATATAAAGTCTTGCCATTTAGTCATATCAAGATGCAATTCGGTACAGGCAGTGTGCAGGCCTTTGGTCCACGAGTTGTTTTCTTTCGTAAAAATTGTTTTTAGAATTGCTTTCATTGTGTGCGGAGGGGCCGCACAGACTCCTCGATAAAACCGCACAATAGAGGCCCAATGCTCATGATTTTGTTTATTTAGCATGAATTCCAATCGTACCAGGGCATTCCGAGCGTAGGATGGAATCTGAAAAATCTGCTTAAATGCTCGGCAGTTGACGTGTTCCATGGTATTAATAAAAGCTACGGGGAATGCTAATTGGCCGTATGTTATTGAAGGGAGAAGCTTGGCACTTATGACCTTTCTAATGGATACGGTCGACGGGCTACTTAATTTGGAATTCAATTTACATAGGGCATATGTCACTGCCTTGGCTTTTGTTTCGACGGAAGCGAGTGAAATATTAGTATTTGGCCGCTATAACATAAACATGCTATCATGTACCATGGGACCGAAGACCATCACTTCAGCTTTCAAATACAACAGTGCCGCGTTTGACACGATCTCTCACGCGATTCTGCTACAACGTCTGGAGGCTGCCGGGGTAGTGGGCCTCGCACTCGAATGGCTTAAGTCATTCCTGAGCGATAGATCCTTCCGCGTGTCAGCCCCCCCATTCCTCTCCCAGCCCCATTCCATTGGGCAAGGGGTACCCCAGGGCTCTGCTCTGAGCCCCGTATTGTTCAATTTATATGTCCAGCCTCTTGCTACGGTGGCCAAGAAGATGGGCCTCACTATGGTCTCATATGCTGACGATACGCAGCTAGTGGTGGCCCTATCTGATGGTCCCCCTCTGGACGCCCTCAGGTTTAGGAGCGGCCTGGCCGCCGTGGCAGAGTGGATGAACTCTAATTGCCTTCAGTTGAACGCCACTAAAACGGAGGTATTGTTGGTAGGGAAGGACAGGAACCTCTGGAATGAGCAGTGGTGGCCAAGTGTGCAGCGCCTTAAGACCCCCACCACAGTTTTTCTAGTGTTTGCGGGGATATAGGGAAAGATCTTCCTTATTTTCTTGATAAGAAAGTGGGAAGCGGAGACAGTTGCATTTGTCTGCTGAGAAAGCGATAGTTTGTTGTCAAACCATACTCCAAGGTTCTTAGCCTTGACCGCTGGTTTTGGTGATTCTCCCATCTTTGCACATTAAAAGCACCAGAGAACTCTCTTAAGGCCTGTCTCAGAGTCATTTTCGAAAAATCAGGATCCCCATGGAACAAACAACTAAAGAGAGCGGTAGCAACCACTGCAATAAACCGTGCAGCATTCACATTGGAGTCTATCTCCTACACAATATGGAAAAAGACCATTAATAGACAAGTATGTCTGGCCTCATTTCAGCAAGACCAAGCCTCTTTAAAATATACAGAGACCTTGCGCCTTCTAAACTCTTCGTA
The DNA here is from genome assembly GCA_963921515.1 of Calotriton arnoldi. NCBI lineage: Eukaryota > Metazoa > Chordata > Amphibia > Caudata > Salamandridae > Calotriton > Calotriton arnoldi. The sequence continues at coordinate 349,006 of CAWUFW010006066.1, forward strand.
TTTGGTTGCTAAAGCCCAGCCTTACCTATCAGTTGCCATCAATCGCAGAACGCGGAGAGAGATCATGTATATGCGTTTGCTTGGCCTACCAATACTTGACTTCAAACCGGCATCGGCCAACCAGGACAATGGAGGTGCCTGTAGATTATGTAACTATAAACATGAATCATGGCTGCACCTTCTGTGCTGCTGTCCTGCCATGATCAAAGAAAGGAGAGTTCTATTCAAGCAAATATTTCTGAGATAGTGGGTCCGTACCTGCACAGAGGCATCAGCAGTATGTTTCTCACAATCCGATGTTTCCACCCTCGCTCGTTGCGGGAGATTTGTAAAAAGGCTTAGTGACAGCATACACGCTCGTCCTGGACCCCCGAAACACCCGCCCAAAGTCCAGAAACTTAGAACGGACTACTATACAAAGAAAACATGAGTTAAATAATCTCGCTTATTGTGTCCGCTACTTTAGGAAAAGACTCAAGAGCTTGAGAAATGCCCATGTGTAAATTTGCTGTCTATACCCTCCGTTAACCCAATGGCAGGTCCTCCCTGGGCAACCAGAGCCACTTTTTAAGGACTGTAATTAACAACAATTTTAAGAACTCATAAATTTAGCAAGCCCTAACGCACTTTAATCCTTCTCCTGAAATCAGCGAATATAACATGCACTAGTACTTTATATTGCTAGCCTAAAATTATTATTGTGTTTTAAGAGGTACTCACAATCACATAATCCATTACCCTCAAATAAAATAGAGCACACAATTGTTAAAGTGGTTGATGTGGAAATCACATGTTGGGATAAATTGTACTCATACACTCGTATGAATTAATTTGCTGCTTTACATTTTTTTATCTCTTTGTAATGGTTTTAATTAACTGATACAAATAAAGAATACTTACTACTTCAGTGAGCAGTCCTATTCCCTCTCTGGAGGTCATCTTCAGTTTGCAATGTTTTAACTATTTGCCTTTGTTACTAAAATATTTCTGATTATCATTCATCGCATTGTCAAGGCACTCCTTGTTGGTATCACCATCACTGGAGTTCATGGTGCACTGTGACACCATGTCCTTTGTTATAAATGTCCGTGTCTTTACCAAAATGTGTTGTAAAATGCAGTATGTTGCCACATTTTTTCAAAAATGTCTTTGGCTGGTGAACCCCTCTAAACCTCCCTGGCTCAGTCCTCCCACGCAACATGATGGCTTGATGTTACCTTGTTTCCCAGACCAGATACCCTGGCTAATTAAATTGTTCATTTCATTTGATTAAATAACCATGCATTTTAAAGTTCATACTTAAATTGCACTTGATGCCAGTTTCAGAGTAATGGTGTCCTGTGGTTCAGATTATTTATCACATTTAAGCCAAGAGAAGGAGAAACAAGCATTGGCATAGCCAATAGGTCTCGCCTTTGGGACCTTTTAAGTTTTAGCCATGCAGTACATTAACCTGGGTGCTACAACATCTACTGTTCTTTAATATGGAAGCTTTGACACTAATAGGCATATTATTGAACTGCACTGTGAAGTGCGTATTTAAAGTGTTATTTTTGTATAGCTGGTAGTCTGAACTCGTATATTTTGAAGTGCTTTTCATATGCTATGTGAAATTGCAGCAAGACCTGGTCTAGAAATAGCAAAGACAAATGCAATGCTGTCTATCGAGTTACATATGCAGGGGAGAACTAACATAACGGATGCAATTTAAAGACTTAACTGGAGCCTTTTGTGCCTCCTGCTCCAAGCGTAACACTGTACCCTTGTAATATCAGCGTGGTGATAATATTGAGATTCCGAAGGGATGAAATGCTGAAATACCATACCAGTGGACAGCATGTGAAACATAGGGTGTGGTTTATTTTAGCACCAAATACCAGTAACATGCTGGTTTCATACAAATAACTTCTGAGCAACTCCAATCACATAGAGATAAAAAATATCACTGTACAACACCTGGGGGCAGATTTACAAGCCCCTTGCGCCACTTTTCCCTTGTTAAAAATGACGCAAAAGTGGCGCAAGGAGCTTGTAAATATGCCCCCTAGAGTCTTTAAGGTTGTAAGAATGCACCGGTGATCGTCCCTGACAAAAGAACCCGAGGTTGCAAATGTTTTTTGGTCTGCCGGCCTAGTGTGTTTAAAATGAAGCGTTTTTCATCCATTTTGTTACAACTCCTTCAGGAAAACCTTAACCCCCTGTAAAGAATGTGTAGCTGACACTAATGTTAGTGGATTGTGGTGCATCATTGACTAAATACAGGCACAGAAAAGAGCGCAGTGTGCCACAAGAGTGGAAGGAACCCCGCAAATAATTTTCCCTCAGGTACTGAAGATAGCCCCACCACCACCTCCCCCCCAGTTTAAAATTGCCCCCCCTTATAAGCGGGGCTTATTTACAAGCCCCTTGCGCCACCCTTACGTCACTTTTCCCATGTAAAAATGACGCAAAAGTGGCGCAAGGGGCTTGTAAATAAGCCCCGAAGTGTTTTAAACTTTTGTTATGCGAGAGTTGTGGCTGGAGGTCCCCGTGCACATTAGTATACACAGAAAAAAAAATGCCAGTAATTGGAGAGCTCTGGGGCCAGCATGCATTGGTACGTTGTGATCCCTGGTCACTAGTAAAGTATAACCCACGCATGCCGGGAGGGACGCCAGTGTAATTAGTGTGGCCAGAGGGTGAACACGTGGAAATTATGCAGTATAGTACAGCTTTGCAATGAGGACAGGGGTAAGTGGAATGGAGCGAGGTGCGGGCAGGGAAGTGTGAGAGTGAGCCGGTTAAAGCAGGGAGAGAGGAAGACAGGAGTAGGTGTTTTTAGAGAGATGGAGAGGGAGGGAAAATGAAGAGCTGTGAATGCAAAGAAAGATTTGGGGGCATATCAGCAACAACCGGCGATAATTATCGCTAAGCGCACTTAGCGCTAGGATAATTATCGCCGGCTATCGCTGGATGTTATCGCTGAGATAGCGCGCTATGAGCGACGCTTATCTCAAAAGCGATAAAAATACCAGCGATAGCTACAAAATGTGCGATTATCGCTGGAAAACCAGCGATAATCGCACAGCGACAGGCGATACCTTTCTGATAGGGCAGGGTGGACTCAGCCATAGTATCCACCTTCCATTGGATACAATGGCTAAGTCAGATTGAGAGCAGGCATAAGAAAAGTAGCGATAAGCGCGGTTAGCGCTACTTTTCTTATCGCCATGCATGTTAGCGGGAAGTTTGTTGATAGGAGAAATGTCACTTAGCGACATTTCTCACGTTATTTTAGTGCGGAACGCCCACTTTGCATATCATTAGAGATGCAAAGCTGGGCGTTGAGAGAAAGGGCGCTAAGGCAAGGATTCAGGCGATAGCGTGACCTTGCTGATAATGCGATAAAATTATCGCCGCTTTTCGCCCGAAAACGGACGCTAAAGCGGCGATAATTTTATCGCGGGCCTTGATGATATGCCCCGTAGTGGTGAGAAAAGGAAGGGTGTAAAAGAGGAAGGTATTTCAACGAGTTGGTGATAGCAGGGAAAAGGCGGGGAGAATGGATAAAGGGAGAGGAGTAAAAGAGGTGAAGCTGGCGAAAGATAAGAGGGAGAGGGGTGTATGCTCAGAGCTTTATCTTAATGTGTGCTATTAAACGCTACAGTGTGGTACGTCTTGATGGGCAGTGCTTACAAGAGCACACTAACACCCAAACACATGGCATGTGACTCGTGTCGATATGTACAGATTTCTATCTAATTTTCGTGGGGGCATATTATCAAGGGCCTTATCTCCGCTTTTTTGGCTTTAAAAGCGGAGATAATGTTTTCGCCCTATTAACAAGGCAGTGCTAACATGCATTAGCGCATGTTAGCAGTCTTGTTACCGACGCCTCGCTTTGTATCTCTAATGAGATGCAAAGTGGGCGTTTTGTGTCAAAATAACACAGAAAATGTTGCTAACTGCACTTCTCCGTATTACCAAGCCGGCCCAGGACACCCATAGCGATAAACAAAGCCACGCTAAGCGCGGTTATCGCCGTAACCTAACGTCTGCAAAATGTCAGACTTAGCTATATTTGTAAAGGGAGGTGGATTCTGAGGCTCAATCCACATCTCCCTATTACCAAGGATTCCCTTATCGCCGCATTTGTATCGCTGGATTTCCAGCGATGTCCCCTTATTTTGCTGCTATCGCTGGATTTGTTATCGCTGTAGAGATAAACGTTGATGATAACGTGTTATCTCAGCGATTTAATCCAGCGATAGCCGGCGATATAAAAAATAGCGCTAATCGCGCTCAGCGATATTTATCGCTGTGTGTTGATAATATGCCCCGTGGTGTTTAGCATTATTGGGGCCCCATAGTTCATTTAAGGTAGACCTGGGTTGTGCTATCAGATTTGAACGCAATGTGCAAATAATGGTTTTAGAGGCAGCTTCCTGCTAGATTGACGCAGTTTCACTGCAGGGTGGCACCCTCTTCACCATTAGCTGCTATACAGATAAAGACTTGTTGGCAAACCTGTAGGACGCCTGCTACTTTGCAGCTTCTCCCAGTTGCCATGGTTTAGGAATCGCAGGCACTTAAAATTGGTTACAAGATGACTCCATGTTACAAAGGAACAGGGGATCGGGTTTTTCTTTTCACATAATAATGCATTCTGGTGTTGTCGTCTTTGTTCACGTCACTTGCTCAGTTGACGGCATCGCCTCCCTGATGACAGACTCACATGGTAACAGTACAAACAAGTCATGCGGGCGCCTGCTGAAATATTAAGCATGGCACCCGTGTTGCTGCTAATGCTGAAAGTTCAGCGCGGGGGGGGGCACATATTGTCAATAGCGCAATCTTTCATTCTCTCCCTCTTGTTCAGAACATTTAAACAATCGCAACAATTATGCCATTTAATCGCAGCAAATCATAAGGTAAGAAATAAAGCGCCAGGATCGGTGAACTTTGCCTAATCAATACTTAAAGATGATACATTTATTAAATAGGGCATTGTAAAATATTGCTATCAGCCAGGCCACAATAAATATGGAATCTAGTAATGCATAAACACGCTGTAGAAGAAAAGCGGGTTGTTTATTACAATTTACACTATTTATCTGGATGAACAAGTATTGTTGTATTGATAAGGACAATATACAGTAATATTATTTACACGTAAGAGTTAATCATTGCATGTACTAGTGTTTGTTATTCATTCGTCTCCAGCCCAGCCGGCAAACAGACGCAAAGAAAAACAAACAAAGTAATTCTTTATTATTCTTATCACGACACATAACTAAGCGCAGGGAAGGACTCTGGTGCCACGTGGCGCTGCGGTTAGTCGTATAAAGTAAACAAACAGTCAATAAACTGCCAGACTGTAAGCGAGGCGTATTTCGCTTTTAATTGCCTTCAGTAGTGGCCGTAGCTCGCTCCCCTCATGTTTTTTCCGTCCCCAGACAATACGAACCAAAACATGGCTGATACTCCCCCCCCCCCCTTTGGCAGCTCTTTTGAGAGCAGCAGCGGAGCCTCTGAACGAAGAAAGCCCCTCTCGGTCCAAAAGCATGGCATGAAGCGGCCCCTCAAGGGGCCCGCAGCCCACCAACACGCGCACAGCCATGCGGTACTCGGACAGCGCAAGAGGGTCGTTTGCATCAAAGATGGCACTTTTTATAAGAATTGCTATGGGCGGGGGCGGTTGGGAGATGCACGGCTCGAAGCACAGCGCCAATTCACATCGGCTCGCCATGCTCCCTAAACCGGCAGCATGTGCTGAGCCAATACTGCCTGGCAGCACCGGCATGAACTCAGAGCCATAACGCATGCTAAAGTATGCATCACACGGGATGCCTAGTTTGATAACTGTAGGGCCATCTGTACCCTAAACTGGGCAAACACGGTGAACAGACCTTGCAATGCGTTAAATGTCAGCCAGTGCAAACCCTTGAAAATTACCACCAGGCTGTTTTACAAGTGAAAGGAACTGTCCTCCACCCAGTAATTTACAAAACAGTTCTTTATGAATAGTGCGAAAGGCGTGGAATGGGGCTGCACTTTAAAGGCCAAGCTATGTTTAATATTTGATCCAACTCTGAACTCAATAGATGTTCCACTTGTCCCAGCGAAGCTTTTAGTCATCGTACGAATACCATGACAGGCCAACTGAAACCCACGATAGCAACGAGACTGGACTGAAGAGTGTCACAAAAAGGAAAGTCAGACGCACTTTCGCCAGAGAAAGTAGGCCCAGCAATCACGTGGGCTGCAGGGCTTTCCAGCCACCAGAGACCTGCTCGACCTGAAGGGTAATGGGAAGTGAGACAGGCCTCTTCATCTGGAAGGAGATTAAAGCTGGGGCAGAGGGAATCCAATGATGGACGCGCAGACGTGACTTGCCTTGCCCCAGCCCTACGAGCTTACTAAAGGAAAATATCTGCAGGAACCTCCAGATGTCTCTGGTGGTGCGCTCGAAACAGCAATGGAGGATATGGATGCAGACATTCTCAGGGGTATACAGTGAGAGGAGAGTGAAGGTTGTGGGGCCTTTCAAAAAGACACTGGTTCGACCATTCACTGCAGCTGCAGCCCTGCAGACCACGCCTGGGGAGTTACCAGGAGCACCAGTGGGAAGCAGTAATCATGCGTCTCCCAAGGGAGAGCCTAGAGCCAGCGGGCCAGGAGACAGAGCCTCGAACACCTGAAGGCCCAAATAATTTCAAGAGTGCCCCACTCTGCAGCCCCACAGAGGCTCTGGGTCAGAGGAGGCCGCGATGAGACACCTAATTAACAAATAGCAATCGGCACGATGAAAGGCGCACAGGCAGGGGAGCGAGAGTAAAGCGCACGCGGCCACGCTAATTGAAAACAGATGGCCCATGCGCGCCGCTGCTCGCTCCCGCAAGGTGGATGCCACCACAAGCACGAGTGCTTGAAAAGAGCAGACCGATTTCTAAAGGTCAACTCCTAGAGCAGCTTGCGCTGCTCTAGGCTTGACCTAAAAAGATAACATGTGGATGTGAAATAAGTTAGAGACAGTGGTATTGCACCTGTGTTTCAGTACTTAAGCACTGGCAAGGCTTGACTTCAACCATGCACTAACATCCCAGTATTGAAAGGTTTAGAAAGCTATTTCAGTCACTGCTTAATTTGTAAAAGAAGAAGTGCCAGGCCCACAGTTTTGCTGAGAGACCTGTGGCCGTCACTGTTGAATGTCAAGGTACCGAATACCAAGGCTGCATAGTTTTGATGAAACCTCATACCTCTTTAATACCACACCAGCCAATCCCCGTCCCCTTACCATAATCTTGCAGGTTCTTTTCATCCCTGCTTTGCCCTTTGTCACAGTTCTTCATACTTCTTTTCCTCCTTCTTTCCCCTTTCTGTGTTTTTATCTCTCTTGCTCTGGATAAAAGTTTGTTGAAAAAGATAAGTGCTGGTCCCCAAAATGAGTGCCGGTGGGCCCACCTGCAACCAGCGGCTCAAATTAAGCACTGCTTATGGTGCAACTATGAGGACCTGCATCAAACACTGAAATTACAGTACTGAGAGCTTAAGATAAATTGGTATTAGCAAAATGACCTGTTCATGTAGTGCAGAGCTATTCTCCTACAGTTTACAAGTTAAATTCCAATTCAGTATTTCAGGGTGTTGAGTATCCAGATACTCCAGCAAAGAGATATATGTGAAACCTTCATTCAAGAGGCTACAGTAAGAGTAGCACAGATTGTGTAGTTAATGTGCCTACTGCTAAAATGTACATGTTCATAGCCTACAAACGCATAAACAAATAATTTTATGTGCAATCACATTAACCTTAGAAGCTGTCTTACTGGTGTAACAACCTCCGGGCTGCAGGCCACACTCCGTAGATATGTGCTGTGGGAGAGCTCTGTGAATATATCAGTACTGGCATATTACATAACCTACAAGTTGAGTTTGGAGTGTGAGAGCTCTTATAATATATCATTACTTTACTAGAATTAGGTACTCTGGGCCACAATACAGATGTTAGAACTCATCAGGTGCAAACCCAGATGGATGCGTTGCAAGAGTTTCGCATATGTCTTGGGACTATTGAACTAGTGTGCTGTACATGTCAGGATTGAGGTGCATTAGAAGAACTCTCTTGATGTCTCAGTGGTAAGAAAGGTTAAAATAGCTGTGTATAATAACAGCTCAAAGCATGTCTCAAGTAATAAGAAAATAATGCATGATGCAAGTCAAATGTGATGGTTGTGCCTGGGCATAGCACATCTCTGCAGCTCTCTTTGTAATGTTCAAGTAGCAACTTAACTACTCCTTTGTCTGTTTTAGTTTCATTCTTTATCAAATATTTAATTGATCTAGCATTTAATGTATTTGGAAAACTGGCATGTAATGTTATCAGGATCAAAGGATGTGTCATGTCATATGCTGTGATGTCATCAGGGTCAAAAGGCATGTGATGTCACATCCGCTACCCCAGGCATTTTGCTGAATTGATGTCAATGCTACATATACTACATTATTTGAACTATTGAACAGTGAGAGGGTAAATTTACCAGGACTGTCACATTTTGTGGATCTTGCTCAGTGCTTTCCCTACTTACAAAACTGTTGTTACTGCATAAGTCACTGAGAGACATTTTTGTTACCTGTTTCGACTGGTGTAATTCCACTGATTCGCTCTAGCACATTTCACTTCTTGTTATCTTCTATGGCAACAAGCAGCAGCCGCGGCCTGTGTAGGCAAGAGTGGTGGGGAGGTGGGGCCGGGTGGGGTGGGGGGGATTTTGACGGACGATGACGAGGGAAAATTAAATAAATAATTAATTTTCCCTTGTTGTCGTCAGTCGAAATCCCCCCCACCCGGCCCCACCGCCTCACCGCTCTTACCTGCATGGGCCTAGGCTGACAAGCAAAACTAAAAAAGTAATCTTATCTTGTTCTCTCAGATCACTGCCATATGGTTGGAAATGTTTGGAAAGGAACTCAAAGTGTCCAGCGTCTCTAGAATTCCCTATGGCTGAAAAAGACCTACATCTCCTGCGGCTCGGTTTATGGGATCACATGCCATTTCCAGCTACAATAATGGGAAGATTATGATCCAGTACATGGACAACAATTTAACTCTCAACACTTCTCCATGCTGGGAAGCTGATGACCTCTCTCCCTGCTGTCTCACTCTCTATGTCCACTGGTTCTATTGTGACCTGTTCAACGTAATCTTCTCTACAAAACAGAACAAAATGCTTGTCTTCTCAGCCTTTTTGTTACTTTGACCACTGACTAACCTCCAATCTCCTCTCCTGCTCCTCTGGTAACACATTCTTCACCTATCGGTCCATTACTCCCACCTACTTTCCTACAGCCTATCACTTTTGCAACAGCTCGCCTTCCCTCCACTTACTCATAAAACAAACGTCCACTACACCAATTCTCAATAACTGGGTAAATCTTAAAGGCCACAGGATTAATGCACTGGATTATCTTGAATGGCCCATAAAAGAGTGGTTTGATCTTATTAACTAAAAGGGTGGAAGGTAAGAATTGAGAGGAAAACCAAACCCTGTCCCCTATAATATAATGTGGAGTGGGCTTCCGACACATATCAGCGTATCTCTTCATCTTGGCCTTAGCATTGTTAAGACTTTCTTGTGTCCTTTTGTCTCAGAGTCCGAAGGTGTTCAACAAAATCCTTTTTAGACCAAAGTAGGATGAGTAGGGAAATCTCTGGGGTGAAAGCCATATAGACAGTAAAATAGTGTGGCCCTATGGACGGGGTTATATGAAAACCCAGAAGTCTAGATAGGTGGATCAGTCACTTTGAGTTAGAATACAACAGCATTTTAGATACTGCACTAGGCTCTGATTAACTTGCTTGGTTTGTCTGTTGGTTAGGGGATGATAACCGAATGACAATGCTGAATCCATATGCAGAATTATGCAAATAGTCTTCTAAAAGTGTGAGGTGATTTGAGGCCCTCGGTCAGAAATTATGATTTGTGGGAGCCTATGTTTTATAAAAACATTTTATCCATAGTTTTGGCTGAAGGCAACGTTTTCAGGATGGTCAAGTAGGTAATCTTAGAGAAGGACTCTATGGTTACAATCATAACACGATTACCTTCCGAGGAAGGTAGGGTAACAATAACATTAGTGGATAAGGTATGCCAAGGCTCAGAAAGTACTGGGAGTGGCTGCAGTAACCCTGAAGGTTTTGAATGATAACAATTCCCTTGAGCACAAACAGGACAAGGTAATCTTCCTCCATCCTGTCGGACAGCAGCTGCCCCTCCAGGAATCGGGACATGGGGGCTTCTCGCTGTGTCCCCCTGCAACGCCAGACTTGCTCTAAGCGTGGTGAGGAGCTTCCCGACTGACCATCCCCGGAATGCGGCCTGTTGAGCGTGGGGCTGTGGGTGGAGTGGCTCGCCGTTGCGGCTGACCCACGTTGACTGGTGCCGCCTGCCCGCTCCTATTGGACTCCAGAACAGAATCCTTCTCCCCTCCACCTTACGGGGGTAGCGACGACTGGGGCAGCAGTCGTAGATCCTGTTCGGCGACGCAGTCATCTCCCCGGACAATGACGCAGCTCTGGATTGGAGGCGGCCTGAGGCTGGCCCACACTGTCTGGGCTGGAGCGGTGGCCCCAGCAGAGAATCTGCCCTGCGGGTGTTGTCTGGTGCCGCGGGTAGCCCCACACCGGCGGGGGGACAGGCATCGCTGGACCGGTGGGGGTCTTCCTTTCTCCTCCCTGCCTTGGGCACTTCCTGCGAGGCCTGCGAGGCCCTTGGTGGCGGACGGGCCGGCGTGGAGGGGTGCGGCCTGCCCAGCCTGCGCTCTCGTGCTCGGAGCGGTGGACTTTCCAGGCTGGCGGTGACGTGTGCGGCCCTCCCTCGCCTGCTGCCCGGGGAAGTGATGATGGGCCTCCGGGGCGGCGAGGTGTGAGAGGCGGCACTCTCTTGGAGTTGGTGCTGGGGAGTGGGTGGCGGCCTGCCTGAGTGGACCAGGTGAATATAGTGCAGACCTGTTGACTGGGTCTAACTGCTGCTCCTGCCCTTAGGATCGCATTGGATGCCGCCGAAGGACATCTGGAGCCCTGTGAGGCGTAGGTGGACCTGCCTACTCTGGGTCTGTGGTGCTGGGTCCCCCGGGGCCCAGCCGCCCCTTGGGCCTTGAGTGCAGTGCTTTAGTGGACCCATCTGTGCATGGGACACGGGGCGGTGTGCTTTGGAACACAGGAGTGACATCCTCGACCCCCATTGCAGGGCGCAGTCTGGAGTGAAGCCCGATTGGGGTGCGTAAATCCCTGTTTTGCTGCACAGGGGGTGGCAAGACAGCCCGGAGAGTGGAGGCCCAGGCAGAGACTGAGGTGAGGACGGTCTGCTAATGCCCCTCCCATTGTCTGAACTGTATGCCCCGCGGTCCTGCTGCCGGCCGTTTTTTTCGCTCAGTTGGACTCTTTCTGGCAAGTGGGGCGCAGTGTGAGTAGTGGTCCTTCTACGTGGTGCCTGGGAGCCCCTCCCGAGTGGGTGGCTGGCCTCCCATTTCTCTGCCGGCCCGCCGGCACGTGGCTTCTCTGGAGGATGGGGAACGGGAAGGTGCCTCCGCTGACCCCAGTCCAAACCAACATGTATCAGTACATAGTCCCGCCGCCCGATCTCAGGGAGGATGCAGATGACATGGTGGCATGAGCGCCTGCTGCGGTAGTGCAGGGATCGGCAAACCTAGGGATGATCCTCAGGGATATTCAAGACTCCAGGGAGGCAGTTGAGACTAAAGTTGATGGCCTTCCTGTAGACTTCTCTTTGTTGCGCCAAGACCTACACAACATGGTGGTTAGAACTACGGAGGTCGAGACGCTGGCCTCCAACGTGAAAGGACGAAATCATTTCTCTCAAAACTCAGATGTCTAAAATGTCCTCCTCCCTGTCAGCACTCACGGACAGAGCAGAGGACGCTGAAAACAGGTCATGGCGTAATAACCCTCGACTCGTTGGCCTACTAGAGTCCCTAGGGCAGCAAGGTCTCACCGGAACACTGGAAGACTGGTTCAAAACATCGGTCCTCTGGAACAAATTGTCTGCCTTCTTTGTCATCGAGAGAGGGCACTGCTCCCTGGCGCCGTGGCCCCCGCCTGGGGCCCCCCTCGGCCTGTGATCCTACGTCTTCTTAACTTGAAGGACCAGAACGCCATCCTGCAGGAGGCTCGCTCTTAGTCAGACTTGCAATTTTCAAACTCTAGAGTACTTATCTTCCCCGACTACACCAAGGCGGTGCAACAGCGCCGAAGATCGTTTGCTGAAGTGAAACAAAAGCTCCGGTCACTCAACCTGCGATAGATGCTCCTCTTACCTGCTCGCCTCAAAGTCATCTTCCAGTTTACTACCCTCTTTTTCAATACTCTAGACTGGGCTTGGAAGTGGGCAAATGAACGGTGGCTGCTACGGCGGCCCTCCCCTGGGCGAGTCCGCTCCAGGGACTTAGTGGGGCATGCTCTGGCACAATCGGCGGCGGAGGGGAAATCGTTCCCACTTCCAGAGGTCCCGGGCCGAACGGGTCGCAGCTGAGGAGGATCCTGGCCTGGCCCCGGGAGCTGTTGCCTTGCCCCCGCCCTCACTGACACAGATCGGTAACCTATCTGGCACCCCCATGGTCTTCCGGTCCACAGAGAATACCCTGGATGCCTCCTCCCAGCTCTCTGTATCACCTTGACTGATTGGTGCTGCCTTCTTCGAGACCACCTTTTCTTCCTGGAACCTGGGTGGGCCAGCCCTTCCTGATGGTCCCAAGCGTTGTCCCCTTTGGGGGTTCCCTCATGAATGTTTCTGTTTTATTTACATTGCTCTATGTTGTCAGGCACTACATCCTTCTCAATGGGCACCTTGTGGCTACAGATGTTCCCTCTGAGTTAACTTGGGCGACAGATGCTTCCTGGGGTGAAGTGTGGGGTGGGGGGCATTGGGGGCTGGGTATTTCAAAAAGTTTCCATTGTGTTTCTCCCTTTTAGGTTTGTTTCTGCAGACACAACTGTCACCACTCTTGAATCGGCACAGTCTCACACAGTGTATCCTCAGGCGACCCGTTTAGATCCTGTTTACTGGCGTAGGCCACCTCTTAATTCCCAGGAGCGCCATGACCCACCCTAAGTTAACGGTTTTCTCTTGGAACGTCAATGGCCTCCTGGACCGAATCAAGCGCTCGGCGGTACTACGGTACATCTGGTGCCATAGGCTGGCGGTCGTTCTCCTGCAGGAGACCCAACTGCTGGGCACGCGCTGTGCCTTCCTGGGTCATTTTGGTTATGACAGGGTATATCACTCGGGTTTTGCGTGCAGCTCCAGGGGGTCGCTATATTGCTGCATAAGTCCCTCCAGTTGGCCGTTACTGGACAGCACACAGACTCACAGGGGTACTATGTGGGTGTAGAGGGCAGCTTGGAGGCTCAGCACTATAACTTTCTATCATGTTATGTCCCCCCTCCCCTACTGTAGCCCACTCTCCAAAAAGTGCAATTGTTCCTCCTAACTCTTCCTCACAGGGTCACTGTGGTCGGAGGTGATTTCAATGCAGACCCAGATCCGGATCTGATTGCATCCATAGCTTCATAACCTGGTAGATGAACTTGATCGGCCTGTCTCTCCTCCTGGGTGGGTTCTGTTGGTCTCTGCGACGCTTGGCGCTCCAGGCACCCTGCTTCACGAGCCTACACCCATCGTTCGGTGGCCCACTTCATGGACTCCCGCATTGACTTACTGTGGTTGCCGGCGGCAGACCTGCTCTCGACCGAGTCAGTGCACATTCTTTCTCAGATCATGCTCCCATTCTATTGTCTTGGGGGCTACAGACTGATGATCTGCGCCCGGCCTGGAGATTTAGTGCTTGGCATTTACAAAGTGCTGAATGCACTGCCTTCATCGCAGAAGAGTTAGAGGCATTCTTTACACTTAATGTAGGGTCGTTCTCGTCAGCGGCGACGCTGTGGGCGTCCAATAAGCCCTCCCTAATAGACCACCACAAGGGTAACGTCCGGCGGACTGAGACACACCGCCTGTCATGCGTGACTGATCTTGAGGGTCAAATTTTGTGCCTGGAGGCTGCCCTGCGACATTGTGACATGGAGTATACTCGCCGACTCCTAGACGTGGCCTGCGCGGAATTGCATTAACCCTCCCTTGAGGAGGCCAAACAATGTTGGATGGCTTTCACCCAGAATATATATGCATCAGGTGACAAGTCGGGGAAGCTCCTGTATTGGCTGGCGACTCGTGGCACTTCGGATAGGGTGGTCCCAGCAATTAAGGACTCCTCGGGCCGCCTCCAGATGGAGCTGCCAGCCATTGCCCAGACCTTTGAGTTATTTTAAGAAGAGCTGTACTCACGGCACCCCCGCCACCTGAGGAGGGCGCAAACCCTCTTCTGAATGGCATACCGCTGCCGACCGTACCATCTGAGGTGTCTCAAGACCCTGATCAAGACTTGCAGCTTGAGGAGGTACACACTGCGGTGACAGCTTTGCAATCCAGGAAGACGGCGGGTCCAGGTGGGTACCCCATTGAATACTACGAGCATTTTAGCGATATCCTCTGTCCTCACCTTTTGAACTTTTACAAAGCTGCCATACAACAGGGAGCTTTTCCACCCGATCTTGATTGCGCTACCATCGTGGTCCTACCCAAGGAGGGCCTCACCAGAGACCAGTGTTCAGCATACCGTCTGATCTCCCTCTTTAACGCAGACATAAAGATTTATGCCAAAATACTGGTGACTTGGCTGGCAGGGGCACTACCGCATCTGATTCACCCAGACCATTGTGGGTTCATGCAGCCCACAGAACACGCCACTGTATCAGGAGGGTCCATTCAGCGCAGTCTCAGGCGCAGACTCTCGATGGCCCATTAGCGCTTCTGCTGGTAGACTTTACCAAGGCCTTCGACACTGTTTCAGGGGATTGTCTAGATAGAGTCCTACAACGGGCCGGGCTGGGGGAAGTGTTTCGCCGCATGGTAATTCTTCTCTACCCTGCCGTGACCGCCCAGGTTAGGGTAAACGGAGTCCTGCCTTCTCCATTCCCCATTGCGAATAGGACGTGTTAGGGCTGCCCACTTTCACCACTGCTATTCGCCCTAGCGATAGAGCCCCTAGCACGACTTATACGATGCGTCACCCAGATTTGGGGCTGGCAGTGGGGAAACGGCTTCAAGGATCGCATTTCGCTTTACGTGGATGACATCTTTTTATTTTTTAAGGAGCCGCTGCGCTCTGGCCCCAGATCTCTGTTCCTCCTTTGGCTCTATGGGGAAGCATCTGGCCTCTGTGTCAACAAGGGTAAGTCTTGCCTGGTGGAGGTGGGGAGAGACGCATATGGGCGGATTTGGTGTCCCAACATCCCCATACGATGCAATTATTTCAAATACCTAGGAATCCATGTGTCCCCTCTCCCAGACCTCGCTTGGGCCCTTCATTTTCAAGGGCTAACCCAAATACTCGAGCGCGACTTGGGTTGCTGTGCGACGATCCCTTTGAATCCTATGGGGCGTATCGCCCTTTTTAAAATGATATGCTTGCCACGCTACTTGTACGCTCTCAGTAATAACCCTTACTCCATATCCCGTGCCTGGTTCCGGTCTTTGACCGCGAAGATTGTCAACTTTATATGGGCGGGTGGTAGACATAGGGTGGCTTTTCAGACGCAGTATAAATCCCCCTTTGAGGGCGACCTGGGCCTACCGAACTTATATCTGTATTATTTCTCGGCTCAAAAGGTGCTGATAAATGAGTGGTTCACAGGAGGGTGGGACGATCCAGCATAATGCCTGGAGATTTACGTACTGGGCCTGGACGGACTGCTGGACCTGCTGAATGTGGCACGTCTGCCTGCTGTACTGCCCTCTTGTACCCAGGTATCTCTGACCTGTTGGAGGAAGGCTCTCCGACTCATCGGATAGGACCGCCGGCTTACGGGAATGACCCCTCTGTGGTGGGGAACATGGCTCTGTCAGCTCTCAACTCTGGAGAGCTTCACATCCAGGAATCGGATTGGGATCTCCTATTTGGGGGATGTTTACAAGGGGGGTAACCTTGCAACATTTCAGGATTAGAAGACTCACTGTCTAATTCTCAGTGTTTTCGCTATCTCCAGCTCCATCACACTTTGCGGACTCACACCCCCTGGAGGACCCACTCCCTGAATATAATCCACTGGAAGCTAAGATTTTCTTCGGGCGCCTGGGCAAGGGGGCCACCTCAAGGCTTTACTGCTTGCTGGTGACTCCAGGTCCAGATGACCTGGAACATGCTAAACGAAGGTGGGAGGCTTGGGTGGGCGAGTTGGATGGTGATGAATGCAGAGAAGCCTACATGGTGCCCCGGGAATTGGCGATCTCAGCGCGACTGCGCATGATCCAATTTACCTACCTCCATGCTGCCTATCTTGCCCCACAGCGCCTGCAGCACCTTCTTACAGACACCCCGGCCACCTCTGTGAGATGCATATCACCAGCTGTGGATTTCTTCCATGTGGCGTGGGACTGCCTAGTGCTGCGACCCTTCTGGGAGGGAGTAGGCCGAGAACTTTCTGCTGTCCTGGGCCGTGCTTTGGCATTAATCCCATGCACTGCTGGGGCTTGTGGAGGAGTTCGGGTGACCAAGGGCGGAATGGACATTTTTGGGCTTGGCTTGTTTGGTCACCAAGCAGGATGTGGCCCATGCCTGGAAACAGCAGGCACCACCGACTGTCGGGTGATGGCGCAGGGGGGTGGAATGGTGCTGTGTCACGGTGTGCCAGGTCTGCTACGTGAGGAGTCTGAAATGGAAACCGAAGCCGATCAATTCCCCCCTCACGTCACACCTCTGTTTTTTTCACAGCCTGACCGACAAGGGCCGTCATGCAGTCACGATGAGGAACGCAATTTTCAAAACGGTCCCTTTAAGAGATCGTACTTCCCGGAATGCTGGACTCCCTCCCAGAGCCACATGATGAAGCGTGCGCAACCAATCGGGCTCCTTTCTTCCCTGCCGGAACTTGCTGCCATCGGAAAACGCCAACCGAACGCCGAGGCAGAGAGAGGAGGAGGAACGAGACTCGCGCACCTCCAGTTACATCGAGGCTACGCCGGCCTGTGAGGTAAAGACTTCATGCACACGCAGGTCACCTCTGCTGAGGACAGAGAACCCGACTCACCTGAGGAAAAGAAGCACGCTGGCGGGATGACGAGTTGTCCAGCCACGTTCCTGGAAGAGCGTGGCTCACCCATGTACGTCTCTGGTTGCAGGGGCTGGTTGGGAGGAAGGCGGAGAAGCCTGAGACCCGATGAACATATAGATTAAAACAGAACGTTACAAAGTCAGTAGTGTTAACACATTGGTGGAGGATTTACTTAAGGTGGTAATTTCCCCCTCACCACCGTACCCCTTAAACATGTGAATACTAGAACGAAGTACTTACCAGCATACATGCCAACATTTTAGGACAGGGACGTGGGAGATTTAAAATAAAAAATCGGGAGAACGAAAATTCCCCACTGACTTCTATTGTAGAAAATGCAATTTCAGGCGGGAGACAGCTAAAATAAAGCCATTTTTGGCTTGAAAAATCGGTAGTCTCCTGCCTGAATCGGGTCTATTGGCATGTATGTCAGGGTTTCCATTCCTTTTGAGGCACTCGTTCCGCCTGGTAGAAGACAAAAGGCGGCACTTCCAGGAAGACCCTAAAGAGAAAACGGAGAGAAGAAAAGACAAGAATATAATTTCAACCCTTCATGTATCGCTTCACTATGAAATAAAAATAGTGACAAGAAAGCTTTTATGTTCCCCTACTGTTCTTTAAACAGCCAATGCCCTACATGCGCACACCAGGAGAAACCGATTTTCATAGCCCGGGCTGCTCTGCGAAGCATAGTCGCATATAGGGGCACTGGTGCGATTACTATGGTTTATCAATTTGATTCTGTGTTGCCTTGCCATGCTGATGTCAGAGACTGCTGTTTTCCAATACATTTGCTATCTTTACTGTGTGATACCATATGTCTTGCCGCAAAACTTCAAAAAAATTGGTTATAAAAAAGAAATAGAAGCCATTCCGTGAGGTTAAAGCTTCTGTCATTTCAACTGGAGATCTTTGAGCATAACTCGTCCGGAGCCTTTCTAGAAAGGTTGGAACTGCATCCAGAATTCTTTGAGGTTGAGTAAAGCTTTGCTCATAGGTGAGTGGAACCTTTGGATAACTGTGCAAGGCATAATTTTGAATGCTTCTGGAACCCAGTCTGTATGTGATGACAAAGCCATAATGAATAAAGAAAAACTCCCAGCGGGCCTGGTAACTGTTCTTACACTGCTGATGAATTGCAAGTTATGATGATCGGTGCAGGTCTCAAAATTTTGCCAAGTTACCATCAAATGCTGTTTCCACTCTGTGAGGCCAACCTCATTGCCAATAGTTTTCTTTCCAGAAATGAATACTTCCTTTTGCACTCAGTATGGATGTGTTACAAACAAAAGATGGGTGCTCTAACTCATCATCTTCTTGGAGTTGAAGAAGGATTGCTCTCCACCGCTCTATAAGAGGCATCAATCTTGACAAAAAACTTCTTTGTAGGATCTACATGCCACAAAACTGGGGTCTAAGTAAAGGCTGATTTTAAATTATTCAAGGCTTATTTGGCTGTCGTGATCCAAGCCTTTGTTGTAACACTTCCTTCTAAATTATGTGGGTAATGTCAATAGTCAAACTGTCAAAATTGGCCACAAAATGCTGACAGAAATTGGCAAGACCCAAAAAGCACTGTGTCTCCTCTACATTGGTTGTAGGTAGACCAATCAATATTTACTGCAAACTTCTGAGGATCCACGGAAATTCCTTGTGCACTCAATCTAAAGCCCAAATACTCCATCTCAGTCTTGTCAAATTCACACTTCTCAGGCTTGCAATATAAACCGTTGTCCCTTAATCTGAACAGGACTTGGGCAACATGTTGATGATGGTTCTTGCAGCCCTTGGAATGGATAAGAATGACCAAATAAATTACCACTGCCTGAACATGTCGGAGAATATATGATCCATGAATCTCTGAAAGATGGCAGGTTCATTGCGCTGGCTGAAGGGCATCCCTCTGTACTCAAAATGTCCCAGCAGAGTTCGCAAAGCTGTCTTCCACTCATCTCTAGCTTTGATTCGTAGTAGGTGGTAAGCTCCACAGAGATCTAATGTATTAAAGATGCTTGCCCATGCCACTGACTCCAAGATATCCTTGATTAGAGGAAAGGGATAACAATCCTTGATGGTGATCTTGTTCAGCCCTCGGTAATCAATGCAAGGTTTTAACTCATTCGACTTCTTTGGGAGTAAAAACATCAACGCCACAGCTGGAGCAGTGGACCAGGCAATGAGATAATTTTAGAAGTTTTTTTAGAGATATTGTCTAAAAACTTCCTATTTCAGATTCTGATAAGCGGTATATTTTGCCAAAGGGAACTCAGGCTCAAGGGGAATGGCACAGTTGAATTTGCGATGTGGCAGCAGAGACAATTCTTTGTGCTTCTAAAAACATCAGAAAGTAATTGATACTAGACTTGTATTGACTGGAGGACATTAAGCGTGTTAGAATTTTGTGAAAGTTTCATATAAACTATCTTTGGTGACCAGTAATTGTCTGAGGGATAACAGTGACAGCATCAGGAGGGAAGAGATATTGTCCTCGTTAACCAATTGAAATTGGGATGGTGTTGAGCTAGCCAAGGAACTTCAAAATTCAATCCATAGAGAAGAGATTATGTCAAAAGACACCCTCTCCTTGTGATCACCAAATGTCAGCATAAAAGGTATCGACGTCTCTTTGACTTTGCCAGACACAATTGGAGAACCATCCATGAATTGAAACTGGTCAGGTGAATGGAACATTTCTCTCTGTCACTCATTAGCCATCCATATATAGTCCACTGGTTCAACAATCAAGGATTGCTGATGTTTTGAAAATCTTCCCTTCACGGTGACTAACATGGACTGGAAGTACAAATAAGAGAGGGAAATAGATGTCTTCCCATCCTTTCCCCTTCTACAATGGATGGGCCCTGGCATATCCCGAGTGTCTTGGTGAGTGTAAAGTGTACGATCAGAACAGATGTTCTGAAGATCCACATTACATACAGAGCCTACTCTTCCGACGACATTCTCTTTCTGCCTCTGAAAGGGTTCCTCAGGTTCAGCCAATCTGTATCTGTTCCTCATTAGTTGACATTGAAAATTCCCTTAGAACTTGTTACATTCGTCTAGTAAAAGTCCTAGTATTGCCTGCTGCAGTAAAGATCTTAGACTTCTCTGACCTACGCTGTAGTCTGTGCTCAATGAGTAGCACCAAATCCATTAATTCAGTGAAGGATGCAGAATGAAACAAATGGATAATCTCATCCTTTATCTCTTCTCGAAGTGCTCTACAAAACAGGGTCATCAAGGTCCTCTTAACCCAGGTGGTCTGGACAGCCAGTGCATGTAGATCAGTACATCTGTATTTCCCTGCTAAATGTCGCACAAGGTTTCCCCTGCGGAAAAACTCTAGGCCTGGTCTCTCAAACATCTTGAAATAGGCCCAAAAAATTGATTAATTTGTGAGAATGGGATCTTCTGAAGTGACCAGTGATTTAGACCAGGTTAACGCTGGGCTGGCCTAGGCACCAATCAAACAACTCACCTTAGCCTTGTTATCAGCAAACTGAAATGGACAAAAGGCATAATGCACATTCAGGGCATCCAATAACTTGTTTAATTTATTTGGCTCACTAGAAAAAGCGTGGAATAGTTAGTGAAACTACTGGAAGCTCTGGACCACTGGTAGTCAAGGCCTATCTAAAGGCCAAATGCTCACTTCTCAATTGCTGTGGCTCTTGCAATTGTTGTTGAGTGGTTTCCGCCAGAACTTGAGAAGGGTCTAGCAACACTCCATATAAGGGATCCATATTCACTTCTTCTAACCTGATTTGTGGGTGCTGAAATCTGTCTAGTGCTTTTTTAAAAATCTTTTTTTACATTTTTTAATTGATTTTCAGTAATACAGTTAACAACATAGCTGAGTCATGCAGCGTTACATATTCCATTATATAGCATTTCTGTACATCAAACTTGTTAAACCTAATCACAAATAGTCATGGTAAGTACTCAATCGGGGTTGACATTTTGTGTTGCGGGCTTCGTGGTCAGAATGTCTCGGTGTTCCAATAGGTACGCTGTTAGGGGTGCCCAAAAGTCTTTCGGTCGAGACCTGGTGGGGAGTTCTTCCTCATTAGTCTGTAAGGTGTGTCTACAGTACACCAGGTCTTATACCCATTTCTGAATTGTTGGGCTGAGTTTACTGTCCCAGTGCATGGATACTCTACACTTCGCCATTAACAATGTTATCGCCAGCAGTTTCCTCTTGGCCGGCGGCGTCTTGTGTAGGAGACCTAGTAGACACGTCTGTATAGAACACTCTAATGCACATTGCGTGACCCCGCGCATAAATGACACCACTTGTTCCCAGTATTCCCTGATTTTTAAGCAGCTCCACACTAGGTGTACAAAATCTGCGTCCTGTGCCCCACATCTGCGACAGGCCGAGTCCACCCTTAGACCATATCGGCAAAGCTTCATGGGTGTGTGGTAGGTTTGGTGGAGGTATTTATAGTGGATAATTCGCAAATTACCATTTGGAGTCAACATTTCAGTGAGCTTACCACAGAATTTCCATTCATCTTGGGTTAGGGGCATGTCAAGTAACTGGTTCCACCGCTCTAATGCCCTAGTGTTGGTGTGCGCTAGTTCTGTTTGCATCGCCCGGTATAGCTTAGCCACTAGTCTTTTTTTTGTAGAGTCAGCAATCACCATTTGTAGCGGGGCCAGGGTGGGCAGCTCCGCAGGGAAGCTCGGATAGAGGGCTTTGATGGCTGCCCTTAGTCTGTGGTATGTGAATTGAAATAGCAATGTGTGATTGCTGATGTAGTGCAGGTCGGAGGCCTCGACAAACTGACCTTCTACGTACAAATCGCCCAAAGTGCTGATGCCTACCTGGCGCAGCATGGCAATGCTGCCTGCGTCGTGCGTCACTGACAGTGCGGGGTGGTTGGTGAGCAGCATGGCAGGTGCATACAGTGGCAGCTTACTTGCCATGCTACCCAACTTACGCCAGGCCTCTGCAGTGGCTTGTACTGAGTTAATTTCTGTGCGGGTGACTTCCCTGGGCTGGTGAGGCAGAATGTTGTGTAATGGAATGGGGTGGGCGTCACCTTCTTCTGCAGCCAAGTGTGGCAAGTATTTCACAGAGGGTGGTACCAATAATGTGCATACTGTGCCTGGGCACATAGATAGTAAAGTGTGAAATTCGGGGCGGCAAATCCTCCCTGCTCGTAGGGTAGTGATAGTGTTTCCCAGGCTATTCTTGCCTGCTTCCCCGCCCAGACCATTTTGACTACATGCGTTTGTATTGTCTTAAAAATGTGATTGGATAGGGTGATGGGGATGTTATTAAATAGGTATAACAATTTAGGCAATATGACCATTTTTATTATGGTAATCCTATCCGCTAGTGTTAAAGGGAGCTTAATCCATTTGTCCACTTGTGCTTCAAGCTTGTCTATTGCACTTCCGTAGTTAGTTCTTATGACTACCTCTGGGTCCCTGTGATCCCTATTCCCAGGTATTTAACTGGGTCGGTTTGCCACTCTAGTGGGAAGTCCAGCGGGCAGGGTTGAGTTATCTCTGTCAGGGGGACCACTGTGGATTTGCTCCAATTGATTTGGAGCCCGGAGAACCTACCAAATCTGATATATTCTCTCCGGAGCCTCGACAGATTATGCTGAGGGTCTCTTACGTAGAGCACCATATCATCCGTGTAGAGGGATATGCCTATTGGGCGTTGCTGGAACTTGAGTGTCGTGTCTGTATGTCTCTGTCGTATTTTACAGGCTAGGGGTTCTAACGCTATGGTGAAGAGCAGCGGAGAGAGCGGGCATCCCTGCCTTGTTCCCCGCCTTATTCGCACCTGCTCCGACAATCTCCCGTTTACTTTGATCCTGGCTACTGGGTCTGTGTAGAAGAGCTTTATCCAGTTTAGGAGTACGCCGTGCAGGCCCATTCTCTGCATTATGGCAAAGAGGTAGCCCCATTCCACCGAATCAAAGGCTTTGGCCGCAACTAATAAGACAGCCGCCGCCTCCAATTCCGAATTTAAAAGGTGTAGGAGCGCAAAAATGGTACGTATATTGTGGGAGGTCGATCGTTCCGGGATGAAGCCCGATTGATCTGGCAAGACAATGTTTGGCATTAGCGGCATTAGTCTGATAGCTATCAGCTTAGCCAATATTTTGGCGTCGGTATTGATTAAGGACAGTGGACGGTATGACTCCCATCTGTCCTGCGCTTTGTCGGGTTTAAGTAGCGTTATTATAAGCGCTTCCTGAGAGTGGGGGGCAGGATTTGCTTCTCATAGGCATCTTCATACATGGCTACGAGATGTGGACTTATCAGGTCGCTATATGTTTTGTAGAACTCATTGGTTAGTCCGTCTGGGCCTGGCGCCTTCCCGTTCGGTAGCGATTTGATGGCCTCCTGGACTTCTGGAACCGTTATCAGCTGTGCTAGATACTCACGCTGTCCCTCAGACAGCCATGCGAGGGCTATATCCTCCAGGTAGTCCGAGAACTCTTCCCTGGCGCGTTTCCCATGCTGAGGCGTACATGTTGCTGTATGCCGCCACAAATGTTTTGGAGATCCCGTTGTTGTCAAAGTGTGTCACTCCACTGTCATCTGTGATTTGTGTTACTGTGTGTTGCGTGCTTCTGGTCTGTATTTTCTGGGCTAAAGTATGTCCTGACCGGCCTCCCTCACCATATCCCCTCGCAGTTTGTCTCTTCGTTAGGTATTTGAGTTCGTCTTCTGCGAATTTGTTATATAGTGTGATTTGCTCCCTGATTTGTCCTAGCACTGCGGCGCTGTGTGCACTTTCATATTCTGCCTCCAGCTTTTCAATTGTCGCCTCTATACTGCGCAGTTTTGAGCGTATGTCTTTCAGTATCCCCGCGCTGGTGCCTATGCACGTCCCTCGGATAGTGGGCTTGAAGGCCTCCCACACTATGCTCGGGTTATCGACCGATCCCACATTTATCTGAAAGTATTCCTCAACTGCCCCACGTATAGCTTCACTGTACACAGGATCCAACAGGGACTTTGCATTAAATCTCCATATGTATTGAGGTGGTGTGTATGTGGGTATGTCTAATGCCAACAGCACCGGCTTATGGTCGGACAGTGTCTTTGGGAGGTGCCTGACTTCTGTTACCCAGCTGTTGGCACGTGTTGTTGTGATCCAACAAGGAGCTGCAGAGGGAATCTAAATGCCAGGCCACCCTCCAATCACCATATAGTCCAACAAACAAAGACCTAGCACTAGGCACTTTTACTACTTTGTGTACATAGATACGTAGGATTACTTACAGGGCGATATATCTATCTGTCCCCAAGCTCAGGAGTTCTTTTCATGAACTATGTCCTAATCCCCCGTGCCTTATAAATTAATAATTTTATAGAACAAGAAGTCCCACAATAGGGAAAGCAAGAAACCAGTCGATAGTCAATTCACTCAAGTAGCGCCTATCAGACATATAGTTTATATATGTCAGAAAAACAGAAAAGTGCGCAAAAGTGTAGAGAAATGAGAAAGTATCTCACGTGTGCACCACCAGAGGAGCTACTGGCAGGTTCTCACCAGCTTGCCCACGTTTTTATCATCATTGATAACTTTCTCATAAACTGAAATATGTGTCCAGTGCAAAGAAGGTAGAAAACAAAGTTGGAAAAAGATAAGACCCCAAAAGGCAAGAGACAAAAGAAGCCTCAAAATAAACAAGCATTTGCAATGCAATAGGTCTCGCATTTACGCGAGTTTGAGCTATTGACATTGCAAATAACAATGCCTTCTATTTTTGTTTTCGTTTTTTAAACATAAATAAAAGGCATTGTCATTTAGAATGCCCATAGCTTAAACTCGCGTAAAGGCGAGACCTATTGCATTGCAAATGCTTGTTTGTAAAAGGCGCTGGTCCTAAATTGAGCCGCACATTTAATATTGTGCCTTTAGACAATGATTTGGCACCCACTCTGGATCGCGTGTCCCGTGCTCTACTGAAACCTTCTGAGGTCGGACTAATGCGCTGCCCACTGATGGAGCAGGCGAAGCTGTCCTGGGCCCTGCCTTGGCTTCAGCAGACAGAAGCAGCGCCGTTCTGAGCTGACTTGCTGCCGTCATAAGCCGAAAGTATACTATTAAAATTCTCGGCGAGTTCGGTTTGGGCCTCATGACAGAGCCTCGTCAAAATAGATAAATGTCATTTACACTGAAAAAATAAACGAAGACATGGAGTTTGAAAGACACGAGAGTAAATGAATGAACGCGAGGGAAAGACGATGAAAGGGAAGGAAATAGAGACAGTGCTAGGAAGGAAATGGAGTTGCTAGAGAGGTAAGTGTGAGATTGGGAGCGAAAGCACGAGGAAATTAATAAGTTTCCAGGCTTCATTAAGACTGCGCAGCTTAGTAGCACAAGATTCCCTTACCTGCTTAAGGCCACATATGTGCCAGGTGGGTCTAAGTTCAGTGAGACCTAGAGGTTGGATAGCCAACAAGTTATCAGGGAGAGCAAGAGCTGAGCCACAGGTGTGGCTTGACTCGCAAGAGTCTGTGCAACAGCCGAAAAATGACAAATTTTCTATGTAAACCATGCAACAAATATGTCAAAATATTATAAAATCTATTCAAAATTCAAGAAAGTCTATTTTTTAACATGTCGAAGAGTACCTCAGATTTTCCCATTGCATTGAGTGGCATTTATTAACAAGCGAAAGCGCGTCGCTCACGGGGCTTGAGGACATCCCGAACTGAGCGCGCGTGCACATTACCAAAGTGAAACTGCGTGAGGCTTGCGACGATGGAAGGGGGACAGGAAATGTGCACATCGCGTGTCTGTACGCGTGCACATCTCCTCAGTAAAAGACGCCGTACACGTTTGGAATCGAGTCAACTAATGAGCAACAGCACTTATTCGATTTCCTGCGCTGTCATCGGGCCAATGTTTTACAGTGATGTTATAATTATTCTTTATTGAAACAAATCCTACCTCTTTTTGTCCACCTTGTTCCTTCGCCTCGT
Source organism: Calotriton arnoldi (assembly GCA_963921515.1). Taxonomy (NCBI): domain Eukaryota; kingdom Metazoa; phylum Chordata; class Amphibia; order Caudata; family Salamandridae; genus Calotriton; species Calotriton arnoldi. Next base: position 375,134 of record CAWUFW010006066.1, read on the forward strand.
AAGTACATGGGGACTGCAGCCGCAGAAGCCTCCCGCCATCAGCCTCGAGCGCATTGGGAGGATGCCGGCAGGGACAGGGCGCTAGCGGAGTCCCTCCTGAGTGAGAAACAGCGCTTCTCCTCAGCCGTGCACAAAGCGCCGACCCGCCGCCAACTCAGGCCGATGGGGCTGTCCAGCCGAGCGCGCGGTGGGAGCGCTCGAAAGTTAAGAGACGCCTGCACGTGCTCATCTGCTGTCCGGGGGCAAGCTCCAGGCGCAAGCTGAAAGACACGCCGTGCGCGGGCAATGTGCTGTCCTGGAGCAAGCTGATACACACGCCGTGAGCGTGCACATCGCCGGTCTGAGAAAGTGCACATCGCCGGTCTGTTAAGCTTCAGCACAGACAGTGATGTATTTTAAGCGCGTGCACCTATCCTGTCCCGCATCGCTAAGGAAGTCGACAACAATAGATCTCGCTTAGCGTGCAGCGCATGGCGCTGCATCGCTAGGCGAGACCTAAAAAGGGTACAACTCACATACGTATTTCTAACTTTTTATTCCACGGCGTGAGTTGGCCCAGTATTAAAAACACAGCATGTTGTTAACCACTTTGAGAATGGCCAACATGTTTCATTGCCTTTTCAAACGTAACGGCAAATTCATCAGGGCACCTGAGGTCAGCAATCACCTCCCTGGACCTTAAACATCAAAATTTATTTTGAGGCTTCTTTTGTCTCTTGCCTTTTGGGGTCTTATCTTTTTCCAACTTTGTTTTCTACCTTCTTTGCACTGGACACATATTTCAGTTTATGAGAAAGTTATCAATGATGATAAAAACGTGGGCAAGCTGGTGAGAACCTGCCAGTAGCTCCTCTGGTGGTGCACACGTGAGATACTTTCTCATTTCTCTACACTTTTGCGCACTTTTCTGTTTTTCTGACATATATAAACTATATGTCTGATAGGCGCTACTTGAGTGAATTGACTATCGACTGGTTTCTTGCTTTCCCTATTGTGGGACTTCTTGTTCTATAAAATTATTAATTTATAAGGCACGGGGGATTAGGACATAGTTCATGAAAAGAACTCCTGAGCTTGGGGACAGATAGATATATCGCCCTGTAAGTAATCCTACGTATCTATGTACACAAAGTAGTAAAAGTGCCTAGTGCTAGGTCTTTGTTTGTTGGACTACGTGTTGTTGTGAGCCAGAAGTCCAGTCTGGACCAGCTCTCGTGTACAGTTGATGTATATGTGCCCTCTCTTGTGTTTGGGTTACGTAGGTGCCACGTGTCCACTAGGTCGAATTCGTCCATGCAATCCAGCACCACTTTGGTGGCCTGCTTGTGGTGTTCTATCGCATTGGGCAATCTGTCCTGTAACGCATTGAGTGTTATGTTTAAATCGCCTCCCCAGATAAGGTCCATGTGTGGGAGCTCCCTGAGCTTGTTGAGGACGGTGTTGTAGAACTCAGGGTCATCCGTGTTTGGCCCGTATGTGTTTATCAGCCCTATTTGGGAGCCCCGTAATATGCCCGTGAGGATTACATATCTACCCTGGTCGTCCTTGATCACCTTATCCATTTGAAATTGTACACTTTTCCTAATCATAATGATGACGCCCTGGGAATATGTGGAGTAGGAGGACGCAGCTATAATCTCCGTCCAACTCCGACCTATTGCTTTATCAGTGTGTGTGGTTAGGTGCATCTCCTGAAGCATTGCTACCTCTAAGTGGTGTCTGTTGAGATATGCCAACACTTGTCGAACTTTCCTGGGAATATTCAATCCTCTCACATTTCAAGTTAAGCACTTTATCAGACTACATCGGTTTTGCTCTGTCATATCTCGCCGGTACATGAATATATGTGCAACGTTAGAGTAACAAGTGTCTCTGCGTATATGCTGCATGACTCATAAACACAGCGACTTTGACGTACAAAAAAAACAGTACACCCCACCCCACCCACTCCTGCATCCCAATTATGCTGGAGAATTTCCCTTCTACATAAAGAACATGTACTCTCAGAACAATGACTGTTACATACTTGGTGTTCCGGATAAACAAGTATACAACAGTTTGGGGCTTATCCACTGTGGGGGCACGCCAGAGTCCCATCTTACTCCCCGGTGAGTGTATTGTTTTCAGTTAAGGCCAGTTGGTTATTAGTCAGGCAGCTGGTCGTGCCGAGAATGGGTAGATACGGAGGCATCTTGTTCTTTGATAGGGGGCACACCCAACCCCATTTCGACCAAGACGCATCCTTGCGTCGTCGGGTAGGGTCAATCTTCTTCCGCTGGTTGTCTACCTTGTTTGCCGCCCTTCAGTATTGAGTCTGCGTAGGCCATGGCTGCCTTTGGCGTATTGAAGATCTTGTCCTTGCATATTATTTTTTACTCGAGCCGGGTATAGCATTGTGTATTTAACTTCCGCCTTTTGTAACCTGTTCTTCACCTTCTGGTATTCCCGCCTGGCCGTCTGCACCGCCATGGTGAAGTCTGGGAAGAAAAGCAACGTGTTGCCTTGATGGGTGATGGCCCCTTTTTCTCTCGCCAGGCGTAGAATTGTGTCGCGGACCCTGTAGTTTAACAGTCTAGCCACGATTGGACGCGGCTGCGATCTTGGTGGTAGTCGAGGAGCGAGGGTTCGGTGCGCTCTTTCAACGATCATCATGGGGGACAGTTCTTCCGGTCCGGAAATGTCTTTCAGCAATGTTTCTACATACTGTTCCATTCGCCCCGTGTTCGTCAATTCCGGCACCCCAGTAATGCGAACATTGTTGCGCCGGGACCGTGCTTCTAGCTCCTCGTTCTTGGCCTGAGTGAGGGACATCACTTTCTCCATGTTTAGGCTTTTGTTCTGTAGTTGGTGCGTTGTGTCTTCCGTGGACGAGAGGCGAGTTTCCATTTCAGGGATTCTGTTCGCTTGCTGATCTAGTTTGGTTGATATGTGGTCCATGCGAAGATTGAGGTGATCAATTTTACCATCTATTGATAGCAGACTTTGTTGCACAGCTGCTAGTGTAGCAGCGAGAGTGTCCAGGCTCGTACCTTGCTCTTCCATAGTGGGGGCCGCCTCTCCCGCAGCGCGGGTGGTTTTCCTCGATTCGAATGACAGCTTTGGTTGGGCTTTGTCTGTCTTCCCCATTTGACCAGGACGCTATTCTCTGCTAGACTGCTGTCGCCGCCCTTAGGCCTGTTGCACTAAGCTGCGGTTGTGCCAGACGGCGAGGTCGCGGCCACTTGTAATATGTTGGCTGAGTCTGCTATTGCTCTGCGCTTTTTCAGCCCCGGGTTGTCTCTCTGCAGCTTATGTTTTGTACTCTAGGGCGTGCTGGCGGTTAGGTACAGTATGGTGATGTTAGCTGCGTATTTCTGCGCCCCTGGAGGGCCTGTCGGTGCTGTCGCCGACTGGCTGAGTAGGGCGGCAAGGGTAGCTGCACGTCTGCGCCGGTTCCAGCGGTGTGATGCCCCTATGCGCTGGTGTTGCGGTTAGCAATGAGCCCCCCAACTTTGGCCTCTCACGTGATGCCCACGGCGCCCACTCCTCACCTCTCTTGTTGGATTAGGCCTCTAATCAGATGGAGCACGGTTCTGGCAGCCTGTGTTTCCCCGGCTGTGGCCTGCCTTATTGACTAATAGCGCGGGAGAGCGTGTGCCTGTAGAACTTGGCGTCCTCTTCCTGCGTGCTCAGCTAGGTCTGCTGGGCCGGCGTGATTGGCGCCTCTAGGCCCCGGGCTGCTGCCGCCGCGCCGCCTCCCGGCCTCACTCACGCAATATGCTGCCGGACCAGGCCCCACAGCTGGTCCGCGTCTCCCGCTCGACTGGGCGCACTCCCCGGTGATGTGGCCGCGACTGGCTCTTGCAGCCCAAGGAACAGCGGTAGGCTGTCTGGTCCACGTCAGGCTCGTCCCTGGGGCCTGAGTCGAGCGACTGTTAAGCGCTGGGTCGGGGCTTCCTGTAGTACGCTGATGAGAAGTTGCAGCCGAGTAAGGCCCACAGGCGGCTAAGGGGGCTTGTGTAGGGGCTGAGCCGCGCCAGGGGGCTCTCTCTCCAAGCTCAGGGTTAGGCGGCGCGCTGCTTACTCGATCCGGCGTGACCGGCGCAGCCGGACCACGGTCCGCAGTCCCGGAGCCACCTCTCGATCTCCGCCTAACAGCACACCACTATGCAGAGCTCCGCTTCCGGGCCGTGTCACCTGTCCTCCTGGGCTCCCGAGTGGGCGCAGTGGTGGTTGCTGGCTCCCGCAGTCTGGAGAGCTGCACCCGCTATCGTTATTGCGGGTCGGACGCCATTTGCCTGACCTTGCCTGAAGCGGTGAGCGTTACAGCGTCGTTAGGAGCTCTCTGTTGGCACACTCCCCATTCCTCCTGTGCGGTCGGTATTAGCAAACGGATATCGCTTGGTTTCACGTTGTTTAACTGGCGATTGCTCAGGATGGTGATGGATAGTTTGCTCACGGCCGGCCGAGCTGCACTACAGTGCGGCCATCTTGCCGTGGTCTCTCTAGCGCCCCCAAATCTGTCTAGTGCTTGGTGTCGACTCAGGTGTACCTTCCTTCACTTCGTCTGCCAAAGGTAAGTGCAACCCCTTTCAGTTGCCATTGTGCTGCCAATGTCACGGATTCCGCCAAGCTACAGGTGGCATCTACAAAGGTAGGAAAAAGCTGAATGGGAAAAAAATCACCAAGTCAGTTAAATGGAAGAAACAGCATTAGAGTAGACAGAGCTGAAGCAGAAGGCATATATAGGGTTGAGGGATTTCAGAAGATAAAAGGTCTTGGAAAATCTCCAGACTAGAGAAAAAATACCTTGGGCAAAAAACAGAACTCTGGGGCAAAGAATGCAACAAAAGATGCTTCCCAAATGCTTTGTGGCACAGGGAAGTGTTCAAACGTTCCTCCTTTCTCAGAGTTCCATTCCTCCATCTTGAATTGGGTATGTATCATATAATCCAAGGAAAGACTGCCATCTTGGATTGGGACTGAGTTCCTAAACTAGCCCTATTGTTTTCTGGGATTAAGAGGTGTTGGTCGAAAAAAATGGACAAGGTAAATGCGACAAAAATGTCCATGTGTATTGCATGCCTGGACTCCAGTGGTGAAGGGGAACATCGGTGGAGAAGACCTTGGCTAAATGTCAGCTGCTTCCAGGTAAGTGCAGGCTGCCTGCCAGAGCCATACTCGTTGGCCAATACACGTCCGCCTGAGGCAGCAAGATGATTAATAACTGCATGTGAGACTCCTGAGCAGGGCGAGACAGGCACCAAAGTGACACAATAGTAGGTCTCAGGTCATTCCTAGACATGGTGAGTTATTCTACCATTATGCTCACGAACAGCACTTTCTATGTCTAATCTTGACCTCACTGACATCTCAGTTGTGCCCTTGACTAACTGGTTAATTCTTTCCACTAGCCCATTGCACTCTGGATTATACAGAGACATTCTGATATGTCTCACACCAAAAGCCTCACAACATTTTTTAATTCAATGGACATTAGCTGGGTGCCATTATCCATTACAAGATGGAAAGCCTTCCCTACAGAAAATGTCCTCTGATTGCTTAATAGCAGACCCCATCATGAAATTTCTCAAGAATTACACTTCAATTCACTTGGGGTGTACATCTACCAGAACTGCTGTAAATCTTAGGCATTCAAGGAAGGTGTTAAATGGCCTATAAAATCCAGTCATATCTTTTCCAGGGTGCACCAGGATCATCAATGTAAAAAGAATCTCTGCCTCCACCTCCCACCTTTAATCTTTCTCCATATCCTTGAGGCTTTGCAGTCCAAAATCCCAAGTTTTCATCTGTTTATCTTCACTCGACCACCAAAACATTTCTTTAAGGTGTTTCCTAGTTCATGTCTTTTCTAAATGGCCCTCCTAGATTAAGCATAAAAGCCTGTCTATCTCATTCCTTGAGGGCAGAAATCTTTCACCACACATTATTTCCAAATCATTGCACAGTATTAGCTCATCCAAGATCTTAAAGAAAGTTCTGACACACTCAGGTAAGCTGCTTTCCTGTATGTGAGTCCTATTTAGCAAATGTATTACCACCTTCAAAATGTGATCTTTGGACATGTCTTTTTTCCATTTTCTGTATAAAACGATGCCACCTAATTTCGCAAGGACATCACTAACACTAGCCTCAGCCTCTTTTGTTTCTGATTACTTACTCATTCCACCCACATCAGGCAAATGGGACAAATAATCCACCGCTCTATTTCTCCAACCAGGTACATATTCTAAGGTATACTTAAAACTTTGCAACCTGGAAGCCAGACCCCCTGAATTATTGCTGAAGCCACCTGGTCTCAACACTTTCAGGAGTGGATAATGATTAGTCTGGGAGTGATATTCAGCCCCACAAGCAGCAGCCAAGGCGTCTCTCTTGGTGACAGAATAATTATATTCTGATCCTAACATTGATTAAGGCAAATGCCACTGCTCTTTACTTGCCTTCATACAACTGAGAAAGTACTCCTCCCAGAGCTATCGCACGTTCATCTACAGTTACCACCATTTTCTTTCATACATCAAACAGTGACAACGCATTAGGAATCAACAATTTAACACATGTGAAGGCCTTCTGTTGTGCTTCCTTCTGTTGTGCTTCATTCTACACACATGATTTCCCCTTCCTTATTAGGACCCTTAGGTCTTCCGTCCTATCTACAAAATGTGGCACGAACTTTGCATAGTACTTTATTAGTCCCATGAAAGATTTCAGTTGGTTTTTGTTTTCTGGGACTGCTACATTAAGTATGGAAAAAACAAGATTTCGGTTTCACACCTCATGCTGTAGAAATTTACACTTGCCATTTTGCAGGGTTCGACCTATGGCAACCAAAATGTCAAGGACTTCTTTCAGAACTAGAATGTGCTCTTCAATAGACTTTCCAAACACTAGGCTATAATCCAGGAAGAAGATAACCTTTTTCTTGTTTAGCGAACCCTCTGTCATTAGTCTCTGAAATACACTAACTGTTAAAGCTAAGACAAAAGGGAGTCTAGTACACTGAAAAGCTTCTCCCATAGTGACAAAAGCAGTAAGTGCCTTGGATTCCTGATGCAGTGCAATTTCATGTTAAGCGGGTCTCAAATCCAATTTTGAGAAGTACTTACCATCCTAAAGCATCAACATCATATCGTTAATATTTGGTAGAAAGAAGCAATCTGTTATAATGTTCCAGTTTGAATAAAAAAGTCCACACAAAATCTAATGTTTCCATTTGCTTCTTATGATAAATACAGGAGAAAGCCATTCTGTCACTTCAAATGGTTCAATTACCCCTTCATTCACCATTTGCTTCAACATTTTCTTTACCTCATCCCTAATCAAAACTAATATTCTTCTGGGCTTGTGTCTCACAAGCTGGGCCTCTTCTTTCAAGACTATCCTATGTATATAACCCTTGGTTAAACCAACTTTGTCTCAAGTACGTTCCTGGCTTCAGCTAGCTTAGTGTCTTTGATGAGCATTACATAGTGTGGTGCCCATGGTTTAAAATTATGCAAAGACACACTGGTGCAAGCTGCCCAAGATGGGTAGCCTAATCTTTGCCACATAAATCTTTCCCTTGACACTTCTGTCTGTGAACTTAATGTCAGCCCACGTGAAACCTAAAAGGTCAAAGCCACTACTGTGATACCCATTAGAGTTGATGCCTTTAGGATTTATTTTGACCCCAAGCCAAGTGGCCTCAGACATGTCCAGAGGTATGATGGTGTATAGAAAAGCAGACTGTACCATCTAAGCTACATCTTTGCCTCTTACACAAAACAATGTTTTAGGGTGTTTTTTCTTCCTAGTTCATCTTTCTGACTATCAACACTGAGGACTCAGAGGGGCCGATTCACAGAGCTAATCTGAGATAAAATCCTAAACTTACTACTTTTGGTATTCACAGAAAGCATTTAGTAGTAGTAAAGTTAGGACTCCTAACTTTACTACTACTAAACTGAGACAAAATCCTAACTTTACGACTTTCGGTATTCACAAAAGGCATTTAGTAGTAGTAAAGTTAGGAGTCCTAACTTTACTACTACCAAATGCCCTCTGTGAATACCAAAAGTAGTAAGTTTAGGATTTTATCTCAGATTAGTTCTGTGAATCAGTCCCAGAGTGAATAGCTCGTCTCCTTCTTCCACGGCTACCAGGCGATGCCTGTTATACCTACACATGTGAACGAAATGTCCATTTATTAGGCACATTCGGCACTCCTTCCCAACAGTGAAACGATTTTTCGAATCCGGTACATGATATGGACTCCCACACCTGTGGCAAGGCCTTGAATCTGGTTTCATTATTGAGTTACTATCCATGCTTCTACCTCTGTTTTCATTGGTGGCACTTTTATTAATTTTTTTTTAATAGATCTCATTGACCTATTGAATTCTCAGCAACAGCCATGACATCACTTTTCTTCAAATCAATTTCATGCATCTCTCACATGCATATGTCAGACTCTTCCACTACCGTGGCAATGGCTATCGCTTCCTTCAAAGATAGGTTACTGGCAGCCCACAAACGGTCTTGCATCATTGTCAGTGAAATTGCTCTTCCACCCTCGCAGCTCCACCATTAAGTGAGGTGCCCCTGCCCCTGCACTCTTGAGTGTTGGTGATCGAGGCCCTCCTCCACCCGCAGGTTTCCCTGCGCCTCATCCCTGGTGGTCCAGTGGACCTCTGTCTCCTTCCTCTCACTCTGCTCCTTCACTCGTTTTCACTCGTTTTTCTACCCTTCCTATCTTTCACCTTTCTGCACTTTTCTGCATCTTTGCTCTTTTGTGCCTTATTTCTGCTCATTTTCCCTTTCTCTCGCTCTGCTCTTTCACTCGTTTTCACTCGTTTTTCTACCTTCTTTTATCTTTCACCTTTCTGCACTTTTCTGCATCTCTGCTCTTTTGTGCCTTATTTCTGCTTATTTTCCCTATCCCTTATTTCCTCCCTTTACCTTTCCCCGCCGCTGCTGCCCCCGCGGCCCCTCCCCCCCCAGCGCGACCGGCCCAATCCAGCTCCCCTCCCCGCTCCTGCCTCCCAGCTGTCCAGCCCTCCCCGACCCCTACTTAATGGCGGCCACTGCGGGGACAGGCGAGCAAGACCACTGACTCATTGTCAGTGAAATTGCTCTCCCACCCTCGCAGCTCCACCATTAAGTGAGGTGCCCCTGCACTCTTGAGTGTTGGTGATCAAGGCCCTCCTCCACCCGCAGGTTTCCCTGCGCCTCATCCCTGGTGGTCCAGTGGACCTCTGTCTCCTTCCTCTCACTCTGCTCCTTCACTCGTTTTTCTACCCTTCCTATCTTTCACCTTTCTGCACTTTTCTGCATCTCTGCTCTTTTGTGCCTTATTTCTGCTCATTTTCCCTTTCTCTCGCTCTGCTCTTTCACTCGTTTTCACTCGTTTTTCTACCCTCTTTTATCTTTCACCTTTCTGCACTTTTCTGCATCTCTGCTCTTTTGTGCCTTATTTCTGCTTATTTTCCCTTTTTTCTTTATCCCTTATTTCCTCCCTTTACCTTTCCCCGCCGCTGCTGCCCCCGCGGCCCCCCCCCCCCCAGCGCGACCGGCCCAATCCAGCTCCCCTCCCCGCTCCCGCCTCCCAGCTGTCCAGCCCTCCCCGACCCCTACTTAATGGCGGCCACTGCGGGGACAGGCGAGCAAGACCACTGACTCATTGTCAGTGAAATTGCTCTCCCACCCTCGCAGCTCCACCATTAAGTGAGGTGCCCCTGCCCCTGCACTCTTGAGTGTTGGTGATCGAGGCCCTCCTCCACCCGCAGGTTTCCTGCGCCTCATCCCTGGTGGTCCAGTGGACCTCTGTCTCCTTCCTCTCACTCTGCTCCTTCACTCGTTTTCACTCGTTTTTCTACCCTTCCTATCTTTCACCTTTCTGCACTTTTCTGCATCTCTGCTCTTTTGTGCCTTATTTCTGCTCATTTTCCCTTTCTCTCGCTCTGCTCTTTCACTCGTTTTCACTCGTTTTTCTACCCTCTTTTATCTTTCACCTTTCTGCACTTTTCTGCATCTCTGCTCTTTTGTGCCTTATTTCTGCTTATTTTCCCTTTTTTCTTTATCCTTATTTCCTCCCTTTACCTTTCCCCGCCGCTGCTGCCCCCGCGGCCACCCCCCCAGCGCGACCGGCCCAATCCAGCTCCCCTCCCCGCTCCCGCCTCCAAGCTGTCCAGCCCTCCCCGACCCCTACTTAATGGCGGCCACTGCGGGGACAGGCGAGCAAGACCACTGACTCATTGTCAGTGAAATTGCTCTCCCACCCTCGCAGCTCCAACATTATGTGAGGTGCCCCTGCACTCTTGAGTGTTGGTGATCGAGGCCCTCCTCCACCCGCAGGTTTCCCTGCGCCTCATCCCTGTTGGTCCAGTGGACCTCTGTCTCCTTCCTCTCACTCTGCTCCTTCACTCATTTTCACTCGTTTTTCTACCCTTCCTATCTTTCACCTTTCTGCACTTTTCTGCATCTCTGCTCTTTTGTGCCTTATTTCTGCTTATTTTCCCTTTTTTCTTTATCCCTTATTTCCTCCCTTTACCTTTCCCCGCCGCTGCTGCCCCCGTGGCCTCTCCCCCCCCAGCGCGACCGGCCCAATCCAGCTCCCCTCCCCGCTCCCGCCTCCCAGCTGTCCAGCCCTCCCCAACCCCTACTTAATGGCAGCCAGTGCGCGGCCGCACAGCGGGCGCGGGCAGCGGGCGCGCCGCTGGTGCACCGAAGGCGCGTCAAAGGCAAGCCCGTCTGCGCCCGTCTGCAACCCGTCCGCAACCAGCGCGAGGAACCCCGGACCTCCGCCCCGCCAACGCTACGACCCAGCAGCACTCCACGCACTCAACCCAGGCTGCAACAACAACTGCAAGCTAGCATCACCAGCCGACACCCACGGACCCTTCAGCTGTCACCGCTGCCGGCACACCTGCAGCACCGCCAAGAACACGGATCCAGCACAACCCGCCCACAAGAACACAACCGAACCGAAGACCCTGCAATGCATACTCCTCAACGTCCGATCCCTCCACAAACACGCCACAGAAATCTGGGACCTCCTCGACAGCACCACCCCGGACGTAGCGTTCTTCACCGAAACCTGGACCAACACCACCTCGGGACCGGACATCGCCATCGCCATCCCCCAAGGATACAAGATCTCCAGGAAGGACCGCCCCACCCGCCCAAGAGGAGGAATCGCCATCGTCCACAAATCCAGCCTCCGCCTGAGCACACTCCCTGACGAGCCCACAGAACTGATGGAACACCTTCACTTCAAGATACTGGCCAGCCCCACTGCCACCCTCCGAGGAACCCTCATCTACCGACCCCCTGGACCCCGCGGACCCTTCGCCAACTCCATCACGGACATTATCTCCCCGCAGGCCATTGCATCCACCAACTACACCCTGCTGGGAGACCTCAACTTCCACCTCGGCAACCAACTGGACCCCAACACCACATCCCTCCTGGACAACCTCCACAACATTGGACTCCGCCAGATCGTGACCGAGCCCACGCACTCAGCAGGACACACCCTCGACCCCCTCTTCACTACAGGAAACTCCATCACCTTCAGCCACACCACCGAACTCCCATGGACCGACCATCGTTGCGTCCACTTCACCTTCAGAACACCCACCATCCACAGACACCAGCACCTGCTTCCACGAAGAAACTGGACCAAAATCACTGATGACCAGCTCACCTCCTCACTCAACAACTCCACCCCAACCATCGCGGAAAACGACGACCCCAACACCGCAGCCCGAACCCTGCATAGATGGATCTCGGACAGCACCAACACCATAGCCCCCCTCAAGAAAAACAACAATACCCGTGCCAAGAAAGCCAGATGGTTTACCACCGAACTTCGAGAGTCCAGACGCACATGCCGCCGCCTCGAAAAGGCCTGGAGGAACACCAAATCCACAGAAGCCCACAACAACTTCAGAGCCGCCACCAACGCCCACCATCAACTCATCAGAGAAACGAGGAAAAAAGCGATTGAAGACAGAATCTCAACCCACGCACACAACAGCAAGGAACTCTTCAGCATCATCAAGGAGTTCGCCCAACCCACCAGCGAGTCTACCGACATCCTTCCCTCACAAGACCTCTGCGACAAACTCAGCACCTATTTCCACCACAAAATCAAGAGCATCTACGACAACTTCGACGAAGACAACCAACACACTGAACCCTCACCAACCACCCCCGACACCCGGAAACCAGCGATTGATGACTGGACAGCCCTCACCACCGAAGACACACTGAAGACAATGAAGTCAATCCACTCAGGGGCCCCTCCGGACCCCTGCCCCCACCACATCTTCAACAGAGCCGCCAACACCATCGCACCCATGCTCCGCCACACCATCAACCGCTCCCTGGCGACCGCCTCGTTCCCCGACGACTGGAAACACGCCGAGGTCAACCCCCTCCTAAAGAAACCCTCAGCGGACCCCACCGACCTCAAAAACTACAGACCCATCTCCCTGCTCCCGTTCCCAGCGAAAGTCATCGAGAAAGCCATCAACAGCCAACTCGCCACATTCATTGAAGAACACAACATCCTCGACTCCTCCCAATCCGGCTTCAGAAAAAACCACAGTACGGAAACCGCCCTCCTCGCCGCAACAGACGACATCCGCACCCTACTGGACAAAGGAGAAACAGTAGCCCTTATCCTCCTCGACCTATCAGCGGCGTTCGACACAGTCTCCCACCGCACGCTAATACGCAGACTCTACGACGCAGGAATCCAGGACAAGGCCCTCGACTGGATCTGCTCCTTCCTCTCCGGCAGGACGCAGCGGGTCAGACTCCCCCCTTTCCTATCGGACCCCACACCTACCACCTGCGGAGTCCCCCAGGGCTCCTCCCTCAGCCCGACGCTCTTCAACGTCTACATGGCTCCACTTGTCCCCATCGTCAGAACCTACGGACTCAACATCGTGTCATACGCAGACGACACCCAGCTCATCCTCTCCCTATCCAACGAGCCCAACACCGCCAGACGCAACTTTCGAGAAGGCATGGAAGCCGTCGCCAAATGGATGAAAAACAGCTGCCTACAACTAAACACCAACAAACCAGAAGTACTCATCATGGGCCCAAACCCCGACGCCTGGAGCGACACCTGGTGGCCCCCCGCCCTCGGAAACCCGCCAACCCCCACAGACCACGCACGCAACCTGGGAATCATCCTGGACTCCGAGCTCAAAATGGACCGCCAGATCAACTCTGTCTCGTCTTCCTGCTTCCACACCCTCCGCCTCCTTCGTAAGACCTTCAAATGGATCCCCCTCAAACCCCGAAAGACAGTCACTCACGCCCTGGTCACCAGCAGACTCGACTACGGCAACGCACTCTACGCCGGAATAAACAAAAATCTCATCCGCAAGCTACAGAACATCCAGAACGCCGCCGCAAGACTGGTCCTCAACCTGCCAAAACACTGCCACATCTCCCAGCACCTGCGCACACTCCACTGGCTCCCCGTCGAGGCGAGAATCACCTTTAAGATGCTCACCCACGCACACAAGGCCCTCCACGGCACCGGACCAGCATACCTGAACAGCCGACTCAAATTCCACGCACCCCAAAGGACCCTACGATCAGCCCAGCTCTCCTACGCCGTGGTCCCCCGCACCAGAAAGACCAGATCGGGAGGTCGCTCCTTCTCCTTCCTCGCAGCCAAAGCATGGAACGCCCTTCCGCTCCACCTCAGACAGACAACATCGCTCCCCATCTTTGCAAGAAACCTCAAAACCTGGCTCTTCGACAGACCCCCTCCTTGATGGAATGGAACCTGCACCCCCCCCGCCCCCTCTAGTGCCTTGAGACCCTTACGGGTGAGTAGTCGCGCTTTAACAAACTCCTGATTGATTGATTGAGAGTGGTAGTGCATTGCACAATAACTGGTCTCTAATAAGCTCATCTGTCATTTATCCAAACTGGTACTTGATCACAGTTCCTTACTACAAATCCAACAGCCGTTTCACCTTGCCCCTGTGACTGTGTATAAAATGTATGCCTGGTCACGGCCGCAGACTTTACAAACCTGCCCCTTAGCGTCATTTTAGCCTCTTTATAAACATCTGGAATAATAATTATTATTATTTAAAGGATTTATAAAGCGCACAGCTACCCAACAGGGTTTCCCGGCGCTGAAAGCGAGACAAGCGAGATTGAAGCTCAGTTGGCATAAGGCCTGACTAAAAAGAAAGGTCTTTAGCTTTTTTCGGAAGGCGAGGAGAGATTGACAATTCCTGAGTTCTAGCGGAAGAGAGTTCCACAATTTTAGTCCCAGGAAGGAAAACGAGCCGCCACCCATACGGGTCAGCCGTACTCTGGGGACTGAGAAGAGGAAAAGGTTGGCCGATCTTAGGTTGCAAGAGGGTCGATAAGGTTTGACAAGATTGAGTATGTACGCGGGGGCCAGGCCGTGCTGAGCTCTAAACATGTAGCAGAGGGCCTTAAATTCGATACGCTTACTAACCCTGAGCCAGTGGAGTTGATGGAGCAAAGGGGAGACAGAGGCTTGCCGAGGCAACCTAAAAAGTAGGCGGGCTGCTGCATTCTGAATAAGCTGGAGACGGCTTACAGAGGTCTTATCCGCACCCAGATACAGTACATTACCGTAATCAAGTCTGGAGTTCACCAAGGCCTGCAGGACAGTCCTCTGAGCAGCAGGTGGAATTAGCCAGAGAATTTTCTTTAACCACTTGAGGACCGCAAAGCAGGTCGAGGTGACTCCCGAGACCTGAACAGCGAGAGAGAGCTTACTATCGATGGAAAATCCCAGGTTCTTAACCTTAGGAACCGGGGTAGGCAAAGGTCCCAAAGAGACAGGCCAGTGGCTGGCTCCCCAAAGCTCCGGATTGTTCTCCAGGATGAGCACCTCAGTCTTAGAACCATTCAGCCTTAAAGCATTTCTGGACATCCACAAGGAGATGTTACGCAGAACAAGTTTAAGTGAAGAAGGATCCTGATGTTGAGCAGGCGATAAAGAAAAAATAATCTGCGTATCGTCAGCGTATAAAAAGACGGTCAACCCAGATTTTTCTGCAATGTCTGCCAAGGGGCGAACGTAAAGATTAAAAAGCAGAGGACTCAGGATCAAACCCTGCGGAACTCCAGATGTCAAGGCAAAGGGGTTAGATTTAGCGGTGTGAGAGAAAACCTGAAAGGAGTGATCCTCCAAAAAAGAGATCAGCCACTGCAAGGCTGCACCTACAATACCAGAGCTTTCAAGGCGATCCACCAAAATGGAATGGGAGACCGTGTCAAAGGCAGCGCTCAAATCCAACAGGAGGAGCGCTGCTGTGCCCCCACAGTCAAGCTGCTGCCTAAGGTCCTCCGTGACCACCAACAGAGCTGATTCGGTACTGTGACCAGGACGAAAGCCAGACTGCTATGGATGAAATAGCTTATGTTTTGTCACATGTACAGAGAGTTGAGAGTTAATGTGTTTTTCCAATATTTTGGAAAAGGTGGCCTGTAGTTTGACCAGCAGAGGGGATCTAAACCAGTCTTTTTCAACAGTGGAAGCACAAGAGCGTGCTTTCAACTACGAGGCAACTGGCTCAGATTTAGGGAGGAATTAAGGAGCTGAGCAATCACCTCGAGGGCAGCCTCATCCAGGCATCTGAGCTTAGATGGAGGGAGAGCATCAAGTGGGGAGCCAGACTTGATGTTTCCCAGTAGATTTTTCAAAGAAATTAAGTCAATTGGGAGCCAGGCCTTAACTTGACAAGATTCATCAGATGTGAGGTCAGGGGGAGCAATCACGACTTGGTCAGAGAGTTGAGTGGTGGGAAAGATGAAGTTGTCATGAGGAGAGGAATCCAACTGAAGCTCACGATGGATAGACACGACTTTATTATGAAAAAACAGTGCAAGTTCATTGCAATGATGTAATGGAAGGAAGGGGGATGGCAAGAACGTACTAGGTGCAGAAAGTTCCGTCACAATTTTAAATAGGGTTTTCTGACAGTTTTGGGCGTCCATAATTTTATCCGTGTAGAAGGAGGCACGAGCTGATCTGCATAGAGCATGATAGTTTTTTAGTGCCTCCAAATAAGTGGCTTTGGCCTCTGGCACGTAATGCTTTCTCCACAGTCTCTCCAAAATTTTACATTGGTTTTTTTCAACTCTAAGGGAGTCAGTAAACCACGGAGCGGGGGGAAGCACTCGAGGTTGAGATTTAGTGGAAAGGGGAAGAATGGAATCGATAGCCTCAGACAACCAGTGATCGACTAGTAGCTGGTCCGAGTCCAGTTGAGATGTGATAGAGGGAGCAGTCTGCAGAAGCAGCTCATTAAGTGTCTTCATATCAAGTTGAGACCAATTCCGCGTTTTCTTTGGCAAGGCGGAAGGACGAGGCGAGTGAGCCAAAGAGGAATCAATAAAAAAAGGAATAGCAAGGTGATCAGACCAGCCTAGCTGAATGGGAAGAGCAGTGGACACAGTAGGGAGATTCGAAAAAATAGGGTCCAGAAGATGACCTGCTACATGAGTGGGTAAGGAGTTGATGAGTGAGAGATTCAGGGTCAACAGATCATCCAAGAGAGTTCGGACAGATTTATTACTAGGATCATCAAAATTAAAATTCAAGTCCCCAAGCACTGAAAAATTTGCCACACGAAGAACATGAGGGGCAAGTGATTCAGTTAGCAGGGAACCCCAGTTGTTAGACGGGCCAGGGGGACGGTAAATGAGGGCACCAGAAAAGGTGAAATTAGGGAAAAACAGGATAGAAAAAAATAGGGCTTCACATTGGGGATCGTGAGTGCCTCAATTTTGCAATTATAGAGTTTTTTTGGCAATTCCTCCACCAGTTTTCAAAGGTCTGTTGATAACTAATAGAGCAAAATTCTACGGTAGCGCGCAATCACATCCGGCATGGACCCGTCGTGGAGCCAGGTCTCAGTTAAAAAAAATACATCCGGATCCATGTCAACTAGGAAGTGAAATAGATGCAACTGGTGTTTGGAAAGGGAGCAACAATTGAGACTAAAACAGCGGTAACCTTATATGGATGTGAGACAGAATTGTCCACTCTGGAAAAGTGGAAAGTCTCTCCACTGGAGGAAGGGTGGGGGCCAGGCAAGGAGTAAGTGGGGAGGATATTATCAAATAGACAGTGAGAGCAGTACCTGACACTAGCATCAGGGGCAAGAACCTGACAGTCATCGTTTGGGGTAGGTTTAAGACTACTAAGGTTTTGAGAGGAGTAAGTGAGTTGAGGCTGCATGGAAAAACGAGCAGGGGTTCTGGCCCCGACCGGACGCGGACGGGAGCAGACGGGCTTGCCTTAGGCGCGCCAGCGGCTCGCCCGCCACGGCATGGGTTTAAATAAAGCAAACCCAGAAATGCCGTGAGACGCGAGCCTGGCTGGTTCAGGAACGCACTTCGTCCAATCGGCACACAGCTGCGGCGGAACGGGGCGGAACCAGGAAGCGTGAGAGGTTCCCCAATCTGTGCAAAAAGCGCGTGGAGGTGAGAACCTCACAAATTGAAATATATGTATATACAGTAATTAGCCAAAAGTTAAAAGATAGCAAAGCGATCGTCATAAAAACAAAGGGGCAGATCTACAAGGAAGTGCCGCAGCGCGGCAGCGCAAGCCCTTTGGCTGCGCCACGCTGCGGCACTTCCGAAGCACAGGAAAGCGACATATTTCCAATAATATGTCGCATTCCTGTGCTCTGCCCCGACGCACAAACTGCAGCCATGCGCCGGCGCAGGCACCCTTGCACCATGGTGCAAGGATGCCTGAGTCGTGGGCAGATTGTTTTTGTGCAGGAAGGGGCACCTTCCTGCACAAAAACAATCACTACAGGCATTTTCCTCTTTCAATGCGTGCTGTAGAATGCAGCATGCTTTGAAAGAGGAAAAAACGAGGAGAAATTAAAACATTTCTCCTCGTTGCGCCTCGCTACGCCTCCTCTGGGGAGGCGTAGCATTGACACGCATTTCCAGATTTACGATTCCTCGTAAATCTGGAAATGTGTCTCATTCCATGGGTGTTGCGTGGGAACACCCAGAGCAACACCCATGGAACGCCCCTTCCACGCAAAGTGCTGCGTGTGAAGGGGCCATATTTACAAGGAGAGGAAAAGTCACGCAGGGTGGCTTTTCCTCCCCTTGTAAATATGGAGAAGTGAAATACGCCTCCAGTACGTCACAAAAAGTGACATACTGGTGGCGCAGGGGTGTTGTAAATCTGCCCCAAAGTGTATAGGAGCGTTTAGGAGCGAGCGCAACTGACCTCACTCGGTCCGCTGCGCGCCCGCCACGGCATGGGTTCACTTTAGTTCGCCTCGCTTGGATATGTAGAGCCCCTTCCCCGATGCTGCGTAACTGACCCTTATTGTTCCTTAGGGCCCCACCCTAGCCAGCATGGCAGGTCCTGGCCTGACCGCTACTGGGGAAAATACATACACTCTGGTTTACCCACCCAACCTCTCTAAAACCGCTCAAAAATCTTTCAAGCACTCCACCTTGAAAAATCACCCTGAGACACTGATCTCTGACCTGCGTTACAGTGCGGACAACGGCACAGTCATCAATGACCTCATCTTCCACTCCAGAAGAATCTCATCTTGGCTCAAAATCTTTGCACACCTCCTAAATGTACGGGCAACCAAGAACATTCCATACGGCACAAAGCTTACAATAGCACCCTCCCCAACCCTGCGAGCTGACCTCACCATCACTCTCTACAAAAACGGCATCGTCCTGATCCAAGCCTCATCCAAAAACCTGAATAAATTCGCGGACCTTTTTACTCTCCTAAGAAACCATGTGCAAGACACTGGCAGGGTAACTAACACCCGCCCCGACAAGCCTCCGACCAGACTATCTAGCGTGACTAGCCGCCCACAAACCACTCCTCTAAGGTTTCCCGACACAGTTCATCCCAACCCCTCCAGCACGTCTCCCGGCCTTGCCAACAGAATCGTCCTTAGACCTTTGGTCTCTTCCCCGCTAGCTCCCCAATATCACTGTGAGATTAGTACGCCCCCAAAGACCCACGATACAAGTCGAACTAGCCCTCACAGCCCACAAACCACCCCTCTGAAGGGTTCCAACACAGGTCATCCCAACCCCTCTAGCACATCTCCCGGCCTTGCCAACAAAATCGCCCTTAGTCCGTTGGTCTCTTCCCCGCCAGCTCCCCACTCCGACTGTGTGACTGGTACGCCTCCAATGACCTATGATACAGGTCGAGCTAGCCCTTCCACCTTTCAACCTATGCCGGTTGATAGCACTGCTTCTGAACCATTGCCCCCTACCCGTTAGCGCCTCCCTCTTATATGGATCTCGAACCTCTGCACTCCAGAGCTGCCAAACTAACTCAGAGCATCCATATTTCCATCCTTGATCTATTGAACCTTCTTCACCTTGCAGAACTCTCCTTCGCTAACCTCAAGCCCCCGCTGAACTCCTCCCCCCTTCATTTCACGGAGTTCCCCAAACACCCACTTCCGCTAACCCTGAGACACCTTTGCCCTCGCAAGCAGCTATGCCACCTCTCGGAGGGTGAAATCCTAGCTCTCGTCCTCTCCTACAACTCTACCCTTGCCACCCCAAGTCCGCTTGACCTCACTGAAAATGAAATCATTGCCATCCTCCGAGACTACAACTCTGCCCCAGCTACCCCTTGTCTACTTGACGTGAGTGCCGAACATGCCATCTGCACGGTCACTATCAACCCCAACAGATCAGCTACCCTCCGCAACAGAAGCGTGGTCAAAAGCAATCTAGCCCCTGTTCACCTGTCCGCCCTGACTCCCGGCACTCCCTCCGACCCCTCTCTGTCTGGTCTCTTAATCAACTGCCGATCAGCATCTAAGCACGCCGCCGATATTGCCGACCTCATCCTGAACAAAAATGTTGACTTAGCAATCCTAACAGAATCATGGCTGTACGAATCCTCATCTCCCTGTAGGACCTCTTGGTCCCTCCCAACTATAACATTGCAAGGCTGGACAGGCAATCTAGCAAGAAAGGAGGAGGCATCGCTTGCATCTACCGCTCTAACCTTCTAGTCACGGAACTTCTGGCGGATACCACCGACTCCTGCGAATACCTCGCCCTCTCCATTTGCAGCAACTCCACCCAACTGTGTAATCTGCACATTTTCTACCACCTCCCAGGCTTGAACGACTCCTTCACTGACCACCTCATGGAAATCATCACATCTAAGATTTCTTCCAACGCCAAAGATATTTTCCTGGGTCAACTTACACTGGAACGATCCCAAGGATCCTCATGTCAACGCCATCAAAGACCTCCTGGCCGATCAAGCCCTGTCCCAAGCCTGCTCACTCCCAACTCAGTCGAAAGGGGCCACTCTTGACTGGATCATCTCCAAAGAATCAACAGTCAAGCTTATCTCTATAGACCCTTGTGACTGGTCTGACCATCACGCCATTTCCTTCCTACTACCTGGCACCCACAAGTCAAGGGCACCGCAACCGGTGATTCCAAAACGCTGGATCAGAGACACCAAGATCCTGGACCATAGGGAACTGGAGGCACGCTGCAAATCTGACCTCCCCCCTCGCATATCACAACGGTCAGTGACCTCAACGATCACTACTCTGTGACCATATCGATCATTCTGGATGACCTAGCCCCACTAAAACTGAAAAGAACCCAAATCAAAGACAGAAACCCTTGGTTCACTGGGCCCCTCAACAAAGAGAGGAGATCCCTACGACAATCTGAAAGAATCTGGCGACAGCACCCCTCTGCCGCACATCTAAAACTTCTCCGCCAGGCCAGAAATTCATACAACAGGAACATCTTCAACTCAAAAAAAGAATTCTTCAGATCGGAACTGGGGAATGCAAAGAACAGATCCCATAAGCTCTTCGAGCTGGTCAAACATCAATCTAATACACTGGCCAAATCAGCGAAAGAAACCCCAAAGACTCTAATATCATCCGAGGAATTCTCCGCTTTCTTCGCTGACAAAATCACAGCCTTAGGTAAGGAATTCAGTTCCGCCACATACTCGCAACCCCTTCCTGACCTACCTCCATCCTCCGCGCTGCCTCCACAGGCTTCACCTAAAAATCAAGCTCACTGGACCGACTTCAAACTCTATGACGAAGATTCCATCTCTAAAATCCTATCTACTTTAAACCCGAACAACCATTTTAATGACCTGCTCCCCCCCCTCCAACTGCCTAGCTGCCGTCGCTCGAGCCATTATTCCTTGCTGGACTGCAATAATTAACGCCTCTCTCCGGCAGGGATCGATTCCCGACTCTCTGAAAGTCGGGCAAGTCCTCCCCATCTTGAAAAAGCCGTCGCTGGATCCAGCTTCCCCTGACAACTTTAGGCCTATCTCCAACATCCCCCTATTAGCCAAAGTGCTGGAGAAGTGTGTACAACAGCAGCTAAGTCAACATATCAACAACTTCCACCTACTCGACGACCTCCAATCTGGGTTCAGACCTGGGCACAGCACTGAAACCACCATGCTCCACATCACTGATGATGCCCTCCAAGCCCTTGACCAAGGCAAAACCTGTCTCCTAATCCTCCTTGACCTATCCTCGGCCTTCGACACGGTCAACCATGAAAACTTACTCAAACGCCTCAAACTCAGGATGGGTTTGGATGGCTCTGTGCTAGAATGGTTCAGGTCCCTCCTCCAAAACCGATCACAGAGATTCCTAATTAACAGCAACCTATCTGCTCCCTCTCCGGTCACGGTTGGAGTCCCTCAAGGATCAACCCTGTCCCCCACCCTCTTCAACCTTTACCTTGAACCGCTTACCGAAATACTGCGCACTGCGAATATCTCCTACCATATGTACGCTGACGATACTCAGATCTACATCAAAACCTCATCGCTCGAGGAGATCCTCTCCCTGAACGAAGCCCTGAAACTGACTGTCTAATGGCTTGCCTCCAATCAACTCAAACTCAACGCAAAGAAAACCGAATTTCTCCTAATTTCCCCTCCAAAAACCAACCCGGAGATCCAAATATGGATTAAGGCTATCACAGCCTTAAATTGCCCACCGACCATCGTGGACTCGGCCAAATCCCTGGGTATTACCCTTGACTGCAACCTGAACATGCGGGACCACATCAACTCGATGGCCAAAGCAGCTAGATTCCACCTGAGTTACCTAAGGAAACTGAAACCTTTTCTCGATGTTCCCGACCTAAAAATGGCAGTCCAAGCACTAGTCATCTCTAGACTGGAATATGGCTGCTCTACCCTCTCGGGTTTACCCAAGATCTCCCTGGCACCATTAAAAGCCTGCCTCAACGCGGCCGCCAGACTGCTTACCGGCACAAGGAATTTCGACCACATTCCTCCACACCTGAAAGCTCTGAACTGGCTTCCTCTCGAGGCAAGAATACAGCTTAAACTAGCTTGCATTACACACAAGGCTTTATACTCAAACTCCCCCGCATATCTTGCACAGAAACTTGTGGTTTCCGGAGGTACCAGAAACTCTCGGTCAGCCAGGGACCTATTGCTCCAGCCTGCACATTTTCGGGAAAAAAAACCTACAATCGGGCCTTCACTGGGGCCGCTCCAAGAATATGGAACTCTCTCCCACCCGCCATCAGAAGAATCCCTTCTTTTGCTCGCTTCAAAAAGGATGCCAAAACCTTCCTTATGGGCAAATTCCTCCTTTAAATTCTGCCTTCAAACACCTTTGAGACCCTGATCTACTTCCGACTATTGCCTACCCAGTCACCCCACCAAGATACCGGGGGCCTTGTCTTGAGTATTTGTAATTGTAAAATATACATACGTGTCCCTCTATCCCCCATGTAACCTGCAATGGGGCCCTGTCTTGAGAAATTGTAACTGTATACTGTTCATACGTGCCCTTCTATCCCCCTATGTACCCAGCACCCCTCCCCCCCTTAATTGATTGTTTATTCCTGTGATTCCAAGCCTTTTTGTACATTGCTATGATTCCTGTAAAGCGCTCTGATACCCTAATGGGTCAAGTTTGTGCTCTATAAAACACAAAAATAAAATAAAATAAAAAATAAAGCAAACCCGGAAATGCCGTGAGACGCGAGCCTGGCTGGTTCAGGAACGCCCTCTGCCCAATTCGCCAATAATGACTCCCTTTGGAGCGACTGCTGGTGGCAAATACTTAAAAACAGGCCGGCCCTCCTTCCCTACGACACTCAGTATTAGCACTTTTTTCCTGCCAAAATAAAATTTTAAACCAGCTTAGTGCTACAATATAGTTTTCAAACACCTCAATCCACTCTTCCTATTCCAGAGAAGGTACACCAGGTGATGCGACGAAACTGGGTGAGTTATGAAAGTTTGCGCTGTATCCATGGTCTATATAATGTTTACAACAGAGGAACAGGAAAACGAGACCTTGGTCCAGAGGGCGAGGGGCACTTCTGTGGCGAACACTTGAATAATCGAATATTCATGTACACTCTACTTCATGGAAAACTACAGACTGTGTAGCAGTGCCCTTTGGCCACAAGATGGCAGCAGAGCATTAGTTTACATTGATGATCGACATGGCTTACCGAGTTAAAACCCTACTTGATTTCCATGAATCCTATGCTGGCGAAGATGAAGCTCTGAGGTTTTGCAGTCTTTTTAGGTTGAGCATTCGAGACCTCTTATATATACTTTAGTATATACTTTAGTATATTATATACACTTTAGTATATACTTTAGTATATACTTTAGTATATACGTATATGTGTATGTACTTTGTGGGCTCTGGAGATCAGCCCTAGGACTTGTCTGCTTCCGCTTAGGGACTTTTTTTCTGTTCAACTGCCTCTATTTAACTGTATTGATAGAAAATGACCAGCAGAGGTCAGTAAAATACCAGAATTGCTTTCTGCTGAGGGACTTTCTTTTTTTAAATTTTTCTGGCAACTGCCTCTATTTAACTTTCTTGATAGAAAACAACCAGCAGAGGTCAGTAAAATACCAGAATCACTTTAGCATTCTTTAGGTTCCAGTCCATAGAAATTGTCTTCCACAAGCACCCGTAGACAATATTTTTTTCAAATCTTGGATTTTGAGTGATATGACCACCGAAAGCCCTGCTTTTATATTAAAAACAGAGCTATGGAATGGTGTCACACAGTTTGGTGCTTACTTTCCCTCATGTTAAAGAACAGTAGATGTTTCAGCACCCAGGCTAATGTGCTGCATAGCTAAATACATATAAGGTCCCAAAGGTGAGACCGATTGCATTGCAAATGCTTGTTTTACATGGCGCGTGCTCGATCCGAAGGTATTGGAGCGCTTTACTGAGCACCAGTTACATTACACACGGACACATTCATTTTTTGTAGGCAGGGGGAGATTAAATGATTTGGTGTATTTAGGTGAATCGGTGGGCGGTTTCTGTGATTTCCTCGTGTTGTGAAGATGGTCCTGGACCTCAGACCGGTCACGTTAGGACATACCTGGGACTGTGATGGATATCGGATGGGCGAGCAGGCGCTGGTTGTTCGCATGAATGGAACACAGGGGCCAGGGTCAAAAGGGGCAGCTCGCGGAGTAGACTTTCAATGACGGTTATAAATTAGCGTTGACATAACTCCAGACGTCTAAACCGTTTCACTTACCTTCATAGCTGCCAAGTTTTCAGATTGCTTATTTGTGACATTTACATGCTTTCAGCGAACGTATGAGTGACATTCTACTGCCAAATGTGTGACACTTTGAGTGACACTTTCTCTCTAGTAAAACCAAGCAATGAAGACAATATCAAGAGGTAAATATCAGAAATGACCTGTTTTGGCAATAAGAAGCTTGAAAAGAACCTTTAAACTGCTGCAAAACCCCTGCAAAGGAAGGTCTAGTCATACACACCTAGTCTAGTCACACACTTAACTCATCATAAAAATAGCATAGAGGTTCAAAGCGCCTGCCACAAAGCACAACGTATAACATGCAGGTCACAGAGTTATACTAGTTTTATACCATCGACCCACTTTTTAAAAAAAGAGGTGAAAAAGATCCTAATGAATAGATTCCTTTCATAGACTTTTGGGGTGCCTCTCCCCAGGGCGCAATGGACGTCACAAAGTCAGCAATATCTAGATTGGTCAGAAGCACTTCCTTTTCAGGAGAACCCCACTAAAACATTGCTCCCCTGGGTACCTGGATCTGAATAGTTTCAGAGCAGCAGCAAAATACCCACCATGAAGAAACTAGATCAGTGCCTACTAATGGAATGACGGACGTTAATTTTGATATCTGTTTCAATAGCCCATTGTATCTTTTACTTTTGACGTACTTGTCTATGCCTATCTTTTGTTCAGTCAACCCTATGTACAGCGCTCTGATATCCTTGGGTCATGTTCGCCCTTTATAAAACATTCTAAATAAAAATAAAATATACTTTATTGAGCCAGCCAGCTCAGTGGTTAATGCTTTTACTACAGATATTTTTCTGTTATCTGCAGGTCACAAGTTATAGTCATTGTACTACAGCTCAGTGAGTTCTAAACTGGCATCCAGGAGCAACATGCAAACTGAAAGGCATGAGTGTAGAATATTATAGTGTCTTTGTTCAGTCTTACTTTCTGCTAAAGATGGTAAATAGGGTTATTTCGAGTAATAATAAAGACTTATTAATCAGGGATATATGTAGCCTTACGGCTAGAGCGGTCGACCTCCAAGCTGGGGAACCGTGTTCGAGTCGGTCGACCTCCAAGCTGGGGAACCCGGTTCGAGTCGGTCGACCTTCAAGCTGGGGAACCGGGTTCGAGTCTCGGCAGGGACGCTCAACATCCTGTGATTCTGGGCAAATCACTTAATGTCCCCGCACCTAACAAAAATGAATGTTTCCATCTGTAACGAAACTGGTGCTCATGTAAAGCGCTCTGATGCCTGATATCTTCGGGTCGAGTTTTTGCTATATAAAACTAAAAATATATATATATATGTATATATGCATGCACACAATCGTATATTCCCAGAAATACATGTATTTATTAGCGATAAATGATAAATGAATAGGCAATTGTTTGAAACTATAAAGTGATCAATGCTCTGAACCCTATAAAAAGACCCACCAATATCCTGCTGATACTTGTGAAGGGTTGAAATGCATTCTCCTGAACTGGGCAGGTCCTTCAAACGTCACATAGTCACATATCACTCACTGCACAGGAGCACAGCTACCTTTATCATTTGCAGCACACTTATAAAAAAACAGCAAATGTTCCTTATCTGAGCAATTTAATAGGCCAGCTGCAGAGACATCTTGATCATGGGACTTGGATACACACTGTTAATGTCCTGAGTGGAATCTTTCTGCAATGTGAAAAGCTGCCGGTTTATTTTATACCCCCTCTGGCTCCAGCAGCCTCTGAACATTGGAAATGCGTGCATTAGCCCCCACTTTGAACAGCATTACTCCTACCTCCCTGTTTACATCAGCTAAGAAACCGGTGTCTTTTATGCAACCTCTAACCTGCATACAGCTAATAAAGAACAAACAATATGCATGCAGCTAGCCTGCCGAAGCAAAACTATCCTGTTAACGGCAGTAAAGTATCAGTTGCAAACAGGTACCTGCTCTTTGATATATCCATTTCAAGCACACGAAAGTGCTGTGCTGCAGGTTTTTTACACAAAGACAATGTTTAAAAACAATGCACACACATACCTGTTTTTGAGGCCAACATTGAAGCTTTCACACTATCAATGGAGACGGTGTGAACATGCTTACTGTTGTACATGCGTCAGTCAGGTCTTCTCTGTGTTTATATCATTAGATATTAGTACATGTACCTTTAAACATGGAGTGTTGGCTTAAAAGTATTCTAGTGTTGTGATGCACTATGACTTCGATGGGTTCTCTATGGAGTCAGTTGTCTGCTGGCTGGAGAGGGAGCACCTTCTGTAGTCCCAGATGTCTTAAATAAATATACGTTTAACTTCATCTGGCTACCGGAAGTTCATTTACAAGAGTTCCTTCACCTCACGTGGGAGCAGCTGGGCCGGATGGAAGGGAATCAGATACAAAGTAATACAGCCGGGCCCAGGCTGACATGACTGGTATCCACTCACCTCTCCACGGCCCTTGCACCCGCTCACACCGTCAGGGGCACACAGCAGAGAAGCCTCTCTGACTGAGTGCAAGCTAAAGCGTCCTGAGCAATTCGCTCAGAGAGAAGCTTTGTAATGCGTGACCGTATGGTTGAGTACGGTAATGCGATAACCGACACTAAAATGCGTTATCCTAACCCCTGATGCATGGCAGGTAGCAGGGCTGTACCTTCCTTATAACAGTCTGCTCTGGCGGGTTCATGTTATCACCATCGGGGTCGCACGTCCTAGAACATCGTTGACAATATTGTTCTAAAATTAAAGTCTCTGCACACTGGTCCTGGATGGTTAAGTTAATGCGTTAGCAGCCCCGTGATGACCCTTGAAGGCCAGGCAGTTGGTTCCAACTGAGGGGCATATTATCAAGAAACGGCGTTAAAATTATCGCCGCTTTAGTGGCAGAAAACTGCCGCTAAAGCGGCGATAATGGGCTTGATAATATGCCCTTGAGAATTCCAATAGAAGCCCATGTTCTGCAGTCAACACGGGCTTCTATTGGAATTCTCAAGGGCATATTATCAAGCCCATTATCGCCGCTTTAGCGGCAGTTTTCTGCCGCTAAAGCGGCGATAATTTTAACGCCGTTCTTGATAATATGCCCCTGAGTTTTTAATCTCTACGCTGGGAGGCACGCTGCAGTGTAAAAATAAACAGTCTATGCTGACTTAAAGTCAAAACAAATAACTAAAAGCCATAGGGGGGTGCAGAACAAGGCTAGACTGAAGGACAAACTGTAGAGACAAGCAAGGAAGGAAGAGAGGCAGACAGGGTTCAACAGAAGGAAGAGCAAAAGGAGACAATCCCTGCCTAAATAGGAGCAGATTGCAACAGAATTCTTTGGTGTCATGGAGAACGCAGAACTTCTTAAAGATCAGAAGACATACAGTTATGGAGCGCACTGCAGCGGGTGATCTGCCTGGTATAAAGTAGGGGGCCCTAGGCCCACATACTAAGTTAAATGAAGACACGAACACAAGTGTGGTTGGTGCAAAACTGGCCACAAACACGTGCGCCAGACCCCTTTTATTAGCAGAGTCACCTGACTGGTGACACTTGCATCGGATAGGTGTTGTGTGGGTGTTAGTACAGCCCCTAAGGACAGACATGACCTGTCCAGCAGGACATTACATTCATCTCAAAATCCAAGTAAAAAGGACAACGAGGTCAACCTGTGGAAACAAAACAAAACAAACTGGATACAACGTAGTCCATCAGTCTCTAGAGTCACTCAGCAGGACAGGAGTGGACTCATGGACGGATGACGCTGGCTGCAACAGGACATATCTGCTCGCATTCATACTTTAACCTGTGTCAGACAGGACACGAACACTGATTCAAAGATGTCCAAAAACTTCTGGCTGCAAGCCGGCTCGATTCATGTCCATTGTGCTGATTCTCCAGATGATTCGTGGTTGGTGGCAACAGTTCAAAAACAGGGGCGTCAGGAGCGTTGTCGGAGTCTATTGCAAAACTTGCATTGGTGGTGTTGCTTGACTCCTTGAAGGCAATGTTGAGGTGCTGCAATCTGTTGAAGTCTCCGCTCTTAGGCCCAACTAGCTCCTGGCATCAGTCGGAAGAGCAGTGTCAAGTCTATCTCTCATGCTTGTGGAGGCCCCTTGGTTGGGTTGCTACGGGACTGCACGTGGTCTGTGCTGGGGGCTGTGTGTGTGCCATGTCTGGCCCACTGCAAGACTGCAGAGGAGCCACTACCTAGTCGCTCGTGCAACCACAGGGGTAGGTGGGTCTTGGTCAAGGCGCGCTCTTGCCACCAGGATCAAACCTGCAGGCAGGGTGAGCAGTTAGTCGCTGGTTAACTGATACTTCTAAGTGTCACTGGTGCTTGTTTTCTGTAGGTATAACAATGGTGTTGGACTGCACTCTGGTTGTTCGATGCTCCCTGGGTAGTAGTGATGATGTACAAGACAGGGGATGGCATGATGGTGTTGCCAGTCGTGGGGTGAAGCTGTATGACATATGGCAATGACTTGCCTTGATAGTCACGAGCATTCCTTCTTGGGACGTCGACAGCTGGAAGTAATGGTGGCCAGGTGCTTAATTTCTCTCTTTGTGGAGGCACCTGTATCCTACAGCCTGGAAACTCTGGGTTGCTGAGCCACTGGTTACAATGTCTTGATGGCTATGCCGGGAAGCGTGTGGCAGAGACTTGGTATGCGCATGCTGGTGGCTTACTCTCGGTTCTCCGGCTGGGGCTTGGGGCAGAGACTCGGTTTGCACATACCTGCGGGTTACTCCCGGTTCTCCCACTTGGCTTGTGGCAGAGACTCAGTTTGCGCTTACTGCCGGTTCTCCAGCTGTGCTGTCACCAGGCTGTCCTTGCTTCACCTCTGTGTCTTCTTCGTGTGGATAGCGTCTGAACCACATTCGCAGTGTTGTGTGCTTCTATTCACCTTCTGGTCCGGCCTCATTTTCTTTCGACCTTCTCCTGCTTGGGGCTGTTTTCATCTAGCAGTCTTGGGCAACAGTGTGCTGTCTCTGGGATTCCCAGTCTCTTCAGTGGGTGGCACTCAGTGGGTTGTACCTCGTGAATGGGGTGTCTTCCTTTGATGTCTCTCCATTGCTAGAGGGTGATCCTCTCATTGTTTATTGGCACCATTGGTGGTGCCAGACCTCAGCACCTTCCATTCGGCCCTCTGAGATCTTTCTCCTCACAGGGCTTCTGTCCTTGCTGATAAGCTGGTGCAGAGTCCCCTGTGGGTGCTGCGATCCCGTAGGTTCTGGCCTGGATGAGTGTCTGTGGCGGCTGAGCAGCTCTGGGCACCTACATCTCCTGTATCCTTTGGCGGTGCTGCCAGGGTGGTTTGCTGGGAATGGATGACCTGCCCCTCTCCTTTGTTTTGTTTTCAGCTGGTGCTGTCCGGTTGTCATGTGAGCCAACATTTCTTTTCTCTATATGGTGATAGCAGGCAACCCTCAGGAGATGTGCGATGCTCCTTAGGACAGGTAAGCAGCTGCCCCTTCAGGTAGTGGTGAGGCTGCTCACCTCTCAGGTGCTTTACAACCTCTTCTTCTGTCGCTGGCTTCCTTTTGGGGCCGGCCATATACTCCAATCTAGCTCTTCTCTCCTAGGTCTGATTGAGCCCAAACACCTTGGGGCTTATTTACAAGCCCCTTGCGCCACTTTTGCGTTATTTTTAACATGGGAAAAGTGACGTACGGGTGGCACAAGTTGCTTGTAAATAAGCCCCCTTATGTCTTGCAGGGGCACTGCCTTGGCTCCAGTTCCTTCTTCCTTCTTCATGCGGGTGGCAGAGTGCTAGTCCAGCAGAGCTGATGCAGGAGTCAAAGATGCAGGTGACAAAGTATTTCCTTAACTTGCAGTGGCTCCCGGCAGCCAGCAGGGGGTGCACAGCATTATGTGTACCAATCCCAGCTTCTGTCATTCTGTGTACCAATCCCAGCTTCTGTAGTTCACCCGCGCTGGGGTCACTTTCTGCCCTGCTGTGCTGTTCCCCAGTGCAATGCTGGCGCAGCGCTCTTTGCACTGTATGCATATCTCCCCTCTCATGCTGGGAGAAGCAAAACTGGTGCAGCGTGGTTGCCGCAGGAGGCAAAACGGTCTTTTCTCTTCCTGTGGTAGTTGCAGACTGCCACTGCACCTGTCTGGGCCTTCCTTTTGTTTTGTGCCTGCTCACTCCATCTGCTACCTGTCCCCTCACCATGCTACAAACATGGTTTACTTCTGCTCATTCACCGGCGAGTGTAGACGGGCAGGCAGGTGAACATGCTCAACATAGCGCTGCTGCACATTCATGGCGGGTCTCATGGTAGGGCTTGCAGGCCCAGGTTTCTTTCCTTCTTGGTGGAGACGTCTTGCACACTGCCCCTCCGGGGGATGCTGTCTAGAGCAGCGGGGTTGCCGTGGGAGGTGACATGGCTTCTCTCCTGGCGACTGCAGGCAGGCTGACAGTGCCCAGGCACCACCAGCGTTATGGATACACTGCTCTAGCCCTGCTGTTGCCTCTCCTCTTCACTTACTGGCACTTTCCTCACCGGGTGGGCTGAAACACTGGATGGTTTCCTGGGCGGCACCCTGCCATCACTGGACCAACATGATGCACCACACTGTGCTCCTTAGTCCTCAAGTTCTATCTGCTGGCCAGTGGTGGCTACTGCTTAACGGGGTGGCGGGGAGGGGGGATGAAAAAATCCACTTACCTGCGGGCCGGCAGCCGCCTCCTGGCCCTCTTCGGTCGTCGACACGCAGGAAGCACTCAGGCTCCCCCAGCCAATCACGATGCTGCTGTCACCCGCATGACAGCAGCGTCGTGATTGGCCATGGTTCGGCGCTCAGACGGGGACTATGAGCCTGTGTATGTTCTCCACCCAGGCTGTGCAATACAGCCCGATGAAGAACATGCAAAATGTGCATGACTGTTTGACCGGCCCAAGACGGCCGCCCAAATCATCATGAACACTTAAAGTGTGCTCACCACTCCCCCACCTGGCCCCTGTTCTGGCCAACCCCGCCCCACCCCGCCCGTACCTAAGCAGGAAGGGAAAAATAAAATGTTAATAACATTGCATTATTATCATTTTATTTTTCCTTTTTAAACTGCTCGCAGAGCAGTGGGGCGACGCTCCTTCGCCTTAGCAGAGGATCCGCCCTACCGCTGGCTTCTCCTCACGGCAGCCTCAGGGGTAGGGCTGCGTTTGTCATAGCAACCACCTTTCCTACATAACCCAAAGCGAAGTAGTGAGACTCATGGTCGAGGTGCTGAGCAGACGGGGTCCAGTCCGCCTCGTCGCCAATGTAAAGTAGTGGCCCTAAGGACACAGACACTAGTGAGGTGGGTGGAAAACTGTCCATGAGCATGTGCTCCCGGCCCCTTTTATTAGTAGGTTCACCTGACAGTTGACATCTGTGTTGGATGGGTGTGGGGTGGGTATTAGTACAGCCACTAGGGAGGGACTGCTACATAACGTATCCAACAGGGCACTACACCTGATGGTCTGAACATGTGCCGTAATGAAGAATCAGAGACACTGGTCTGTGAGGCATGTACTGTAGTGATGGCCTCTGTGCATGCTCTGTCTGGCTGTTACTTACTGCCCCTGCTCAAATGGTTTGTGACTTCTCGGGGTCCTTTTGAGGACAACGGTGACTGACAGTCCTCTAAGCATTATCGGAGTAAGTGTCTTGCTGGTATGATGCATGCCAGAATGGAGATCAGTGTCTACCTCTGGAGAGAGGATGTGGTGTGATGGTCAGAGCTGCAGGCTTTGGAAGTGGGGAATCAGACTTCAGTCTCGGCGTCACTCAACATCGTGTGATTTTGGGCAAATCACTTCATCTCCCTGTGCCTAAAAAAAAATTAATGTGACCTTGTGTAATGTAACTGGTGTACATTTATAGCACTCCAATACCTTCTGGTCCAGTTTACGCTTTATAAAACTGCAAAAAATTAAATAAAAAATAAATAATAACTCCAGCATTTTCATTAAGACCCATGGCAACAACTCCTGTAATGAGCAGCCGTGCCATGCAGGTAAGAGCGGTAGAGGCGATGGGGCCGGGTGGGAGGATTCGACGGACTATGACGAGGGAAAATGTATTATTTATTTAATTTCCCCTCGTCATCGTCCGTCAAAATCCACCCCCACCCGGCTCCACTGCCCCACCGCTCTTACCTGCATGGCCGCGGCTGGTAATGAGACCGTCGACGCCAAGACTGCCATATGGTGAGTGGAAAACTCTCTTTGCGCCATGACAGCACATAGGTGTTTTCCTTCATAAATGTGACTCCGAAAGCCGGTGCCAGCCTATGAGGTGGGGGGATTCCCTATACTACCCTCAGATCTTGTTCTGGAAAGATCTTCACTTCACCTGCCAAGGCTTCAAGAAGTCTGGGGTGAAAAATGACTGGGTCAGGTACCTTTGTGTGTGTGCTGGAGGCAGCCCTTTGAAATGTAAGTGGGGCAGGGAACAGCTCCACCCTACCCCACCCATCTTGGCAGGATGGCCCATCCTGTCAGCACATAGTCTACCATTGTCTAACTGTCTGAGAGGAATACATAAAGGTCAACTGGCAAGATTTTCACAGTCATGTGACCCAGGACACAGGCAGCAGGCACCAATTGGTTACAACAAGAAAATGGCAATTTTCTAAAAGTAGCATTTTCAGAATTGTGACTCAAGCTCCGACTTTACCATTAAAGAACACTTTAAATTACAGTTCATTTGAGTCCAAATTTGACATCACTATTTGTACCCTATCAAAAGTTAGCACATATCAATTGCAATAAAGTAACCGAATGTTATCCAATGGGAGAGATATGCCTTACAGTAGTGAAGACAAATGTAGGAGTTTTTCACTACCAGGACAGGTAAAACTTAAAAACACATGTCCTACATTTTAAATACAATACATCCTGTGCTATGGGCCTTTATGTCTACCTTTGGGCTGGCTTGTATGCATTCAAAAAAGGAAGGTTTAGGCCTGGCAAAAGGTTTATTTTGCCAGGTCGTTGTGGCAGTTTTAAAACTGCACTACAGGCTGCAATGGCAGGCCTGATACATGTTTTAAAGTGCTACTTAAGCAGTGCTTAATTTGTGCCGGTGCTTTCCGGTGCTTAGCACTGGCACTTACTTATCAGGGCCGGGTCTACACTCTACACCCATCTGCTGCAGGTCGTCACATATTAAATTGATGTATTTAATTATTTACCTCAGCGCTGCCACAGAGTGTTGTTCTCATGACAATCTCCCGTCCCTAGTGAGTCCCGGTCAGTAGTGGTGTTGCGGGCCTTGCGGCTGTGAGACTGAGCCGAGGCTGAGACAAGAGCAGCCAGTAGGAGATTCGTGAAATGTTTATTGATGGTGGTGCGGCCCTTAGTTCAGTGTTGCCAGTGCCCGGTGGGCGGGCCGCGGGCACTGATTCATTGGGCTGGATTTGGTTTGGGGGTAGGGGCTGTGCAGCAGCAGGCAGCGTGCGCAGATTTCTTTCAAATTGCCACGCCCCAGCATATCCGCATGCGCGCACCCCACTCCACCACAAGTAATCCGTTGAACAGTTACTAGCAGCACCAGGCCCGCCTGACGGAACCAGTCAGTGCAGTGTGCCTCCCGGCAGGCGCCCTGCCCAACACGAGTACAGGTAAATTAAGTACTAAGTTAAGTAGTAGCCATGATACCATGATATTATTGGTATCATGGCTACTACTTAACATGCCATCATTACCATGCCAAACCAACTCTTTTTTTTGGGAGTGTGGTGGCGACGGTCATCGGAAGTCATGCATTTTTCAACAAATAATACTGTTCAGTACCACGTGTGCACTTGAAAGGCTGATTAGGTGTAAAGTTATTTTCGCGAACCATATTTATTGTGTATTTTTTTTCCAGTTCACGCTTTGGTATTTAGTTATTGCACTGTGTCACTTTTGAAGTTAGGCAGGGACATGACATAGCCAAATGACCACAGTGCGACGGTAGCTCCGGCTCCACAAAATTCGATAATCATGAATGTGATGATCATGCAGATGCACTCATTACACTGCCTGGCCTGGTAGCTGCCGCCGGCCGTACACTTAGTTATAACACGATAGGGGCGGGCCCGGCCGGGGTTAATAATCCTACTGATTAATAACATGCCATTTAACAGTATTCGGTGGACTATGAGTGAGAACTTGTTCATATTTTTGTGACTGATTGCAAACAATCTAAATAATGTGCTCATTCTTATGTTTTCCTGAAAGTGAGCAAGATGGCCGTCATATTCAACAATAAATATATATAAGATTCAAACACCAGTCGGATGATCAGTTGTGCATTATCGAACGACTAAAATCATGTGAATATGCACGCTGTTTTGGGCTGTGATAGAATGGTAATTAGCATTGATTAACAATAATTAGTGGTGCTATGAGAAGAACAGATGCTACTAGATTCAAATAGGATGGTTTGCAAATACCGCCCTGAAGAATACTTTCAATTTGAATGGGTATGGCAGCAGGTATTTAATTCACGATTCAGAGCTAATGGTGAGTGCGCATTACATATAATTGGGATGTTTTAGGAGAGAGCACACCCTAGACTGGGGACAACATAGCTGTACAATGCTAAGAAGCCCAACATGATACATGGTACAGCCAGAGACCGTTCCAGAAAAACACCACAATTGCACAGATTCAGTAACATTGCACTTTAAGCATGTACTGACACCTTTGATGCCCTGGTACAAACAACCTTAACTGTCTGACAGAGCTCCTGTCATCAGAAAGAAGGAATTCATAAAAATCACACAAGAAGCGGGGCTTTAGATCTGTCCTATTGATCAGCTTCCTTATGGGCATTTGGTTGGACCAGTGCTTAATTTGAGTCGGTGGTTTCTGGTGTTGAGCACCAGCACTTAATCATCAACACCAGCGTTTTTCATGAGTACCAGTTAAGGACACATTCATGGCACGGGGAGATTAAGTGATTTGCCTAGAATCACAGGATTTTGAGCCAACGTCGAGGCTTGAACCTGGTTCCCCAGCTCCGAAATCGGCAGATCTCGCCAATATGCCACATCCTCTCACTATTTTCATGGTTAGTAGTTGGTTTTGTTTTAGGCGGTGCTAACAGGAGAAATTGGCTGGTGCAAGCTGCCTCCTGATGAGAGCCCCGGCACTTATTTTTTTTTACAAATTAACCACTGTACTTAAGTGGGTTGCATAATGAGTGCTGCAGGCCCACTTCTAGCATTTAATTTACAGGCCCAGGGTACATGTATTACCATATACTAGGGACTTATAAGTGAATTAAATGTGCCCATCAGCTTTAGGCCAATTTTACCATATTTTAGGGAGGGAGCACAAGCACTTTAGCACTGTAAAGTGCACAGTCTTAATGCCAACAAAAACAAATTCTGAAAACAGAAGGGTTGAAGGCAGGAAGTTTGGGGTGACCCCGCCGAGAGGTCCAGGTCCAATATGAGGAAGACAAGGATTCACACTGAAAGTGACTAATTGACTTTTCTTAACACAGGAAGTATGCTGCATCTTCTGGGCTGCCCTAAAGAATAAAGAAAGAAAACAAAAATAAAACCCAAAAATATTTAGATTTGGGTTGAAAGTCTAGAGTTCTACCTGGCATCCAACAAGGAATGAAAGGAGAAGAGGAACAACCATCTCCAGAGAGCAGCAGGCCGATATTATCCTACCTAGGAACTGTCCCCTTCTCCAAAGTCATTGATTCTGTCTTGAGCTCTTCCTGTCATTACATTGAATTTGGAGAGAAAATGTGGTATATGTCATTGTTTTGACTGGCATGTGGGGGGAAACGAGGCAATTCATGACACTGATTGGCATAGGGAGATAATGAACCATATCATGAACTTACATGACATTTAGAGGTAAAAGAGGGCGCAGAAAGACATTGATGGCAATATTGGGGATTACCGGGCACATATGTCATTAATTAGCATATTGCACATATTGGCAATTGCTGGTGCATGGGAGGAAACAGGGATGTGCTCTCTCATTGATGGGTTCAGTGGGAGAGCTAAGGAACATTATGGCACTGGCATATGAGGGAGTTGGGGCACATCATGCCATTGACGGGCACAGGATTCTCTGTAGACTTCAAAGTCACTACTGTTAAACCCTGCGTCACCACCTGTTCCTTTATTACTCACTTTTTCCTTACACCCTTAGCAAAGCCATCATGACTGGCACCCTTGCCTATCTGGCTGGCAAGCTCCCAAAGCCTGGTGTCTCTTAGTACACTCACAGACAGAAGCCCATAAAACTGGAGATGAAAAAGTGCAAAAAACAAAAAAAAAAACAAAGCAATAGGCCTTCTCCATTTATGCATTTAGCAGCTTAGAAGAACCTCCCTGTTTCCTCCAGGATGGCCCCGAAGCTGCTCAGGTCTAGCAAAGAGCTGAAGACACACAACTTTAAAGATCACTACAACAGTAACAGTCCACTCAGACCCAGCGTCCCTCTTAGCACTCGTTCACTGTATCTTTGCCTTTGACTCTGTACAGTGCAGGGCGCTGCTTCTGGCTAAATTTGTAGGTTGGTACACAAGTATAGCCTTCCCACAATTCGGTTTTGGGCCTGCTGGGCCCTGTTGTTTAAGGTCTGAAATTGTGAGATCTGTGCAACTTATAATTTCACCCATCGTTCTCCTTTATAGTAGATTCTCAGGGCCAGATGTACAACCATTTTTTGTGGTTGCAAACGGAAAATTGGGCCGTTTGCCACCGCTAAAAAGAGTTGTAACATGTACAAACCCCATTTTGCGAGTTGGTAACCTATTACCGACTCGCAAAATAGGCTTTGCGAGTCGCTATTAGGAAGGGGCGGGCCAAGGGTTTCATTTGCGACCCCATTGGGAATCGCTAGTAGATTCCATTTTGCGGGCCGCAAAACGGAATGGTCGTACATCTGGCCCTCAGGCACATTATAGGAAAATCACTCTTGGGAAATAAAAGATGGAAAATGAAAGAAGGTGGAAGTGAAGGAAGCCGAATCAACTGCAAATCATTATTGTTGTAATCCCAACACTTTAGGTAGTCCGGTGAGGCCTTCCAGGCAGTTCCGAGCTTGCCACCGCAGACTGGAATCAGAGCTGAACAGGTTTGTGGACATGTGCTGTGAGCAAGGAAGTATTCTTCTGTAGGTGAATGTGTCAGACTTCGTGAGTTGAAGGTTGGATGAGTGTGGAATGTGGGCTGTACCAAGGTCATTGACGCATCTTTTGTGTCAGAACGCGTGTACATTACTCTATAGATGCACGTGCGTTTGGATTGCTACGGGACCCACGTGCTGAGAGTATCAGCTGTTCTAATAGCTGGTTAGTTCAAATCATTTGACCTGCTGAGAAAAATGGCGCTTAAGCCAATTGGTTAGGGGAGTGTGCTGTAAAATGCGCGAATTAAACTTCAAATTTTCCACACGTTTCTCCAGAGGGAGATTCCACTTGGACAACCCTGTCGGGTGTCTTGTCCTGTGCAATTTGAGAAGGTTGTTTACAACCCTATTGTTTGCAATTCAACACCTGCCGCGTAATATATTTCGAGGGTGCAGTCTTCATTTACGACTTTAGGTGGCAGCAGAAGACAGGTTTTGCTCGAGACACTATAACAGCGGTATGGAAGCACTTAAGACTGCAGGTGGCAATACACGACTACTTTGGATCGAGAGACCGTAGCAACACAAATCCATCAGTAGTGAGATGAAGGGGTGGATGAAGATATGCGTGTGGATGGTGAGGAGGAGTGGACAAATAAGCACAGAACACAAAGCACAGAGACCTTGCTGGCAAGGGCCGCACAGGGGCAGGAGGGGTTGTGTAAACCTGCAGGGAAAAACAGGAAACCGTGCGAGAGTTGGAGAGGGCTCTGAGAGGCAGCTTCCTGTGGCGGGAAAGAAGAGCAGCGGAAGGGGGAATGAGAGACGAGAGGCATTTAGGAAAGGGACACGCCATATAATGAAAAAGAGACCGACTGCTGAGTGGAAACAGTGAAAAGAGTGAATAACAAACACCGATTCTATCTGGTCAGAGTAGGTTTCTCACTACTCCATACATGCCAACATTTTAGAAGAGGAATGTGGGGAATTAGAAAAATAATAATCGGGAGAATTCATTTCTCCCATTGACTTATAATGAAGCAGAGCAATTTCAGGCAGGAGACAGACAAAGTAAAGTACATTTTTGCTTCAAAAATTGGGAGTCTCCCTCCTGAATCGGATCTGTTGGCATATGTGCCCCACATCAAGTTCAACCAGCCCTACAACAAAGCCAGTAAATCCTTTTGTGACGTCACCAGCAAGTTCTTCCTGCCAACAAGCCCTCTTGTGATGTCACAAGGTCAATTTATATGTTATTTTTTTTGTTAAGTTAGTCTTATAAAGTGCATGTTCACCATTGGTCTCTTGGCGCTAACGAAATATCCTGTCTAGTGAAGTTGTCATTAACCCACCACATTCCGTAAACCTGTTTAATCAATCAGGTCATCAGACTTTTCCAGAAGGCACTATAATCCATCGCATGGCGAACCACTGATGGCAATGAGTTCTACATAGTGTGATGGCAATAAGTTCCACATAGTGGGAGCTATTACTGAAAAGCTCCTTTCCACGATCTGCTCTTCCAAAAACCAGGTACTACTAATTGATTCTACAGGAGGACCTCAAATCACATGAAGGGATATATTTCTTACTCCTATCGGTCAACAAAAACAGGAGCCTGTCCATTCAGGCTTTTGAATGTCATACAGCACACTTTGAACTGGATTCATTCTTTCACAGGGAGCCAGTGAAGTTTCTGTAATAAGGGAGTGGCATGTGAATATCTAGGTAAAAGAAAGATTAGTCTGGCGGCCTTGTTCTGGATTACCTGTAATTTATGCTGAGCAACATTGGGCAAGCCTGCATAAATTCCATTTGCATAATCAAGGCTCGAAGTAATAGTCGCGATCACTAGCGGCTTCCATACTTCTACCAATAGTAGTGGTGCTAATTTCCTCAACATTTTTAACAGGAATATGCATTTGAAAACCAAGGAGTTCACCTGGGGCACTAGTGAGAGATTTCCATTGTTCATCACCCCTAAGCTCTAAGCTGAAGTAGAAGGAATCAGAGGTGACCCCAACCATTGGCCAGTAAAGATGGTTCCAAACACAGCTCCTGTTACTCATCAGAACTATCTGCAATTTGTGATATCACACAATCCTTTCATGATGACATCAGTTTATTTTGCAGAGTATTCGAGTCTTTTTGGCGTGTCACCAGTTCCCTTCAAAGTGCCATTAGGTCCATTTACACTTCTTATTGGCCTGTCATCAGCTTTTTTTGCTGTTTCATCAGCACTGTTATCAGGCCCAATTACAATCTCAACTGGTTCTTTTGTAATGTCATTATGTTCGTTTGCTGTTGTGTCAGGTTGTTTTACAATATCACTCCATTTACAGTATCATCGTGTTTTTTGTGATGTCATCACATTCTTACCTGTTTCACCAGGTTACTTTGAAATGTCATGAGATTCTATAGTGATGTAATCCGAGTCTTATGCCGTTTCATCGGATTCTTCTGCAGTGGCTTCAGTTTCTTTTGCAGAGCCATCAGCTTCTTTTGCTGTTTCAGTAGGGCATTTTCTAACTTCATTAAACCTTTTTGCCTGATCACTGAGCCATATTTCTATGCCAGCAAGTCTCTTTCTAAGGTCAGTAGGCCATTTTGTGATTTCATCTAGTCCTTTCTAATGTCAGCATGTTCTTTTACATTGCCATAAGTACTAGATGGGTAATGAGTTAATATATACGTATCTATGTCATAGAGCCTTACTAATGTCGTGTAGTTCCTAGGACCCCCCAGGACCTGCGCGTTTTGGATGACCTAAACTGAGGGCTTGGTGTGCAGACAGACTCTGGACACCCCCAGAGGATGAGTCAGCCATTAGACCAGCTAGCTCTACAGTGCCACTACCACCCCCCTGTATTCTACAGCGGTGTAGGTAGTTTCTGACAACCACTGAACATGACAACCCCGATTCCTCAGGTATTGTGGAAAACAATACGGTATCTATCGCTCAGTCACTCGTGCTTACTTTTCTCAGAATACACATAGAATGACGATTGGAACGGTTTCAATAATTATTTATTGATCAAGCGTCAGTCTAGTATGAAACATATTCGCTGCGACAATCAAAAGACAGGAGCAGACAAATGTGATCGCTAGCACCAATACCGTAAATAGTAGATACATTCCTACCTTAGTGCTAATAAGATGAGTAAAAGCAGATGATATAAAACAATAGCATTGGCGTACTCCTACGATGCGTAGCCTACCTAAATGTACCTAGCCTAGATATGTAGGTGAATCATGTGTATGTAAGTGCTAGGATATATCCTAATGGAGCCAAGAATTCCCCCGTGGAAGTGCTAACCCCTCACCTGATGGTTCTGAATGAAGGAACCCGTCTCTGCATCGAGGATGGCACCCCGCAAGGGATCTCAGGTCTCTGCCTGTCGAAGGATCAGCCTGCAGAGTCTCGGTCCAGCCTGGAAGGAATTCTCCTCTGTCTTGTAAGGGGGAGTGAGGGTATTTTATACTAAAGTGGTCACTCCAGGGTTTCTTCTAGAATCGATCTGTTTGGAAAAATTCGCTAATCATTTGCTAATCCTTTTCTAAACAAACATGATCATGCACAGCTGGCTGTTGGCCATGGATGAAAAAAAGTGGTGACCCTTATACAGAATAAATCTGCTGTGCCTGGGGACATGTTTATGTACGTCAGGTACAGGGATTAAGATAGGGTACCGAGTGCCCGGTGTCGAATAGACAGAAGTAAGCTACTAGGTTAAAGGTCACCAGTGTAGGACCGTTATGTCGAGTGGATGGGACAAATTGTATGTAATTGGTGTGTACATGATGGGACTATCCTAAAGGACATGACACTAAGATGTCAACAAGTCAAATGGTGATGGCTTGAACCTCTAACTGTCTTTATAGGCCCTGCCCAATTTGCACCTTTCCTCGAGTCACCCCAACCCTCCTTGATGTTCACGAGCATGTCATTGGGATAGCCCCTTTCCAAACTCTGAAATGAATGCACACCTCAGAATCGCATAACAATACAATCCACCCTTGACTCTTCTTGGAAATGCTATAAACTCTCTTATTAGATAGCCTACCCAGGGCCGTCACAAGGGGTGGAGCTAGGCCTATTTGCCTCAGGCCCCCTCTTTTTGAAGGACCTGCTACTGCTAAATCCATTTAGTCACAAACGCAGATTGTGATATATTCCTGATAAGGCAGATAACCTCAACGGACCGCTAGATACCACCATAAAGCCTGAGAAGGGTCACACATCACGTTCATGGCATGAGCCCCACATGAGCCTCTGACAACCATGAGCCTGCTCAACCCCTTCCGACAACATTTCCCACCATCCCATGAAAAGCAGAATTCCTCAATATTGCACTTCCTGACCCCAATGATAAAAATACATGTAGTCTAGGCCTTCCTTTTCTAGGTTGATGTCCCCTTGCACTCATTTCAAGACATTTTTAATTATCTGTGTTGGTTTGTCCTTGTAAATAGCGGTGGATAAAAGGGCCACTAAAGGCACATACATAAAGCCTACAAATAGGTCAATAAGATGAACCTTTGCTGCGGTGTGTGTTTGTGCGTGTGAACTGCACATTGTAGGTTTGAATTCTGGGAAAAGTTTCTCAGCCTTTCATCCTTCTAAGGTCAAAACATTGAGTACTAATTAAATTATGTATAACGTCTTACGTAAAGCACTTTGATGAAAATGCTATATAAAGTTATTTATGCAACTGATCAGACCTCCCCTTGTTGCCCACCCCTCAGTCATTCTAGTTATACCCTGGGCTTGTCCCTGCACCTCAGCCTCTCATCATCCATTTCATGCCTGATCTAGTACAATTTTAAATATTTCTACATAATGCACCTCACCCATTAGGAGATGTGCTCTAGGATTTTAATTATTGACTATGAGCGAGGTGTGTTAATCATGGGTTCTAATGCTGTCTTTAACTTTTGAGAATACTTTTGGACCAATTCACAAAACAATTCATGGGTACACAAAGTGTTCTCCAGTAATTCAACTTCACATACTCATAAATGCCTTTGTGACCTGGCCCTAAAACATATAAAATGGGAATGAAATGGGACTATTCAGAAAATGTTCATATACAGTTCGTACAGATAGAAAGGAGTGTGTCCTCTTTGCTCTTTTACCGATAGGGAGTTGTACATTTTGGGTCGATTCACAAAGGCATGTAAGAGTACATAAAAGTACTAATTCATGTACGCATAAATAGCCGAATGAGTCAGTGGTGGCTGCGCAAAACAAAAGTGGGGGGGCTATTAGGGGAATAACCATTTTTTTAAAAACGTATCTGTCATGCCGCTGTTCGCCTCGGTTCTTCTCTCCTCCCGGCAGTCACTGGGGCACAAAGCACAGGCTCCCCACCCAGTCCAGACGCTGCTCTCATGCTAAGCCAAGCATGAGAGCAGCGTAGGGATTGGCCTGAGCGAGCTGGTCTGACACTTGCTCAGGCACAGGAAGCCAGCGGCTTTTCTCCAACCCAGCTGTCAACACAGCTGGGTTGGAGAAACCTAAGTGCGCATGCCTGTTTGGCCAGCCTAAGACGGACGGCCAAACCAACATGCACACTTTACAGTGCCCATCACTCCTCCTCCCTGCCATGGCCCAGCCCCGCCCTGCCCAAGACTCCCTGGCTCAGTCAATCAGCGGAAAATAAAATGATAATATTGTTTTGTTATCATTTTATTTTTCACTGACTGACTCTTACCAGTGGGGCACCATCCTCCGTTTGCTTCGCTATTTATCAAAATTGCGAGTATTAAGAATTAGGGCAACTGAAACTTGTTTTAAAGTGCAAAAAGTGGGCATGTATGCCATGCAATGGGCCTCTGGTTTTTAAAGAGCCAGCCACTTGCCCTAAACTCTTAGGCTGAGCACAGTTATCCACCCTTCTCAGGGTGACTCTGCCATTTCTGTTTTCTAAAAAAAAATACATGTATATCGAAGAAAAATATTGACT
The DNA here is from genome assembly GCA_963921515.1 of Calotriton arnoldi. Lineage (NCBI taxonomy): Eukaryota > Metazoa > Chordata > Amphibia > Caudata > Salamandridae > Calotriton > Calotriton arnoldi. Next base: position 418,766 of record CAWUFW010006066.1, read on the forward strand.
TGTTGCCATCCAAAAGTGGTCACACGTGCAGTGCCTTTCATGAATTCTTGGGCAGATCACTGTAAAATCCTGTAGCCATGAGGTTGTGACAATCCCCAAGAGCAAAATGTGCACATGGTGCACGTAGTGAGGCTGGGCTAGAGCTCCTGTCCCCACAGGGCGTCCATGGAGTAATGTCCTTCTCTGGAGTGTTCGGTATCCAAAGAATTATTTTCTCTATTAAAAAGAAAAGAACAACTAGTTCTCTCGCCCCTGCTTTGCTCTAGGACTGGTTCTGGCTCAGCTCTAGGCCCTCTTAAACTATCGAGCATGAGCATAATGAGGCATATAGGCTGCAATCATGAGGGTGTGCTATGTGTAAGTGGCTACACCTGAGCACACCGTCTATACCTGGGTGGGTGCTGGTTGTGCCTGGGCATGTCAGGAATACTCCTTAGCGGCTCTGCTTGAACATTGAATGCTTGTCTGGGAATTCAAAATTGCACATTGGAACATAATGGCTGTGTCTTGACATTAGATGCTGTAATTGATGGTAGTGCTTGAGCATAGGAGAGGTACACATTGAAATTCAAGGCAACGATTGGGCATTTTAGGGTGTACTTGGCTACCTGGTAACTTTACCTGGGTTATTAATGGCTGCACAGCTGTCATACCTGGCAGTGTCCTACTTATTCTGTATAAACAACACAATAAAGACATGCTATATAGTTGGGTAAGACTGTGTGCTATACAGGTGCTAATTAACAATAAGACTTTATGGGTGGTAACTAAAGTAGACTTAGTAATATTTTATTTTATTAAATCGTGAACTTATCGCAGCATTTTTAACATGAGTGGTGTTACTTCAGGCTTCTCAAAGGGCTAGCTCGTGAGCTACTAGTTGCTCTCCAGCTACCTGTAAGTAGCTCTCCTGTGTGCAGCCCAGTAAACTAAATTAAAAGTTTTTGCTTGGTTGAATTCACATATGTAGGCCATAATTGGAAAGTGTGTATTTAAGAGCAAATGTGTGGATTCTCAGAATTCAAATGCTGATGTTTGGAGAAAATGGTTGAAATTCCAAAATATATTTAAAGCTGACATTTGAGTGATTAATCATATACTACGTTGTGGAGGCTTATTACTTATATTATTTACTTTGGTGCTGGGAGCACTGCAGCTATGGCTGTTACATATGGTCCATGTAGAGGGGTTCCAGATCGATAAAGCTTTTCTTAAATTACTGCTAGCAATCGTGTCTGATTATGTGATGTGATCACTGCTGATAATCTTGTATGAGGTGGCAACTAAGGTAATCTTATTGGAAGCTGTGTAATGTTGGGTGCCGCCGGTAAATGAGGACTGCTGAGCCCGTTGAGGATTCTTTTAACTTTATTTATTCTATTGGAGGGAGAGCGCAGGGCCGCTGTGATTGTAGCGTCCTCGTCCCTAATGGCCGCCACTGCTCCCAACATACTTTGCGTGGTCACGTGGTGATCGAAAGCTGGACCGCAACACCACATATCTTCCCCCTTCAACAACACCAACAATGAGCGCCAGTTCTTTATGTACGCAACCATAACAAAGTTGGCGCCACAAAATGGAGAGCCAGGAACGACAACAATTGTAAATTTTTCCATAGGAGGGATAACAGGGGAAGAGAGGAAGGAAGGAAACATACAGTGGGGAGAACTTACGCGATAACAGGGTGATTACATATCAAATTCTCTGTATCTCCTAGGTAGCACAATCGCTCTGCCTGTGCGGGTGCGCGTGAGGGGTACCTGTGTCCCTTGTGCCTCTCTTGTGTGTGAGCTGTACTCCCTTCCCTGGCTCTGTCATGTGCAGTGGGAGTTCCCTGCGTGGTGTCTGGGTCGCAGATGTCGTGGCACTCTTGGGGTATGCTGTGTCGTGTGGCCCTGGAATTACTCTGTTCCTGTGTGGTGCCAACGGCACCTTCCGTATCTCTCATCGTGCCATTTCTCGGTGTGTTGGTAGCTATTCCATCCTCCTCATTATCCAGCTCCCATCCAGTATGTCCGGCGTTTTTGGATGGGTCATCCTTGTTCCATCTGATCACTTTATTGCATTTGGCCATTCTACTGTGTGACCATATCTTTTCATCACTTAATAGGGCAGAGCGCAAGTAAGTTTCTCTGACTTGTAAGGGCTCGCTGAACTTGCTGTCTCCCTTCCTGCGTAATTGGCCAAGCTTCACCCTGACCCATTCCCCCTTTGCTAAGGAGACGTCTCGCACTCCGTGCTTCTTGTTGTAGTTGTCCGTGTAGAGGTTCTGAGCCTTCTCCAAGTTGCTTCTGACCACTGCTGGGGACCATTTGCTCTTTAATGTGAGGTTCATCCAAACAGTGTTATCTCGTGTGAACGGCTCCCGGCCACGTAGGTTCTTGAATGGACTGTAGCCAGTCAGGGTAGGGGTGATGCGGTATGCCCAGACGGTGTTTCTGATTTCTGTCTCCCAATTCTTACCCGCACTGATGGCTGCTTGCACGGACCCCATGAGCACTCGGTTGAACCATTCCGCGAGGCCGTTGCCGGCAGGGTGATACACTGGGGTGTGTTTGGTCGTAACTCCGTTCCTTTTGGTGAAGGCCTTCCACTTTTCTGATGTGAATTGGGGGCCGTTGTCGCATGTGATGACTTTTGGGATCCCTTCTCGCAGGAATGTCGTAGTAAGAAAGGCAATGACAGTTTCCGCGTCCGCTCTCTCGCATAGTTCCACCTCCGGCCATTTGGAGTATCGATCGATAAGAACAATTGCGTATTTGGGTAAGCCCCAGGAGTCCAGAATGGGGCCCAAAATGTCGACAGACAACTCCTCCCAGGGGTTATTGGGGGTGGTGAACTTCCCTAGAGGCTGTCGTAGCAAGGTCAGGGATTTGTCTGCATTGCCACACTGCTCACATGCCCTCACGTACTTCTCCACGTGGTTGTCGATGGCTGGCCACCAGTAAGATTGTTTGACTCGTCTCTTCTACTTCACTATTCCTAAGTGGCCTTCATGCAGGATAGTGAGCAGGCGGTCTACTAACTGTTGAGGAGGAATAACTTTGTCCCCTCGCAGTAAGAATATGGCATCATCACTGATGGAGAGTTCGTCTCGCACCTCCCAAAATTTTCTGAGGTCGCTGCTCACGTACCTCTTCTCAGGCCAACCCTGCGTGACGAACAGTTTCACGCTCACGAGTTGGGGATCTGCGTCATATGCGGTCTTCCAGTCTTGTGCACTAATCACGTCCTCCTGGTCCGTTGTGAACGCCACGGTGTATTCGTCCCATTCCGTGTGTGTCGGCGCCCCTTCCATTGCGGCAGATCGACTGAGGTAATCCGCCACTTTGTTCTTCTTTCCCGGTAAGTATTCAACTTCGTATACGAAGTCCAACAGTCTGAGGGTCATCTTGGCAATGCATGGTGTGGCACTGGCGTGTCCGCTAGATGTGAGGACTTTAACCAACGGTTTGTGGTCCGTTCGGAGGGTGAACTGGGAGCCCCAGAGATACTGGCGAAATTTCTCCATGGCCCAAATGGCTGCGAGCATCTCCTTCTCTATGACGCTGAACTTCTCCTCGTTGGGAGCAAGGGAACGGGAGGCGAAACTGACGGTGGTTTCCGTGCCATCTGTGGACATCTGTGACAGGACCGCCCCCAGGCCTTTGTCGCTGGCATCTGTGGTCAAGATGGAAGAGGCTGAGTCGTCGAATCCATGTAGGGAAACGGCGTCGCAAATGTCCTTCTTGATTTTCTCAAATTCTTCATTGGAGGCTGCTGACCAGCTGAAGGCATGTTTCTCTTTCAAGAGTTGGCGGAGGTGGTGAGTCTTGGTGGCGAAGTTCTGCACGAATTTACTGTAGAATTCGGCTAAGCCCAGGAACGAATGGACTTCCTCTTTATTTTGAGGTGTGGGAGCCGACATGATGGCTTCAACATTGGCTTTCTTTGGCGAAATTCCACTGTCGCTTATTTCGTGCCCCAAGTATGTGACGGAGCGGAGGCCGAACTTGCATTTCTCCCATTCCGCCGTGAGGCCGTTGGTCGACAGTGTCCGTAGCACCGCAATCAGTTTTTTGTCATGGTCTGGTTTGGTTTTCCCCATGACCAGTATGTCGTCTTGGAAGTATATGACTCCACTGGTGTCTTTGAATAGTCTGTGCATGAGTTTTTGAAAAACCGCGGCCGCAGATGCCAGGCCAAATGGCATGCGCTGGAACCTGTAGCATCCGAACGGGGTGATGAAGGACGTTAATTTCCTACTTGAAGGGTGAAGCGAAATTTGGTGATAAGCCGCTGTGAGGTCTATGGTGGAGAACCATTTGATCCCCTTGGTCTGAGCTAGCATTTTGTTGATTTTGGGTAATGGAAATTTATCGACGATTATGTTTTTGTTCAGTTCCCTGAGGTCTATGCAGAGGCGCACTTTCCCATTTGGTTTTCGGGCTACTACCAAGGGCGCCAACCATTCAGCGCTTTCGATTGGTTCAATGACACTGTTGTCCTCCAGGCGCTTCAGTTCCATCTGCACCGCTTCCCTGCACTTGAACGGGATGTTCCTAACTTTGTGGCACACATGTACGGCGCCTTCCTTAAGGCAAATTCTGTGCGTAAATTTGGAAAGCTTGCCTATAGTCCCGCCGAAGACTGATGGGAAGTCTTCTTTCAGTTTCTCCCCTTCCGGTGCTGGCGGTTTGTCCATCATGAGCACTTGTGTCTCTCCACCTGGGTTGAGTTGGATGCCCAACGCTCCTTGATCAGCCCACCCCAAGACGGAGGGTCCCTTTTCCGCCACGTACAGTTTGCCTAAAGAGGTCCTCCCCTTGAATTCAAATTGGAGTGGACGGAAGCCAACCATGGGGATCTTCTCCCCTGTGAAGGTGACTGGATGGACATCAGTGGGGTGTAGGTGGGTGCCTAAGGTGCGGACGAAGTCCCTTTCCCAAATATTGCTTTGAATTATGGTGTATGGGGACCCTGAGTCAGCTACCATGGAAACTTGGACCCCCCCCCAATGGTCAACAAGCAAGAGGGTTTCTTATTACTATAGCAATCTATTCCCAAAATCTGGTCATCAAAATACTGTCCTCGTCAGCATCCCCTTCCACCCCCTCTGTCTCAGACTCGTACATAACACACTTAACCGTGGCGCTGCTAGGTTTCCTTCTACAGACTTTGCCGAAATGACCCACTACTCCACAAAATGAACATTTAACTCGGAAGGCCGGACATCGTCTGTCATTCGCCATGTGCGTTTGGCTCCCGCATCTGTAGCAAGTGACTTTGTAGTCGCTGGGTGATCTGTTGGGTCCTGTAAATTCTGTCAGCGGCTTCCTGTTGTTTCTCGCACCGGCCGTGGGTGGAGGTTTGTCGTTGTGTGCCTTCGTGCTACTCACTTTGCACACCGTGGATTTGTTCTCGTTGTCTTTTTTCGCCGCTACTGCGCATCTTTTGGACAATTCTGCCTTCTTCATGATGGCTATAATCTCATTCAGGGGGCATCCCCACTCACCCACAATTTCTCTTGTATGTTCGTATTGACCATGTGCATTATGATCTGATCTCGCACGAGATCATTATGAAGGTGGCCAAATTTGCAAGTCACAGCCAGTCTTTTCAGCGCAGCTACATACTCTTCCACTGACTCTGTTTCGGTCTGTTTCCGTTGGAAGAAATTATAATGGTCTATGGCAGTGCAGACAGCTGGTTGATAGTGACCGTCTAGGTCTTCCAACGCATGCTGAAAGACATCTTCATCAGTGGCGGCCCTAGTCTTTTTTACCATGTTCTCATACACTCGTAACCCTTCTGGCCCTAGATTGTGCAGGAGAATTTTCTTCCTGCGTTTGCTCGAAAATGCTTCTTCCCCTTCGTCCTCCAGAGCAGAGAGATAGTTCAGAAAGTAGCCCTTCCAATCCGCCCACTTCATGGCTGGTTCGCCAGGCTTCGGCAGGAAGGGAACTGGGTTGGTAAGGGAGAATGTCTGCGCGCACATTTTGGTGATAGGCTGGGCTCGGGACTGCCGGAACTACTTCCGGTGGATGCAGGAGTAGTGGATAAGCAGCCCTTTGCGAGCAGGGGGGGCACTGTGCGACTGGGAGCAGACCCTGTCTGGCTCTACTGCTGCTTAGCCTGGGTTCAGAGCTGGATCTGTCCAGAGCGTCTCTCCCAACAACCAGGAGCACTTGACTAGGTAGGCTTTAGAGGGATAGGGGCAGGTGCGCACACGTGATGGTTGGCAGGCACTTCACTAGAGGTAATTGGAGTACTGAGCCCCAGGCAGCAAGGTGTGAGTGTCAGTCTATGATTGGAGACCCCTGTAGGCGGTCTGCTCCTTCACCATGCACAGAGACTGGCACCAGGCACTTACTGTAAGGAGGCCGGCACGTGGTGCAGCTCTGTAGTTTCAGCGTCGGTGCTCTGCTACGCCGGTGCAAGGGCCAGCCCTGATCAGTGGAGTGACAGGTGGGCGCCAGATGAGGGAAGATCGGGAAACACCACCGGCAGCCAGGCGTCCCGTTGCAGCACTCCCACTCCGATCTTCTGACGTCGTGTCCTAGCGTGCAGGCGGGGATCGAAGGTCTCTGCCTCTCGAGGTGTACACCACCTCGTCGCCAGTTTGTAATGTTGGGTGCCGCCGGTAAATGAGGACTGCTGAGCCCGTTGAGGATTCTTTTAACTTTATTTATTCTATCGGAGGGAGAGCGCAGGGCCACTGTGATTGTAGCGTCCTCGTCCCTAATGGCCGCCGCTGCTCCCATCATACTTTGCGCGGTCACGTGGTGATCGAAAGCTGGACCGCAACACCACAAGCTGTCACTATTAAATCTCTAAAAATATTATAGTTCTGGATTATTTTCATTGAACATAAGTAGCTCTTACTACAGTAAATGTTTGAAGCTCCTGTGTTAGTTTCAATGTTGTCATCAGAATCAAAGGTCGTGTGACATCACTTCCTCCAGTATCATCTGGGTCAAAGGTCAAGTGATGTTACTTTCCTGATGTCATGTAGAGTTAAAGGCCCCATAACGATGCTTACGCTGTTGCTGTCATTTTTGTGAAACTGTGGGGCATATTAGCAAGACCCACGTTAAAATTATCGCCGTTTTAGCGGCAGGAAACATGCCGCTAAAGCGGCGATAATGAGCTTGCTAATATGCGTTATGGAATTCCAATAGAAGCCCAGGTTAGATGTCCTGCACATCTAACCTGGGCTCTATTGGAATTCCATTAACGCATATTAGCAAGCCCATTATCGCCGTTTTAGCGGCAGTTTCCTGCCGCTAAAACCGCGATAATTTTATCGCCGGTCTTGCTAATATGCCCCTAAGTTCTTGCTCAGCAGTTGCTGTAATATTAGTGTGACCTGTTATATCGCCCCGTGTCTGTCTTTGCAACATTCGTGCTATTACAGTGATCTCAGACAGCCCAGAACAATAGCTTATTGTCTCAAGACTGCACTGTCAGGCAAACACCTTCCGCCCTTTGAGTACATTCTGCAACTGTGGTGCAGAGGGGATCAGCCAGATTCAGACACCAGACTAAAGGTTTTGAAAGTGTGATGGCTGGTCAAGATTCTGGTCTAATAGCATCACTCTCTAGAGACAGGATCACCTTGTCCTTGTAAACCCAGGTTGTTCCCAGGATTAGCACTCCTTCCAATCATGTGCACCAGCCTTTTCTCTACACCTGATCATGCGCCCTGCAACTTTAACTATACCACATTCTTCGTATGTGCAGTGGTCCATTGCTGTGGGTCATGGTTCTGTCCGAAGAAAGACCCCAAGGTAAACGTGAGGGGAGAGATGTAGGGGTGCGGTTGGCATGTTTGGAGACTGCCTCGTGTAGCATTGGGGATCTATTCTGAGACACTGAAAATAGGAACCCCTTCTAAGTCCTCTACAGGCCCAGGTAAAAATGTCTTTCTACCTATTGTGCGAGTATAGAACCACATTTTTGGGATAAAACGGGAACTGAGACCAGCTCTTTTGATCTACTATTGAGCAAGATATGTATGTATGCTTGTCGAGAGGCATATACTCAATCCCTACATGAACATTGTATCATTGGAACCAGCAAACATTACTTTTTCATTACTATTTTACCCCTATTTAACTTATTAAGGCCTGCTATCTAGCGCTGGAACCACCTCTATACTTTTACATAACTTAAACACTATTGCGAAATGTGAACTTTAACAGAATATACTGCTTAAAATGGCAACAGGTTGGTAAATGCACCCGTCCTTCACGACACCTACTTCTATGATTAAACACACATTTTTTTGTTTGGTAAATTGGATCAGCATGTTTCGGCGCCCTCTACTGCCCTACCACCACACTCTAATGCGAATCATGCGAGAAATAATTAAGTGATTATATAAATGTGTGAAAAAAACCTTATCACTGTGAAGTCCATCTAGAGATATAAAGAACTATGAAGGGTACAGTGGCAAACAAACCCACACTTCACTGGCGAGTGGCATCATTATTTCCAGGAGAAAATCTGATAGACGGCACCGAACCCTGGTTGGGCAGGAGAGGATGCCAAAACATGTTGACTGAACTAATAGGTTGTAAAAGAAAACCTTGAACAATCCAATGGATGGAGATAAATCATTCACACAATCTTTCTCCTAGCATAGCACTTAAGATGGTTTACTATTTCAAACGTAGCTGAATTGTAACAGGAAGGATGTAGCAACTACCTCTTAAACCCCTAGGTATTCTCCCTTGTGGTAGAGGCATGCTGGA